>CM047885.1:11135310-11691529 GCA_026212405.1 Petrea volubilis | reverse complement strand
AATGTGGTCGGATTTTGTCCTGCGGTACACGTCACTTCGTCCTGGGAGTAAGTGTCCGAATCCGGTCAGGTATATCCGAGTAAGGGTGACTGAATGCTGGTCGGGTCCTGTTCTGCAGGATGGATGGAACACACGTGAGACTAGCCGGAAGTGTCTCCGGCGAAGACCCTCCGACGCTCAAGTCAGAATTCGGGCAGGTGAACAGTAAATAATGTTCAGCGTATTAGTAGATAAAAGTTGTCTTACCCAATGACTAGTGTCGTCGTACTATTTATAATAATAAAAAAAATAGGTGGGCCGGGCCAGAGTTAGGTTGGCCCAATCCCGTTGTTGGTAACGGGCACTCGTCAGGACGCGCTGCGGGCGCGTGGGGTGCGTTCCTTGTTCGAGGAGTGTTGACTCCGAGGAGAGAATATGGTGGACATCGAACATGTCGTTTCATCGAGGGGGTGTGGCGAGCTCTGCCCGAACAAGGCCGTCAAGAAAAAGACTGGGCCTGATCGGGATAGGCCTGACACGCGGCGATAGGGGGATGGCGTCATGTGCTGACCAGGATCCGACGTGTAAGATGAGGAGGCGCGTACGTGGCCAGGGTGGATTTGGCCTCATCATTAGCCCCCCCAGTTCTTGGTCTGACCGATCCTCGTGATACGGGCAGACCGGAGACTGTTCGAGGAGATAGCGCCTACGACATCGCTCAGGACTTATCGGTCAGGAATTGGCGGTAACTTCGAAAATTGACCGTTGGGATGTGACCGTTGGTAATAAATGCTGGCGACTGTTGGACTTCCCGAGGAATTTTTTACCGCCCTATAAATAGGGGCTCCGGGCGTGACTACAGGCGCGTCATTTTACAATCGAGCTGAAGCTTCATTCCGAGCATAATCTGAGAGCACCGAGCACACGGGAATCACTTCGAGCAGACAAACACTCCTTTCGACCAGTCAAACCTAGGTATTCCCCTTTTCCGAACTGTTTTCTTGCTCTTCATTTTCGTTAAACAATCCACTACGATATGAGCCAATCCGGTGGATAGACTCGGATAGTCAAAATAGGTTGGTAGGGTCCCCGACCGAAGGGGGTTTAAGCGACGTGAATCTGTCGGACCTCCGTGAGGCAGGAAGCCCCTTGTGTTTGAGGGGGCATTTCAACTCGTTGCCCTGGGCGAGGCGGAGCCAACAGTCGGCCACGAGAGGGTGGGTAAGAAGCCCGGAGCAGGGTTGAGGAGATGAGGCGGTGCATGGAGGCGGAGAGAGGGCGAAGGTCCTTCTTCCGTATGGGCGATGTGCCAGTTTCCCCTCGTGGCAGGTCTGCTCCCCCGGAGAGAGGAGGGCCCATCAGTCAGGCTCCTCCTCGGTGGGAGACGAAGGGCCATCGCAGGAGAACCAACCACAAGTTGAGTTGGGGAAACATCATCGGCGACACAACACTGATACGGGATCGAGAGGAAGATAATGAATCACTACATCCGAGATTCGTTCAGAGTCACCTGGCCAAGCAGGGAGGATTCCATCACGAATCCCCCCGAGGGGTGCATTCCCATTCATTATGCTCACATCGAGAACGGGCTCAGGTTTCCGATCCCGGCCTTTCATCTCCACCATCCTGAATCGGTTGAACCTTAGCCCCATCCAACTGACCCCAAACTACTATGCTTCGATATGTGGCCTTCGTCGTTTTCTGTCGTTGCACCGGCACACCCCAACAGTGGCTAACTTTTCCGACTTGTACAAGTCAACCATTCGAGCAGGTCATCCCCGGATGATGAAATTTAACTGCTTTTTCGTCAGTGCCAAAGAATGGGAGAAAGCTGATCGAAACCGCTTCATCGTCTTACGGGGCGGACTGGAAGCAGAAGTGGTGCTACATACAGTTCCGCGATCCATGGCCGGTGAGGAGGGTTGCATAACCCGGAGGCGAGGAAGCTCTCCCTGGCCGGGCTGTGGGGGTGTCGAGTAGTTGGACAAGGGAGTGGGGTGCTCAGCCAGAAGGCCCTGGGTTATTGAGCCCCACCTTTCTCACCCAGGAAACATTTTCTAGTAAAGGCCGGGCTCTCGCCGGCCAGGCTTGATGTCGATCATATTACTTTTGGTATTATTCATTGGCATGTTTCTAACTCGAATATTCATGTCTCTATGCTCGATTATCTTCTAATCGGTTCGGTTCTCAATTCCGCAGATCTCGGCGTATTAGGAATGGGACGCATGAACTTAATCTCCAAAGTGGCCCGTGGGAAGGAGGAGGCCATCTCCCCCCTCGGAGGATGCCCGAGCCATGACGGCCGGCAACTGGTTGCTCCGAGGATATCGGCACAGGCACAGGCACCAGTTCAACCGGCCATCGATGTGGAGGAGACGCCTCTTGGCCGGAAAAGGAAAGCCCGGACTCCACGCCTCCGACGAGACCAACGGGGCCCGCTCCGAAGAAACCCGTCTCGAAGTCGGCCAAAGGCAAGAGGCTGGCTGATGGCTCCGGGTATTCCTCGGAAGAGCTGGAGGTGTTGAACTATCCGGACGCCCCGGAACCTCGATTCGGCCCCAAAATATGGTGACCTCTCCGACCCGTAGCATCTTCGGGAGGGACGAGCAAAAGGTTGGCGATGAGGAGTTTCCAAAACGCCGTTTTTAAGGCCGATCAGGTCAGCCTGTCCGAGATCGATGATGCGGAGCTGGCCTTGAGCATCGCCCAGGACATGAACACTCTTCAGCAAAGGGTGTTCCATGGCCTTCGTCGGCTAGAGGTCAGCCGGGGCGCGCTGTGATAAGGCCGAGCGGGAGGCTCGAGGAAGCAGCCTCAAGGCGGATTTAGATGAAGAGCGGCAGAAGAATCAAGTCGCTCAACGGGAGATCGCCGCAGCGCGGGGAAAGACTCGGGCCTTGGAAGAGCGACTCGAGAAGCTCGAGCTGGACTTCAAGACCAGGGAGTCCTCGTTGGAGCAAGAAGTTAGACTCCTGAGGGAGAAGGCCAAGGAGGCCCTCGTGCAGGGCGAAGAGAGGGGCCGCCGGCTCGATGAGGACCGAATTGATGGCCTCGGTTCCCGACTGGGAGAGACAAGCCGTCAAGCGGTTCGTTCGAGGACCGGTGTTCGAGTATGCTACCATCCTTCGCGGGGCGAACGACGCAACCCTCGGATTTGAAAAAGCCTTCAAGCAGCTGAAGGCGCGGGGTGTCATCCCGCAAGACTTTCCCATGGATGGGTACGGCATTGGTCTGAACGATGCCGGGGAGGAGGATAACGAGGATGACGAGGCGCTGCCGGCATATGAGGGCGCAGAGTTCGCCCAAGTGATATCCATCGTGGAGAGGCAGGTGCGCAATGAGGAGCACAAGCGTTTGGGGGAGCCTCTCTCACCGGATGTGGAGCCCGACGATCCCATCGTCGTGGACCAAGACGGGTCACCCTCGCTGGCGACAAGTGCCCCGTCGAAAGCAGGTGCGGCTGGCGCTGGGGCCAATCAAGCCGTGGAGGCGGCCATCGAGGAGGTGGCCAAGGAGATAGATGGCGCTTAAGCCATAGGATTATAGACCGGGGAGGATGCCCGAGAACATGTATATATTTTTTTTTTTTTTGTGAACTTTATTATGATCGATGAAATTTGTGTGAATGGTTAATGGAATTTTTATGCCCATACAAGTGCCTGGTCGAAATACTATTTTCATGTTCATTTTTATTACTGGTTTCAGCCTCGAAATACATGTTATTTAATCCGGTAAGGGAGCATAAAATGTCCAATAATAAATAATAATAAAAAGGAACTTTGAGAACTTTGAGGAATAACTTGATAATCAAAATCGCGCTGGGGAGAATAAAGTTTGTGCATAAAATGGCGTGTTTTAGCCGGAATCTTATTCGATGATAATGATGTAATTATTAAAACAGTTGAAATAAAATACTCCACGCGAGCTAGTTTTACACGCGATGTTTTTACTCGGGCCATTATCATACGTAGAACCGTCTGAGGTTCGTGGCGTTCCAAGGACGGGGCAGTTCCCTTCCCAACATGTCCTCGAGGCGATAGGCGTTGTTTTTGCAAACCTTGGTCACTTTGAACGGACCATCCCATTTAGGGTCCAACTTTCCCACCGGGTGAGAGACCTCGACCTTCTTGGTGACCAGGTCTCCGATCTGGAATGTCCGAAGGACGGACATGGCGATTGTAAGCACGTGCCGTAGATGCCCGGAAGTTGTCCATCCTTCGAAGGGCGGCACACCTTCTCTCTTCGGCGAGGTCGAGCTCCGGTCAGGCGAGCGTCGACGTTGGCGATCTCGTCGAAGTGCGCAACCCTAGCAGATGGGTGCAATACTTCGGCTGGTATAACGGCGTCAGAGCCATAAACCAAGGCGTACGGGGTGTCGCCCGTCGCAGTCCGAGGAGTGGTCCGGTATGCCCAAAGCACGCCTGGGAGCTCGTCGGCCCAATTGCCCTGTGCGCCGGACAGGGCGGTCTTGAGTCCGTGGAGAATTGTCCGGTTAGTGACTTCGACTTGACCGTTTGCCTGAGGGTTCCCTATTGAGGTGAAACGCTGCTCGATTTTGAGGCTGTTGCACCATTCCCTCACCCGATGACTTTGGAACTGGGTTCCGTTATCGGAAATGACGACCCTGGGGAGTCCGAAGCGGCAGATGATGTTTTTCCAGATGAAAATTTTGACAACCGAGTCGGTGATCTTCGCAACAGCTTCCGCTTCGGCCCATTTGGTGAAATACTCGACGGCGACAATCACGAACCTCCTTTGCCCGGGTGCTTGAGGGAGCGGACCGAGGATATCTATTCCCCATTGGTCGAACGGCCAAGATACCTCCACATTCACCATCGGAGCGGCAGGCTGGTGGACTAGATTGGCGTGCAATTGGCAGGTTCGGCATCTTCGGACGAAGTCGAAACAATCTTGCATGAGATTAGGCCAGAAAAACCCTGCCCGTGATACCTTTTTGGCCAAGGACCTTGGCCCAGTATGGTTTCCGCAACACCCTTGGTGTATCTCTTCGATAACTTCCCGGGCCTGCTGTGTGTTCAAGCACCGTCGAGGAGGACCATCAAAGCTTTTCCTAAACAGGCGTCCCTGCCCGTCGAGGGCGTATCGAGAGGCCTGTTTCCGAAGTCTTTTGGCTTCGACAGGTCCCTCGGGGAGAATTCCGTCCTTCAGGTAGGTGATTAGTTCCGCAATCCAATCCTCCGGGGGCTCGACGGAGAGTATGCACTGTTGCGTCCCCGACCCGGTCAAGGGTGTTGGCGAACTCAACATGGTTATTCTTCTTTCTTTGGTCCCTCTCATCGAACTGGCTAGCTTCGACAGTTGATCCGCCCTATCATTTTCTGTCCGGGGGATTTGCTCGAGAGAGAACTTGGCGAATTTTTCTTTCAACTTGTTGACCTCCTCGAGGTACTTCGTCATCGATGCTTCACGGGCGCCGTAATTGCCATTGACCTGCTCGGCCACCAACTGTGAATCGGTCAAGGCGACAAGTTCGTCCACGCCCTGGTCGAGGGCAATCTTCATCCCCGCGGCGAGGGCTTCGTACTCAGCTTCGTTGTTGGAAACCGGGAATTCAAGGCGAATGGCGAAATCGAGCTCGTTGCCCAACTCATCCCGCAGATAAACCCTGGCTCCCCCACCTGTGTTCGTGGAGGACCCAATGACCATCAGGGTCCACGGAGTTTTCGGTTCCGCTTCTGCCCTCGGGGCCACCTCTGCTAAGAAATCTGCCAGGACCTGGGCATGAATCGCGGTCCGTGGTTGGAACTGGATATCGAACTCACCGAGCTCGACGGCCCACTTCACGAGCCGACCAGAGACATCGGGCTTGGCCAATACCTGCTTTAGTGGCTCACTGGTTAGGACCACGATGGTATGGGCCTGAAAGTATTGCCTCAACTTCCGGGCGGAGTGGACCAAAGCAAGGGCGAGCTTCTCGATGGCCAGGTAGTTCCGTTCAGGGCCTTGGAGGAGCTTGCTGAGGTAATACACCGGGCGGTGTACCCGATCCTCCACGTCCACTAGGACCGAGCTGACTGCGTTTGGGGATACCGCCAGGTAGGCATAAAGGGGCCTCCCCGGAACTGGTTTCGACAGCAGAGGGGGCTCGGTCAGGTATCTTTTTACTTCGAGGAGCGCGTGCTGGCATTCCTCCGTCCACTTCCAATCCGGCACCTTCCTTAAAGCTTTAAAGAATGGGAGGTTCCGATCCGCTGAGCGGGATATGAACCGATTGAGGGCGATTATGCGCCCTACTAGCCTCTGTACTTCCTTCACTGAGCTAGGCGGCTCGATGTCGAGGATGGCGCGAATCTTCGCGGGGTTGGCCTCGATCCCCCTATGGCTGACAATGTACCCGAGGAATTTTCCTCCTCGGACGCCGAACGTGCACTTGTTCGGGTTGAGTTTTAGGCCGTATTTTCTTAGGATCTCGAATGTTCGAGCCAGGTGCCCGAGATGGTCGGACCCCCGCTCACTGCGGACTATCATGTCGTCGACGTACACCTCGACGGTTCTCCCGATCTCTTCCCTGAACATGAGATGCACAAGTCTCTGATACGTAGCTCCGGCGTTTTTTAGCCCGAAGGGCATCACGAGGAAGCAATAAGTCCCCGTCGGGACGACGAACGACGTCTTCCCACGATCCTCCTCGGCCATGTAGATCTGGTAGTAGCCTTGGAAGGCGTCCATCATGCTCATCAACTCGCACCCCCGCCGTCGAGTCAACGAGTTGGTCTATCCGAGGAAGGGGATAGTGATCCTTAGGGCAGGCTTTGTTGAGATCGGTGAAGTCGTTGCACATCCGCCATCGGCCATCGCCCTTGGCAACGACGACGACGTTGCATAACCATTCGGTGAACTGGACCTCCACAACGTTGCCTGCCTCGAGGAGCTTGTTGACCTCCTCCTCGATGATCCGGTTTCGAGCTTCACAAAATATCCTCTTTTTCTGCCTCACCGGCCTGAACGATGGGTCCGCGTTGAGGCGATGAACAATGACTTCGGGATCGATTCCTGGAAAGTCTGAGGCCTTCCAAGCAAAGACATCGGCATTTGCCCGGAGGAAGTCGACCAACATGACCTCGTGGTGCGGCTCGAGGGTCAATCCTACCCGGGTGGTCTTGGAGGGATCGCCCTCCACGAGCTGGATTGTCTTGGAATCTTCTGCTGGCGCCATCTTTTCTTCCTCTAGCCTCCTCCGCTTTGCCGGGTCGATTTCGGAAGACTCGGGGATGTCCATTCGTGAAGCGGCTGCTTCGACTAGTCGGGGTGTTGGAGGCTTCTTCCCTTCGACGGAGGCCGAGTAACACTTCCAGGCGTCTAGGATCCGACATGTGACTTGCCCGACCCCCGCGGGCGTGGGGAACTTCATCTTTAAGTGGTACGTGGACACCACCGCCCTAAACGCATTAAGAGCGGGTCGCCCGAGGATGATGTTGTAAGCAAACGGAGCATTAACTATTAGATACTGGACCATCATAGTCTTTCTTTTCGGGGCCTCCCCCAACGAGGTGGGCAGTTGAATCATCCCGAGAGGGACCACCTCGGAACCCCCAAAGCCGACGAGAGGGGTCTGCACGGGGGAGAGCGTGTATCCTCCTAAGTCCATCTTGGCGAAGGTGTTGGCGAAGATGATGTTGGCGGAGCTCCCATTGTCGATCAGGGTCTTTGCCACGGAGTAGTTGGCTACGTCCAAATTAATGACCATTGGGTAATCCGGTGTGTCCTCCAGTCCTTCTGTCTTCGGGATGTGTGCAAGATCAAGATCGGAGAATTCGAGTGACTCCGTCGTCGGCGTCGCTACCTCTGATACGGTGTTGACGTGCAGCCTCTCATGGTAGTAGCGCTCTTCGATACGGTATCGGGCCTGGTCGAGGCGCCTCTCCACCTGTCTTCTTCTGCTCTTAGTGTCTCCACCACTAGGTCCTCCCGCAATGGTGTGGATCATCCCCCTGACCGGGAGGTTATCCTGTGTGGCAGGTTGTTTGTCGTCCCGACCGGATGGCGTGTAATCTCGTCGAGGAGAGCGAGACCGAGTCCTCTTCAGCGGCTCGTGTTCATCGTCCATGGTGGACGGGGAGTTACATCGGCGGCTTCCCTCACCCTGGCGACCCTGTCCTTGCTTTTTCACGTATTTCTTGATCTCCGGACGGCCCAGGTCGATGAGGCGCTGTATTTCTTTCTTGAGGGCATAGCAGCCCTCGGTGTCATGATTTCCCACTTGCTTATGGAACGCACAATATTTGTTTCCTCTCGGGGGGGCTCCGTCCGCGTCCTGGATCTTCCTTGGTCTTCGGAAAACCGTCGGGTCGCTGGCGTTGATTGTGGCGAAGATCTCTTTCCTCGACATGACCAACGGGGTGAGCTCGTTGTCTCGTCGTCGGTCCTTCCTTTCCCCGACCTCTGGCCGCCTTTTAAACCTCATGTCCTCAACATTCATGTGTTGTTGAGCGATGGACATGACTTTCTCCATGGTGGCAGGGCGCTTCCTGGCCAAATGGTCCGAGCATGCTTGATTTCGGATGGCCCCCATGATTACGTCGAGGAGGAAGTCCATCTGGACACTTTCGACCTTGAGCAGCTCGGTGTTGAATCGGTTAAAGAAGTCCCTCAGAGACTCACCCTCCTTTTGCCGAATCTTATGCAAATGGGATGGGGGCAGCTTCGCTAGGCTTTTCGTCTGGAAATGGTTGACGAATTTTATCGCCAAATCGGCGAAACTTCTGATCGAACCTGGGGCTTGGCGGACGTACCATTGCGAGGCTACTCCCTGAAAAGTCGTAACCAGCAACTTCGCGGCGAAGTCGTCGTCGATCATGTGCACGCGCATGGCGTGTTTGAATTGTATTAGGTGTTCTTTGGGATCCGCTTCTCCATTGTATCGGGGCAGGTCGGTCGGGATTCGGATCCCTCTGGGTGCTCGGGCTCGTTAAAGGTTTGCGGTGAGCGGGTCTGCCTCGTCCGGCACAAAGTATCGCTGAGCCGACCCCTGTCCGGAGCGGTGAGATACCTCCTCGAGCTTCCGGTTAAGGTCTTCCATCCGATGCGAAAGTTCCCCAACATCATCACGGGATCTTTCGCCGCGGCGGACCTCATCGATCTTCCTCTGGATCTCTGTGGCCTGGTGGGAGATTTCCTCCAACCGCTCTCTGTGACTCCGTGCAGGGTGTCCGGAGGATGCCCCCACAGAGGATTCGTCGACTTCCTCCGCCAGTCGAGGAGGCGGGGGCCGTCTCTCTCTGCGGACCTCCCTTGTCGGGGGGATCCGTTCGCGCACCCGCGCATCATCCCGCTCGGCGTCGGTTGCCCGAACACCTCGCGGGGGGCGAATTTCCTCCCTCATGGGATGAGGGTCTTCAGCAGTGGCAATCGGGGCGGGGACTGGGTTCATCCGCCTGATCTCGTGTAAGAGCGTATTAAACTGATCCGCCGTTAGAACGACGAGGTTCTGCCCGGCGGGAGGGGTAGGTGCTGGCCCAGTGACTTGCGGAATGGCGTGGGGTGGGTTGGTTTGAGTCTCGGGGCCCGGATTGGTGGTGGATTGTGGGGCCATCGACTCTGTTCCAGTCCTTCGCGTGTTTACCATTTTCTCACTTGCTCGAGTAACCCCCTTCCTCTAGCGCCAAAATGATGTGGTCGGATTTTGTCCTGCGGTACACGTCACTTCGTCCTGGGAGTAAGTGTCCGAATCCGGTCAGGTATATCCGAGTAGGGTGACTGAATGCTGGTCGGGTCCTGTTCTGCAAGGATGGAACACACGTGAGACTAGCCGGAAGTGTCTCCGGCGAAGACCCTCCGACGCTCAAGTCAGAATTCGGGCAGGTGAACAGTAAATAATGTTCAGCGTATTAGTAGACAAAAGTTGTCCTTTTTCTTAATGACTAGTGTCGTCGTACTATTTATAATAATAAAAAAAATAGGTGGGCCGGGCCAGAGTTAGGTTGGCCCAATCCCGTTGTTGGTAACGGGCACTCGTCAGGACGCGCTGCGGGCGCGTGGGGTGCGTTCCTTGTTCGAGGAGTGTTGACTCCGAAGAGAGAATATGGTGGACATCGAACATGTCGTTTCATCGAGGGGGTGTGGCGAGCTCTGCCCGAACAAGGCCGTCAAGAAAAAGACTGGGCCTGATCGGGATAGGCCTGACACGCGGCGATAGGGGGATGGCGTCATGTGCTGACCAGGATCCGACGTGTAAGATGAGGAGGCGCGTACGTGGCCAGGGTGGATTTGGCCTCATCACTATCATTCCAATAGATATATAATGAGATCATATAGAGGGTCATGGGACAAGTGTGGAATATGTGTTAAGAGTCATCAATATTATGAGCCTATTTAGATGGGGGTTTTTAGGAAAAAAAACACTTACGTTTTTGAAAAAAAAAAATTTAATTGTGTTTGAATTCACTTATTAAGAAAAAAAAAAGAAGTCAGAAAAAAGTCAAAAATAACTTTTTTTAAAAGCTACCTCAAAGTAGTTTCAAATAAAAATATATTTGAAAATACTTTTAATTATTGTATCCAAATACAAAACTGATTGATTTAAAAAAAAACTATACTTTAAAAAGCACTATTCGAGAAATATTTTTTATTTGAGAAGCATTTTTTATTTTTTATTTGAGAGTTTGGATGAACTTTGTAAAAAAAAAAAAAGCCAAAAAAAAAAACCCACATTTTTGGCTTTTTTTAGAAGTTACCCGAGAAGAAGCACCTTTTAAAGCACTTTTAGAGCCTATTTAGATGAATATTTTTCAAGCAAAAAAATTGTGTTTGTATAAAAAAATTTTAAAAAACAAACAGAAGTCAAAAAAAAAAAAAAAAAACCAAAAAGGGCTTTTTTTGGTAGCTATCCTAAAGTAACTTCAAATAAAAATACTTTTAATTATTGTATCAAAACGCAGCATTGTTTGGTTTTTAAAAAAACTCTACTTTAAAAAGCAACATTCGAGAATCACTTTATTTTTTAAACCCATCCAAACTGACCATTAATTATTGCATCAAAACAAAAAAACTGCATGACTTTTATAAAAAAAATCCAACTATACAAAAAATCATTCGAAAATTATTTTTTTAAACCCATCCAAATAGATCTTTAATATTGAAAATTTTGTCTATTTAATATAATTACTACCGACACATATTTAAACGAGATAATTATACATTTCATCCACTTAACTCTGTCTCTACTTCTCATTATTGGATTCTCTTTTGCAATTGTTGTAACCCCTTCCTCTTATGCGGAAAAAGAATACCCATCGCAAAGATTAGGGTATGACGGTTAAAATTTTTCGCTAAAAAGAGCTGTTTAAATTAGAGAAATTTAACATTTCAAGGGCATAAACTGAGTTAAGGTGCTGAAAAACACAATTGCCACATTCAGATTCATATAAAATTGTATTTTACGTGTATTATTACTAAACTATAAACTTTCATCCCTTTAAAATAATATCAGTATTTTTATATTTTATAAAGTTTCAAGGTGGACTGCAACAAAAATTCCTGACTTTGTAAGTAGAAACAATTTAATAATGAATAAAACTAACAGGCTAACAAAATTTAAATGCACGTGACTATTGCGTACTGATTACTAGTTGACATAGCGGGATGAGATGCTAGATTTTTTAAATAATGTCCAACGATCAAATTTTGTGTTGGAATGATCGCCGCTATAATGAGCTTCTGCAATATTCGAATTTGGAGTAATTCGTTAATGGATTGAAATCAAGTGACGAAAGGCAATAAATAAATAAATAAAATAAAATAAATGCACGTGACTTATCACGTGCCACATACCTACGTTTTTCTCGTAGTTATCGAAGGCTGTTCTGCTCTGACCTTGACGCTGGGCGGGGTCGAGGGAGGGGCATTCCTGTAAGCAACCACAAAAACCGTGGCGGGGTAACATCCGCAGGACACGGCCCGCCAAAAGCGGTTAATCCTCAACCCAATCGCACAGGGCCACGCGTTATGTGAACGCACCAAAGGAAGCGAATAGGGACGGCGCGTGCTAGCTTGACTTGGAAAAACGAGTAGTTATAAATGAAATTATATCTTGAGAGAATTTCAGTTGCACTAACAAAAAACGAACCTACTTGCTAGTCTGTCTCCATGTGAGTTGACAATATTGCCCTTGTAGTGGTTTTTTTTTTTTTGTAAGGAAATAATTTGGTTATGCTTTTTTATTATCTATATATATTAACCATCATCAATTATCCGCGATCTTCAAATATCGATCAGCATAACAATTATTACAATTTTTGATAAATCAACAAACAACTATTACAAAATAAGACAAATTACTATGAAAATACAACGAAGACAACCCGAGACGGAGCTATAATTTTTTATTTTGGAAGGGACAAGTAATGAATTTCAATAAAATATTAAATATATTCCTACGATTTAGGGAATTATAATATAAATTTTTCAAAAAAATTACATATAAATTTTAATTCGTCATAAACTGAAGGGATGAGGGGATTGCCACCTCCAACTCCCTCATTCATTTCATCCTCGAAAACAACACAAATTTTGGTAGAAGATCGGACTCAATATATCATAAATTTGGAATTATACGTATATCGTATAACATTGGAAAATTGTTGCATATATCCAATTTAGATCTTACGTACGCAATAGACGGTGAAATTTACACTACATTTTTTTTTTTTCGAAAAATGTTAAACGTGCTCTGTTGGGTTCATATATGGAATCAAATATTCAACTCACATAAGCACTTTTTGTATTATACAAATTTTGATCCAAGTTGGTTTATACAAATCAAAACTAATAATGTATCCCAAGTCCCAACTAATTAATTAACTTATCACTAAACAAAATTGTTTGACAAACATAGTTAGTGTAATGGCATTTTGAATGAGGTTATCGTTAGTGTGTTTGACATGGATAAAATTTATATATTTGTTCGATTAAAATTTATCAAATAGAGTTTTTGACCACATTGGATAAGGAGAAAAAAATATGGTTAATAGTTGTTCTTTTTATAAATATAATTCTTATATACACGCACAGCACACACAACAAATAAGCTTTATCCTTGTCAAATATTATCCTAAACTTTAATATAAATGGTATTATTCTTTTTCTTATGGAAATTCCTTTAATTGTGGTAACGGTGTTTGACTTCCTGTATTTACAATAGGGGTTCAGATTCTTTCTAATTAAAATGATTTTTTTCCTTTTCAACTCAAAAAGTGCTTTAAAAAAAAAATGAGAAAAATGGTGATTAAATCAATAATAAAGTCAAATATGAATCCCATTTTGTTGGCATTTAGAAGTCACATATTTGGCTAAATTGACATGAAATTAACCAAAAAAAAAGAACTTTCCTTTTTTGTCTTGATAAGTGAAATTAATAGTCTTAAAACAAACAAAACAGACCACAGGGAACTAGACAAAAAGGGGCAAGGGCTATAATGTAAATTCACATATATAGGGCCCGGTCAAAAGTCCAAATCATCACGGAAAATTCTTATATACACCCGATTTGAATTTCATTATTGTTCCAACAAATATTATAATGTCGTCAAAAACAACTTCCTCTCAAGTTTATATCGAATTAAATTTTTTATGTATTATTTTTTTTGAAAATTATAAATCCCCATCCCATAAATTATAGAAATACTTTTTATATTTTATAAGAATTCGATCTCTCTCTCTCAAGCAAAAAATTCTGACTCCGTCTTCGTTTAATTGAAAAAAACATTAATGCACAAATAAAACATGAATCATTTGGTTCATACATAGGTTCGAGTATCGGGTTCGTATAAGAACTTTGCGGTTATAAATATAAATTGCAAAATATCATAATCTTTAGTTTTATTTTTTATTTGTTGCAACACACACACAAAAACACAAGAGGAAAGAGTGGTGGGAGTGAAAATGGTGTGGAGCTGATGAGGAACTTTTTTCCTTTAAGTTTGCTTTTAAAAAAGCAAGCAACCATTCCTTTCTGCTTCTTCTTCTGCTCCCCCCTACTTCTTTGCCTTTTCCTCTCTCTCTCTCTCTCTCTCTCTCTCTCGCCCCCCTCAAAACTGTGTTCTTGAAGAATATGAATCTGCCCCGTTTCTTCTAACTGTAACACACTCATATTCTCTGCATTGTCTCGTAATAATCCTCTGTAAGTACCACTTTTTCCTCAGCTTCAATGCTTAGTTCTTGTACCATATTCATTTTCTTTTTCTTTCTTTCTTTCTTTTCTTTTTCTCGTTTTTGCTAATTAGTTAATTAATTTATTTTTTATGTACGTTAAGCTCCCAAAAGATTAATTTTTTAGCTGTTATTAGTTTCATTTTTTTCATTTCATTTAACTGATTCTTGTGCTGTAACTTATGTGGAAAAGGGGTCTAATCTTTCCTCCTTTTTTTGTTATTTTTTTTCTTTCTATATTTTTGTTTCATTCATGCATTAAACTGCTAATCAGTCTATGCACCTTGAAAATCGGAAATCTAGGTGTTGTAATAAAAATCAGAAATTTTTTAGTCTCTTTAGCAGTTTGTGAAAAAAATTGTATCTTTCGTCGTTTTATGTATAACGTGGCTTGAAATAAGGATTTAATAATTTCTATGGAGGTAATTTTAGTTATAAAGTTTGATTCTTGATGGTGCACTGGGAAATGAAACTGATTTGTAGGAAACATAGAAACCCGAAAATTTTTTCCTTATTTTCTTTGCAGCAGTTATGGTATCATGCTCTTGTTCACATATAAACCTATCTTTCATTTCTAATTTCCAGTTAAAGCCAATTAAGCAAACTTATTTTGAGTTTCCAATTTTGGAGCCCCCCTTCAATTTCACTGCTAAAGACAGCCTGTAATCCTTTTATTCAACCATGGATGACAATATTTTAGGTCCCACATTGCATTTTGTCAGCTGCATTTTTCTTTTTCCTTGTGTTTTCCCTGTTTTTTTCTCCATTGCATCATACTCTAATAGTGTGTGTGTGTGTGCGTGTTTATCTCAGATTAATGACTTTTGATTTAACAGATAATAAAGTAGGGCCGATGACAAGGATTAGCCTGGAATTTGGCGACGAGAAAGGGGCAGTTCGGTCAGTGTCGTCTGACGTGAGCTTCCCATGTAACCAGTTTCCGAAGTATAAATTAGGACCTGATAATCAAATTCTAGAGGAGATCAAAGAGGCCATCAATGGTCCTCCTCTGAAGGAGGTGGTTGTTGAGGAAATAAACCAGCTATCGGAACAACATAAGCGTTTATCCGTTCGTGATCTGGCCAGCAAATTCGACAAGAATTTGGCTGCTGCAGCAAAGCTGTCTGAGGAGGTCTTTAAACTACTATTCTTTGACACTGTTAATTCAATAAAAGGGATAATCACACCTACACACCCTGACGTTTGGTCTGTACCTCAGCTTTCGTCTTACGAGTAGACCTCCCGAAAAATTGATGGTAGGGGCGTTTTATGTGATATGCAAATCTCAAGGGGTCTAAATGTATTTACACCAAGCCTTAGGGGTGTTGGTGTAATTATCCCAAGAAGAAAATTAGTTGAATTTTCTTGAGAAGTTTGTGACTTTTGATGATTATAAATGATGAGATGAAATATCGAAAGGTTTTTTGTATGTCAGGCTAAGCTTAGGGAGGTGGCTTCATTAGATGGGCATGTTCTTTTGAAAAAGCTTAGGGATGCATTGGAATATTTGAAAGGAAGATTAGCAGGGAGAAACAAAGATGATGTCGAGAAAGCTATTTCCCTGGTAACTCTCTCTCTCTCTCTCTCTCTCTCTCTCTCTCTCTCTCAAGTATTATAGAAAAGAAACTTCATTGTGTCACATACTAGTTGTCAGTCTCATGTGTACAGTTGGGATGCTTTTATTTTTTATTGTTTTGTCCAATGTTTTGATGCTGTTTTATTGCGCCGAAAATCTTCCGTGATGGTGCTTGTATGTATGCTTCTATGTTTCTCCAGGTGGAGGCTTTGGCAGTACAATTGACTCAAAAAGAAGGAGAGCTGATTCAGGAGAAATTTGAAGTGAAAAAGCTAGTGAACTTTCTCAAGCAGGTTATCTCATGTATATATAGACATGCAAAATATAAATACATATATATATATATATATATGTATGTGTGTGTGTTCTATTCACCTTCTAATGTTTTATACATATCATTTTAGCTGGTTCTCGTGGTCTGAAGATGACTGAATTCGGCTGGCTTGTGCAGGCTTCCGAAGATGCTAAAAAATTGGTGAACCAAGAAAAGTCTTTTGCTTGTGCTGAAATAGAGAGTGCAAGAGCAGTTGTGCAAAGGATCGGAGAGGCCCTTGATGAACAAGAAAGAAAAAGCCCACAGAAGCAGCAGGTACCTTTGGATTTTCGACCTTTGTGTGTGTGTATTCTTGAATAGTTGATGAGGCGATACTCCCTGGTGCCTCTGATGTATCTAATCTAGACCTTGGAGCTTGTACCATTGTAACGATTGTGTTATATTGCTTATATGCCTTTTCCTGTTTTAGATTAAGTTTATTTTTTGTTGCATTTTGGAACCGAAGACGGTAGTAATCACATCATAGAGACCGTACTTTTGCTCCAAAACACGACCTTTTATCAACTGTGTAAAGCATATATTTTCCAATAAAATGCCATTTCTTATAAACGGCGGTTGCTTTGTTTTCGTGCTGATAGGAATGGGAGGGACTAATTGAGGAGGTTCAAGAGGCCAGAAGAATTAAACTAATGCATCAGCCAAGGAAGGTGTGTTAATATTTTTCATTAGTCATTTTGGACATTTATTCAATAATTTTTTCGAATTCCCATGTTTTATTTATTTGTAGGTGATGGACATGGAACACGAGCTTCATGAGCTGAGACTTCAAATCAGAGAAAAGCGCACGATTTCGGTTAATCTACAAAACGAGGTCTGCGATTCTTTGTGCATTCTTATATGAACATGTCTGAACTCTTACAATTTAACTTTTCCAAATTTTCATACTTAAGACATTTCTTTTACAAAACATCTCAATGTTACTTATGTCCTTTGCAGCTGGCAATGAGCAAGAAAGTCGAGCAAAATATGCCCCGGTTATATGAGTTAAGTGGTTCCGAGGCATTGGGTTCTATTCTACGTATTCGCCTCTGTTCGAATGAAGCTACCGAGCTTGCAAAATGTTCCATCCAGTGGTACCGTTTGTCGTCCCAATGCAGCCGAAGGGAACCTATTTTGGGTATCTTTTTCTTCCTTGGCTTATTTTGTAACCAATTTAAGTTTCTTAAAACATTTTTAAAACTTTAAAGCCGGTCTAAAGGTTCGAACACGCCTGGTCGAGTCTGGGCCGGGTCTGGAGTCCACAAATGTATCGGCCGGGTGGGGCCCGGGTTCCAGAAACCTGCCCCCACCCCCCACCTAATTTCCATCCTTACATGTGTGCATCTAACCTACTCACTTAGTAATCGAAATTCCTAGCTTTATCATTCTTGCCACTACAATGTCTCTATATATTTCTCTTATAACATCTGCTATATATGCTCTGTCAGGTGCTGACAAGTGCGTTTATGCTCCTGAGCCGATTGATGTCGGGCGAGTTCTACAAGTTGATATAGCCGCAAACGGCCTTAAGGTCTTGCTTATGACTAATGGCCCTATCGAACAAGGTTAATCTTTTTTACAAGATTCAAACTTTGTACCATGAAAGCATTGTTTTTCGCCATATTCTAGAGACTTATATGCCCATTTTTTGTCTCATCTTTTCTCTGACAGCTCCAGACTTGGGAAGCTATGTGGAGACACTTTCAAGGAAACCAAACCATGACTTCAGTGTACGTCGAGCCCTTTTGCTCAAAACAAGAGTCGAAAACTAAATTAAATTAGCCATACTTTTTTGCTGAAATAAATCTTGAAAAATGGTTTATATTTTCTTGTGACATTAGCCCCGTCATCTTCTCGACAGGTTGTTATCTCCCAAATGAACGGACGGAACTATTCATCACATTCGTCGCACTTGTTTCATATCGGGAAAACGAGGATAAAGCTCAGTAGAGGGTGGATCACAAAGGCCAGAGAATCCTACTCTAGGTCGATGCAGGTATCTCTTCTTCTGATCATATGTTTGTTTTCTTTCTATACTACTAAAAGAACTTAAGAGTTGGTTTAGCGGGATGAGGTATTAGATTTCTTAAACAACGTCCAGTGTTCAAATCTGAAGTTGTGAATGGAGTAACTGGATTGGAAGGGTCGTCCTCATATTGGGCCTCTACATGACCCGAATTCATATTAGTCGCCAGTGGGTCGGAAACTTAATGGTTAAGACCAAAAACCCAAAAAAAAAAAATAAAACTTGGGAGACGAGTTATATGCTTTGATTAGTGGACATTTTCCGAAGATCGATCTATATAGAAATTTGCATTCGGCGTTCTTGACTACTTTATCATCCATTTCCAGCTATGCGGATTCAGAGGAGGTGGCAACTCTGCTGGAAAGTCACTCTTCTGGCAAGCTAGAAAAGGGCAATCTTTTGTGCTCGTTTTTGAGTCTGAGCGAGAGAGGAACGGAGCCCTTATTCTTGCCCGGAAATATGCTTCCGACTGCAATGTAAGTAGCTTCTAGTTCATCTATGGGTTCGCTCGACCATGCCCCGTTTTCGTGTTCGATGAAAATGTTGGAAAATCGGAGATTTTCTAAACAGAAATTTTCAAAATGTGCAGGTTTTGCTTTTTGGTCCTGATGATGATGCTTTGCTATAGAAGACAAAGTAACATCCTCAGTTTTCTGAAATTATGTAGCTAGTTACAAGGTTTCAAGAATGAGTGTTTTTTGTTCATGTTTGTGTGTGTGGAGATTATTATGTGTTTGTAATTTTCTAATCCTTGGCTTTTGGTAGTAGAATAGTTTACATAGGTTGAAGGCATGGTTTTTTTGGTTGCCTAAATCATTGGTTGTAATAACAAGTTTTTTGCAATTCATTAAGTGCTTTCTAAGCTGATCTCCAATGTGCAGAGTCTCTGGGATGTGTGTGTGTGTGTGTTTTTCTTTCAAGTGTTCATTATATTTGAAATAAGGGACGATTACCCAAACCCCCTAAGGTTTGTTCCTATCAAAAAACAACCCTTCCATCTATTGTAATTGTAATTAAGGCAAATAACCTCTGCATCTCTTTAGGTATGGCGTAGTTATAAATCTAACTTCATTTATTTTAAAAATTATAAATACCCTCTTAGATTTAGGACCTTTTTATAAATATTAATAGAGATATTCAAAAGATAACTTTTCTGTAACTATAATAATTATAACCTGGCCGCCAAAAGATGTGCTTTGTCGAGTTTGACAAACCCTCTCAATTAATTTTGTTATTTCACCAACTTTTGCAGAGTAATTTCATTTCATATCACTACAACCATCATTGGACATTATCATCTATAGTCTGATATTGCAACTATATATATATATATATATATATATATATTAAATTGACCTCATATATAGCTTTCGCATCTTAAAATTGTCAAGATCATATAGTTTACAATTATATACTGCCTTGATTAAAGAAGGATTTTGTGAAGTTGATACTTACTTTAAGTGGTATTTATAATTTTTCAAACCATAAAAATTAATTTGTAAGTATATTATATCTTAAGGGGTGTATATGTAATTTGCCTTTATAATTATTACCCTTAAATTTGCTAGTGCTTAACAAATGGTACTAGTCATTCCCAATTACAAAAAAGTCCCTTTATATGCTAGTATTTAGGAGTAATTATAATTTCAAAAGAATGATTTTTTGTTTTTTTGTTTTGGATTGAATAATTTGGACAATAAAGATTTAAAATCCATAATGGAAAAAGTTACACTACATGGACATCCAATTGGAGCTATCTTTTTTCTTTGTTTCTTTGTTTTTTCCATTAATGTGGTAGATTTAATATCGACCTAATATTAAAGTCATTTTATCAAATTCAAATTCTCCCCTCCACAAAAAAACACGCTTTATAGTCAAAACATTTAAGATCCTATTCGTACAAGTAATTAAAATTTGAGTACTGCATAAGTTTTGATTAAATTAAGTGATTCAATAAAATTTTATTTGGGCAAATTTCATATCCCGAATTCGGAGCGCACACGATAGGTTCAAAGGCAACTTTTAAAACAAGGTACAATCCTCCAAACATTAAGACACATAGAACCACATAGTTTTTATTAACTATTCGCATTATCGCATTATATAACTTATAGTTGTTATTATCACCATTTATAATTCGATACTACCTTTATTTTTTTTTTTGAAATTCACTTTATATATACTTTCTACATTTTGACTTGTCAAAATCATACAAATCTTATCTCAAAATCCCGCCGAAAACAACAAAAATATAATTTGCAATTGCGTCCCGTTTTAATAAAGATTTATTAAACTGATACATAATTTAAGGGTATTCATAATTTATAAAATTATAAAAATTAATTCATAATTGTATTATAGTTTAAGATGTCTAGACGTAATTCACCATGTTACAAATTCATCATAAGATATCTACCGAAATTTGACCACGATGGTAACTTCTTCATAGTCTCAGGGGCTTATATGGGAACATAATCAACACCGTATAATGGGCTCTAGTCTAAGTATCAACGGCTACAAAATTCGAAACAAATTATGCCGTTGGAGGGTAAAAGAAAGCGCCGCGTTTTTCCAGTTTTTTAAAAATCTCAAGAAAATTTCTCTCTTCTACAAATTCCCTGTCATTTTAGAGAGAGAGAGAGAGAGAGAGAGAGTATTAGAGTAATAACATTACGAAGAAGAAAAGCAAAAGAGGGTTAAGGATTTTTTTCAAGGGTTTGAAAATGGCTACAAGACAGGTGGTTCAAAAGCAGAACAAAGGTACTAAAAAGATCTCTTTTTTCTGTATTAGTGTGTATGTGTGTCTGTGATGATGATGATGTGTTGTTATAATGTACCTTTTCTCAGTGTATTTTTGTGCATGATTTTCCAATGATCAGATAATGGGTTTTTGAGTTGTAGAGATATCAATGTCTTATGGAATTTTTTATCTCGGCTTCTCTCTCTCTCTCTCTCTCTCTCGCTCTCTCTCGGTTTGATTTTTCTGGTTGTTTTCCTATTCTGCCTTTCTTGTTGAATATGAACTGCTTTTCAAGAATCGGGTTAAAGAAAACAACTATGAACAATTATAGACCTTGATTTCAAGAATTAGATTGTTATCTTGATATTTGATTTATCTTTTCTTGCTTTTGCTTATTATCCCCGAAACAAACATTTACCACTGATAGATTTGCAATCCCAATGATATAAAAAGGCCTTGAGAGAGATAATTCATAAAAAGTTTTCATTTTTAGATTCAATCAATATATGATAATACAAAATGATATTATCTCTTGGCATTATTTTTGTGAACAAAATTTTCCTATCTAATTAGTACTTCTTGTATTCATCTAAGTTACTGGGGAGGCAGAGGCTATGGATATTAAGCAGAAGAAGATGGCTGCTGATAGAAAAACTCGTCGCGCGCTCGGCGACATAGGGAATGTGATCACCGTTCATGGGCCTGATGGCAAGCCTATTCCTCAAGTTTCTCGGCCCGTTACAAGGTTACTAATCCACAAACTCTTTGTGTTATCACAATATAAATGAAACTGAGAATCAATGTGATTGGTTAGTAGTGTTATATTATGTGTTCTCTTGGTGTTTTCAGGGGCTATTGTGCTAAGTTACTAGCTAATGCACAGGCTGCAGCAGCTGAAAACAATAAGGTTCATTTCTTGAACTTGTGATCTTGTTTGCTTTGGTGTATGTGTGTCTGTGTATATATATATATAAGAATTGTGATTGTGTGTTATCTGTATTACAGGATTCCTTGGCAGCAGATGCAAATTCCTTGGCCAACGGGGCTCGGCCCGAAAAAAGAGCCGTGGCCCGGAAGCCAGCTCAGAAGAAAGCTGCTAGCAAAACCAAGCCTGGGGATGTAATTGTAATTATCCCTGATTCTAGCGATGTTGTTCTAGAAAAGGCAGGCGAAAAATCTTCGAAAAAGAAAGCTCCAACTCTAACTTCAACTCTCACTGCTAGAAGCAAGGTTAGTTCCATAAGGCTTTAGAAGACTATGTAAGTTTGTTTGCCAATTTTACAGTATATTTTATGGTGTTATTTTTCATATTAACAGGCTGCTTGTGGGATGAGAGATAAACCGAAGGAGGAGATAGTCGATATCGATGCTGCAGATATAGATAATGACTTGGCTGTTGTTGAATATGTTGAGGAAATGTACAAGTTCTACAAATCAGTTGAGGTGTTTATATATAGTCTGAAATTTATCTCTGTTTTGGTTCACTTATTACTTGTATAATGGGCTAAAAAGTGTGTGTGTGTGTGTGTTTTGGCGATGCAGAATGACAGCAGGGCTCACGGTTACATGGATATGCAGCCTGATATAAATGAGAAAATGAGAGAGATTCTGATAGATTGGCTCATTCAAGTGCACCAAAAATTCGATCTTTCTACCGAGACCCTTTACCTGACAGTTAACATCATCGATCGCTTTCTTGCTTCCAAGACCACTACAAGAAAGGAGCTGCAGTTGGTGGGCTTGAGTGCAATGCTTTTAGCTTCCAAATATGAAGAAATTTGGGCTCCTGAGGTGTGTATTTTTCAATGGATATAGATAACTGTCTCTATCTATTCAGAAAAAAAAAATGGCATAATATAGTATAAAAACCGTTTTTTGTTTTCGCAGGTTGATGAGTTGGTCTGCATGTCAAATTGGACTTACACTAACAAACAAGTGTTGGTTATGGAGAAACAGATTCTAGGCGAACTGGAATGGAACATAACTGTTCCAACACCGTATGTGTTCCTTGTGCGCTTCATCAAAGCATCCATGACCGGTCCGGATGTAAGTATTTTTTTTCTATTTCAAGGGCGAAATTTTGAATTTTAATAAAAGTTACATATAACTAGCCCCCACGACGACACCCTCCTTGAGTTCTTGAAATTCATGACCAATAAACTTTCATAGCATGGCATAAGTTATTTCATCTAAACAGTGTCCAAATTCGTATTTCTAACTGCCCTTGAGTGTATTTTATAGGTGGAGAGCATGGTCTATTTTCTGGCCGAGCTAGGAATGACGAACTATGCGACTCTCGTGTATAGTCCATCTATGGTTGCTGCCTCGGCAGTCTATGCAGCTAGGCGCACCCTAAACAAGGCCCCCTTTTGGAACCGCACACTCAAAATGCACACCGGTTACTCGGAACCACAGCTTATGTGAGTAAATCTTTTTAACTGTCCTTCACATCGGCATTTTCTGGTTTCCTTTGTATATAGGGATAATTACACGTACAACCCTTAAGGTTTGATATAATTACACTTAGACCCTTAATGTTTGGTGTAATTGCACTTAGATCCGTTAAGGTTTGGTATAATTACACTTAGACCCCTTGATGTTTGTATAATTACAAAATTCTCCCTGCCTTCAACATCAAATTTCAATTAACACCCATTTTTGACTGCAGGGGGGTGGTTTACGTATAATGCAAATGTGAGTGTGTGTGTGTTTGCTGATGGATTCTCTGTTGTGTGTGTTCAATCAGGGATTGTGTTAAGCTTCTGGTTACATTGCATTCGATGGCGAACGAGCAGAAGCTGCCAAGCGGGGTATACAGAAAGTACGCTTGTTTCGAGAGAGGGGCTGTCGCGCTGGTGCCCCCGGCGAAGTCTCTTTTGGCTGCCTCATTTGCTCAATAATGTGTAAACATGATAGGCACTTTTTGTGCCATTCTCAGAGGATATTTGCAACTCTTAAGTGTTGATTTTCTTGTGTGCAAATCCTCATTTATGGATTCTTTTTTTGGAATGAAATAGTTCTACAAATCAAAATGTTGTGCTCCAAGAAAATGATAAAAATAAAAAATTGTGTTCCAAAATTGAAAAGATCATCACTTTCCATTTCTAAAATATGTTGTAATTTGATCCAACTTGGACTAGGGTTGATAAAAATCCTTGTAAATTGATGAAAGAATCAAAGTCCATAGTGATGATCAAACTTTTTATTTTCTCAATTTTTTTTATTTTCTTATTTGTTTATATTTCTGTATAAAGCGGTCTATTATATATCAACCGATCACATTAATAACATCAAATTAAGAATAAATTATCTCACCATTGATTATCAAACACAAAAAAACTTGAACAATAAATTGCTATTTCCGATCATTTTCAAATATCAAAAAATTATAGTAGTGCATTATGATTGACTATGACATTTCAAGGAATTGAGAAATTTTCATTTTTGGTAAATTATTAACATTTCATGTGTCTCATCAGAGCGTAAAATGTGTAGCTTTTATACATTGTCAAATGTCATATCTATGTATAAATTTGGCAAAAAATGGGACTTTGGAGATGGGGAAGCAACTACTTGTTTTAGAATTCAGACAATGATCTTGCACTACTTTTTTATCCAAATTATTGCAATCTTTTACACTTTATCTGTTTATTTTCACATTTGAGACTAAAAATCATAACTAACTTTTTTTTTTCTTTCTATTACAACAAGTTATTTATATCGACAATTAACTGTCCAAATCGAAAACAAATTATTACAATCAAATATCATCAGATAACTAACTGTCCAAATCGAAAACAAATTATTACAATCAAATATCATCAGATAACTATGAAGGGAAAAGAAAATTATAATTGTTTGCGGAACAAAAATTCTTGAAAAGAAATAGAAAAGAAAGCTATTTTGGGATCTAACATTTCATGAGATAGAGCTAGTCTAATTTTGCATAATTGTTGAATTTTCTTTTTTCATCAAAAATGTTTAGATTAAGAAAAATAGGATAATCATTAACACTTTTTCTCCTGCAATTCAATGTCAAAAAAGATCAAAAGTTTGGTATGTAAATGAACT
Organism: Petrea volubilis; assembly: GCA_026212405.1. Lineage (NCBI taxonomy): Eukaryota > Viridiplantae > Streptophyta > Magnoliopsida > Lamiales > Verbenaceae > Petrea > Petrea volubilis. Next base: position 11,666,658 of record CM047885.1, on the reverse strand, counting down.
TTGTTATAAATCAAGTCAATAATTTATAGGGATAATTATGCCTTCACATTTTTTAAGTTTGATATGGATACATTTATACCCCTTTATATTTTTATATTTACAGAAGGCACGCCACAGTTAGTGTTTTATGTGGTCTTAGAGGGTGTTTGAGATTGTTTTTGCTTTTGGAGAAGTTGAAATTGTTGAAAAAGTTGACAAAAAATTGAGTAATAAAAGTTGGTAGTATTTGAAAATAAAAATAAGAATCAGTTAAAAGTGATTAGTAAAAGTGTGGAGTGTTTGAAAATAAAAATGAAAAACAGTCAAAAGTTGGTAGTTAACAGTTCAAAAGTTTCAATTTATTTATGAAAATATCAAGGAGCACTTTTAAGCTGATAGAAGCAACTTCCTTACAACTACTCAGCTTCTGCTTTTTTTCAACTTAATTTAAGCAGAAGTTGTGTAACCAAACACTCAAAACAACTTTTTTAAAACTAAAAGCAGCAAAGTGTTTTCCTTATTGTAAAAGAAAATTGTATGGTAGAGGTGATATTTGTAATTGTATAAACTTTAGGGATATAAGTGTATTTATACAAAATATCGGTAGCATAGGCGTAATATAATTTATAATCAATGTATTTATGTCTGGATAGTTCAATTAGTTGGTGGAATTAAGTAGGAATTTAATGTCCATTGTCCCAAATTTGAATTTTATCGAAAGCGGAATATATATATATATATATATATATATATATATATATAAAGTTAAAATCAAATAACACAGAGATTGAGAAAAACAAATGATAAAAGAATCTCGCAATCTCTACATAAAAAAAATTGGGTGTATTATAAAAAAAACAATTCTTAAAGTTTGTTTGAATTAACTAAAAAACAAAAGATATCCATTCAAACGTTAAGAATCTAGCAATCTCTACATAAAAATCTGCAATTATCAAAATTAATTATATTTGAATAAATAAAGGAGTTCTTTTGTAATTGAAGTAAATATCAGAGAGTTTTCTAAATTATTCCTGATAAATTAACGTACAAACAAGGATTAAGAATTTTTTTCTATCATTGATTCACCATAAAAATTAAATTTATCTTGAGATATGACAAATTCTTTTGCAAACATCTTAAGATTCCATGACCTTTTTTTTTTTTTGGCTTTTTTTTTCCCATTTGGGTGTAACTTGCACAAATGTCACCAAATTGGGGTAGCCAAAAAGCCATTAAGTCGTAAACACAAAAAAGCAAAGGGATTTATCATTACAACTAAACAACCACTAATCACATCGAGCACCCAAAAATATTCCCTACTTATCACACGAAAAGACTATCCATCCATCCATCCACACACACACACACACCACAATAATAACAGAGACAAAAAGAAAAAAGTTATCCTCTAAATTCACACCCTCAAAGGTACAACTTTTCAAGATTACAAAAAGATGAACAATGTTTTCACTATTCACATTGAACTTTGCTAGCTCGTGGATCATCATGGGTGTTTTATTTTTGATCTAATGGTCCTATTGGTAAAAAATGAAAATATCTACAATCTGTCGGGGAAGAAACTGTATAATGAGACAACGGAAAATTTTAGTTTAAATCAGGTTCGGTCACATCAAAACTAATTATATAGTGAATTTAGTATATTTATTATGTGATTGATCACTTTTTCGTAATAGATAAATCACACAGATTTAACTACGAATTTTTTGTGGTTAAATTTAGCCACGGATTAATAGCTAACAATTAGTTTTTTTTGTGGCTAAATGTCACTTTTCTTGTAGTGTAAGTATTTCAATAGTTTATTTTATCATTTTACAATATTACAAAAACACATTATAAGAAAACATTTATGCAGTTTAGTAAGATAATTTTATAAAGTATCAAAATTAGTGTATAACTATGATGACGCTATACTCTTGTTTCATATCGGATAGAGTTAAGGGATTTGCTACCTTATGAGGTGTTGTTTTTTTAATACAAAGAACAAAATTCTACTACCTTCAAGTGCAGAACAATAATACATAAGGTTGAGCCTCCATATCCAGATTTGGGTTTAGGTATCATCAAATGGTGTTGTCTGTGGAAACGATGGTCACAAGGTTGCCTTTAGGTGTAAGACAATATTAAGTACGTTTGGCGACAACTTTGAGTACCACCAAATTAAAACACTTTAAACCAAGTATCATGTTTGATGTGGGTCGGATTTTGGGGTTAGTATGGCTAGTCGAAATTGGTCGACTAATTCGGGATTGGACTGGAATCGAATTGGTATCAATGAGTAACTTGAAAAATTCCTATAACAAAAAAGGCAAATAAACGTGAGCTAGCTGAAGGAACCTTAACTAAGACTCTCCAATACTTAAGTTAGATACTGAGAAAAGGGATATCGACTGGCTATAATAAAGGTAGAGTTTGGGTATTTGATGTATGCTTATCTGCCTCAATAAATGAAGAGATATTTATGATAGTTAGCTCTTAGTTTAGACGTCATTGGAGAGATGAGTTATCAGTCTAGATGATCCCTAAGCTTTTTAGGTAATCATGGTAAGACATTACTCAACTTAAAAGCCTAGATAGTTGATATGACACTTTAGATTGACTGTATTTAATTAAGGCATGGTGCTTAGGTAGCATTAGTACTGCCAACTTGACAGTGCATTTAATGCAAGTATGAGTTGATGTGACTCCATTAATTATAACGGATTGCAAATCTTGTTATCCAACCTAACATTCGAGGGAAATGAGAGTTGAGTTATTGTCTAATCGGATTCTTGTAAAGCTTTATGACCTCGACCTAGTAAAGCGTAGACCGACAGTTCGAGTTGTTCACCCAACCGATCATATCGAGGGGATAGGGTCGGGTCGAGGTGTAACAAGGAGTCGAGTGCGAACCTTGTGGAACAATGCCACATGGTAGATTAAAATATAAGCCACATCAATATTACATGTATTAAATTAGGTAATTTCTAATAACAAAATTAACTTGCAATTAGAACATGAAATCTAATAATTCTAAACAATTTCGATTGTTTGTGTCAAACTATGTATTTTGTGTCAAAGTACATCACATGAAAATGGCACCAATAAACTATATCGTTTTGGGACACCCCCCCCCCCCCCCCCAACAAAAGAGAGAGAAACGAAGTAGCATAAAGAAGTTGCGTGTGATCTAATACAAATGAAATATATTACCAAAAGTTTACCAAAATTATAAATTCTAATTATCACTAACAATCAAAATTGCTAAGAAAATTCTTCATCTTATATATATAAATTCAAAATACATTTTAATAATAAACATCCCCTTTAGCATATAACCATTTCACTGGTTGGGTTAGCAAGAACCACATTTCCCTTTGACAAAAATGACAACTCACTTCAAGTGATATTTATCATTAGTCAACATCTTAAAAATCCCATTAAAACCTCATTTGATTCCGACATAAACAACAAAACGAGAGAGAGAGAGAGAGGGGCCTACCTTTAAATTTCCTGCCTCCCGGTATAACCTCCCGCCCCCCCCCCCCCCCCCCCACCCGCCCCCCCACAACTCACCCCACCTAACCTTTTCCTCAAATGAAATTTTTAACTCTAATCCCAACAAGTACAAAACTACATTCATGTTATTCTCAAAAAATGGCCAACTTTTTTCCTTTTACACTCATATCCCACCAAGGAGCGTGCACGACACGCGCCAATTTCAAGTCCCAAAAAAAACAAGAATAATAATAAAAAAAGAAAAACTAATATTATCATAAAAGGAAATTCTTTAGTCCTATTTCCATTGTTGTTTGCAGATGTTGTGACCACTTTAATTCCCACAATATCTCACCTGAGCTGAATGCTATCAGCCAATGGGAATGGAGCGTTCCCTCCACGAACCGAGACATATCATGGTTTTCTCCGAGAAAATTAGATACGTAAATGTTGTATGTATATAGACTATAGATACATACATAGAATGCATCAAAAATATATATTACCAAAGAAAAAAAATATAAAAAATAAAAGAAAAAAAATGTCCTTTTTAGTAGTGACACTAACTCTCAAGAAATTGGAACTCTAAAGCTTAAAGAGACCCCTAAATCCCGGAATATATATATATATATATGTATATATGTAACACATACCACAGCGCACACAAAAATCATAAGAAAAGCATCAGCAACAGTAACCTTAATAAAAAGCTGAAAAGAAGAAAACAAGATCCACCTCGATCACCCCTCCCACCCCTCCCACCCCACCCTCCTATACACAAACACACACACAGTCGTCTCTCTCATCTCTCTAAAACCCATTCTTCTTGATAGAGAGAGAGAGAGAGAGAGAGGCAGAAAATCAAGCTGAGAGAAACACAGAGAACCCACAATCTCTAGTCACTACAAATTCCATCGTGTGCGTGATTCTTGCACACAGTTGAGGTGAAAAAAAAGAAACTGTTCTCTCTCTGTTTCATCACTCTCCCACAGATTTTTTCGATTTCTTGTTTTCTGGGCTCGAAAGATCTCGAAAAATTCTAAACTTCTAGGGCCCAAGAATTCATTTTTTGTAGCAGAAATTGAAAAAAAAAATTTTAAAGGATGAGAGAAGATGATTCGAATTGGTTTTCGAAATGGGAAGATGAATTGCCCTCGCCGGAGGAGCTCATGCCCTTGTCCCAATCCCTAATAACCCCCGATCTAGCTCTGGCTTTCAACATTTCCAACAACCCCAACACACAAACCCTCCACCACCACGCGCCGCCGCCCCCGCCGCCGCAGCCCAATTCCTCCACCGAATTCGACTCCCCGGAGCTCAGCGCCGCCGGGGGAGGCGGCGGCTTGGCCGGGTCCGACGAGCCCGCGAGGACACTTAAGCGGCCCCGACTCGTGTGGACGCCGCAGCTCCACAAGAGGTTCGTCGAGGCGGTGGCGCATTTGGGGATCAAGAACGCCGTCCCCAAGACGATTATGCAGCTCATGAGCGTCGACGGGCTAACCAGAGAGAACGTGGCCAGCCATTTGCAGAAGTACCGTCTCTATCTCAAGCGGATGCAGGGGATCTCCAATGGCGGCGGCGCCGCGGCCCCGGCCGCCGGGACGGACCCCGCCACCGACCATTTGTTCGCGAGCTCGCCGGTGCCGCCGCATTTCCTCCATTCAGGCCGGGCGAATTCGGATCATTTCCTTCCGTTTGTGCCTGTGGCCGCGGCAGCAATGCAACACCACCACCAGATGACCGCGGTGGTGGGAGGTGGGCCGCTGCCACCGCAGCACCACCACCACCACCACCACCAGCTGCAGCAGCAGCAGTTTAGGCATTTTGGGAACTCCCCGGCGAACGGGGGGTTCGAAAATCATCCATTTCTGAGGCAATCACAGGCTCAACAGATGCAGAGTAGGATGCACAATGGTAGCAATGGCTCAATTGTGCCTCCAAATTATGTGGAGGATATGGAGTCTGCTAATGGAAGAAAGGTTCTCACATTGTTTCCCACCGGAGATGATTGATTATTTGGTAAATTTATCGGTCTTTTTCAGCTAAAAAGCTCTGCATTATGAGTAAAAAATCATGTCTTTGAGGGGACAACATAGTATACTTTCCTCTTGTTAGTTAGTTGTTTTTGATGATGTTCTAGTTATTGTGCCATTCTTGTGGTGATTTAGTATGTGTTTATGTGCTTATAATGTAATGAGAATTGAGTTTCTTGAATTTTCAATCTGCAAATTGTAAATTAAGTTGTTGTTAGCACTCAGTTGTTTCCGGTCACTTTACATCCTCTATTTCATTTTACGTTACATTTTTGTAGATGCATGCTGAGTGTAATTGCCTTGTACGTTTAAGAAAGCACTTTTATAAATGTGGCATGTATGTGTACTATAGAGCAGGAGATGAAACACAGGTTGAAACAAAAGATCTGAACAACAACAGCATTCTGTTGGCAGATACTAGGAAAATCTTATGATGTTCCCGGTAACTGGGGACGGAGAACAACCATGATGTCACTTGGGGGCAGCTTTATCGGTTATAATCCCGGCCTTGCAAAATCGAGGTTAACGATTGTGGCGGTGCTGATAATCGTTGAGAATGTAGTTCTCTTGTTTAAAAGGTTTAGCATTTTTTAGAGGTAAGTTGTACTTGTTGTAAATGGTGTGATCTTCTTGTAGGAATTTGACGTCTTTTATATTTGTGCTTCTTTTGTTCAAGGACAAAAACAATTTCTAATGTTAATATAGTTGTTAGTATTCTGTATCGGCACCTTGTTGATCGATCTTCTCTAGCTCTATATGGTATTTGCATTGTTTTATATCTTATATGAAAAAACCCCCTCTGTCTGTTGAAATTATAATTACCTCTTCTAGGCTATCGCTAATAGATAGAGGGGCTTTTTGTTTAAGCGGGCAACTAATGGTTGGTGCTATTTGTTATACAGAAGCGAACCTAGAGGGTGGTAACTGTACTTTGTATAGATAGATAAGGTTTTTTGGTAATTGGAACAAACATTTGTGTGTGTGTGTGTGTTGGGGGGTTGGTAATTACCCTTTTAACTTATTGGTTTCTGGGCTTTTGCCATATGACCTTTAGGTATAGCACATTGTATATTGTACGTTAAAACAGCCGAGGGGTTTATCTTTTGTGTGTGTATATATGCTAGAGATATTTTGCAGGGTTCAACGGTTCATTTTCTATTTTCCTATTACAATGCAACTTCTAAATGGATAAAAATGTGCTACTTGTATAAATGGTCATTATTTGTTCCGCGAGAAGATAGGGGCAAAATTCTTGTATACACCCGGTTTAAGCCCCACATTTGCACTAGATGGTTCAAATTATACAATATCATTAATTTACTTAAATCAATATACAAAATATAACACAACCTAAATTCTAAACACTTAATGGTCCAAACACTGGGTTCACATAGCAAGTTCTTGATGAGTTGATCATTGTACTTCTTTTAAAATAGACCTTCTAGTCAATGACAGAGCAAGGGGGAGGCTGAGTTGAGCCAGTCGTTCCTCTCAAATTTATACAAGGTTCCGTTGTGTGTGTGTGTGTGTGTGTATGTGTGTATTGCTCTAGATATATTTTTAGTTACTCCACACATTCCGTATATTGGTAAATGTTCTGATTCTATAACTACGAAATAGGGTTAAAAGTACAAAAAATGTCCTAAAGTTTAACGTGGTTTGACAAAACCTCTTATGGAAGATGAGAGATCACAAATACCCCTCTAGTGCATGTATTTGCATTACGTATCCCCACATATGTAATACAGAACCAAATGTTAAGGATATAAGTATAACTTCCATACTATAGAGAAGTAAGAGGATATATATATATACAATACGGAACCAACTATTAAAGATATAATTGTAACTTCCATACTATAGAGAAGTAAGATGATATATATATAGCACAGAGCCAAACATTAAAGATATAATTGTAACCTTCATACCATAGAGAATTATGTGAAATCGAGCCTTGCATGAGAGAGGTTTTTTTGTAACCAGTCCTTTGAAATATAACTTGGAAATAATTAAATTAATATGCTCAATAATTCAGGCATGTTATAATAATAGCCTTACCTAAGGTTGAAATACATAGTACACCATCAATAAATTGTAGCATTATCAAAATTAGGTAAAATTAAGAAAGAGTAGCTTTGCCAAAGCTATTCATTGATATATACAAAGCATTTGTTTTTTCCTCATCTAATCTTGTTTTTAACGGCTGGCCCTAGATGATATTAATTAACTTTAATTAAACGTATATATAGTAGGTATACTGTCCCTTTCCAATGGATGAGATAGGCACATGTTTACAACCATAGTTTGTGAAAGTTAATAGTGAAATAATTCACATCCACTTATTTTTTAGGAGCAGTCGGGCACACTCGATTCGTATACGAAATAAAAATAATACATAATTCAAATGTATATATATAAATTTTAATAGTATAAAATTAGAAAAAACTTTCAATTTTTATGCATGAATATCGGTGTACTTATCAAATTCATGTTGAGTGGAAAGAATAATTTAAAATAAAATAAAAGTTGAGAAAATGTAGATATATATATATATATATATATATATATATAGAGAGAGAGAGAGAGAGAGAGAGGTGCAGATTTTTCATGGTACGAGACATGTAGTTTTTGATGAAATGATCCTAGTGTCCCCACTTATCTAAACAATAATTGGGACATTGAACATTACTAGCACCAAAGTTGGCTTTATATTATACTATTATTGTTACATTTACAAGTCCCATGGTTTTATTTTTTTATTTTTAATAGAACTTTGTTTTATTATTCATTTTTTGCTGTGGACAGCCACAAACTTTACTATTATTATTAAATGCTCCAATTTCACTAGGGCCCCATTTATTTATATTTTTAGAAGGACATTTTTGTTCATTTGTGACGTCTTAATTGATTTTTATTTTTATTTTTATTCTTATATTGATAATTGTCCATAAAATTAAATAGATTTAGTATAAATTATGTAATAGACCTCATAAATTACTCTAGAATTGTTCGACATATAAACATATATAGAAACGACAAGGAAAAATGTCTTTTTCATATTGGAATATTACGAGCTAAATTTATTCTTATTTTCATACTTGTATAGTCAATATTTTCGATCAGAACAATTTTATTTCGACACGAAAACCAAGTAAAACTCATTTTTTTCATATTAAAATTTCAAAACTGCAAAAAAAAAAAAAAAAAAAAGTATTGCATGCGCATCATGTCTAACACCATTGACCATTCCCATATTATCAGCCCGTGACGATAGAATTTGTACTTTCTTTTGTGTGTGTGTGTGTGTGTGTGTGTGTGTGTGTGTGAGAGAGAGAGAGAGAGAGAGAGAGAGAGAGAGAGAGAGGGTGGGGTGTGGTTGGGGCCGGGGGGGGGGGGGGGGTGTCACTCACACAAATTTTTGTTTTTTTTAAACTTCAAAGATTGTGTGGTAAATGTTAAACCCACAATTAAAATATTCATCAAAAGGCATTGATGATATAAAATTCTAATACCCATTGGAAAATTGTTATATAGATTGGATGTATGGATTCCAATCATATATTTTTCGATCCAAATTCAGTAATGTTTCGTTTTTGGGGTGTTAGATAACGAAGATTCATAGTATTAAAAAACACATCCCATCTGTTAAGCACTAATTACTAGTTTAATACCTCATCAGACACATAATCTGATTATTATTTTAATCAAATCCAATTAGATGGTCTTAATTCATTGTTTTGCCAGTTCACACCATGCAAATCCAAATCTTTTAGTTGTGGCCAAATCTATAAACAAAGCCTTCATCATCCACTCAAGACTTTATTATACTTAATACCAATTATAATACACACACACACACACACATGTATGTGTGTGAAGCTGGCATTGATTTATTCTCAAGGCATTATTTTGCCATTTTAAAAGAGACAACCCATTATTTGCTCCCCACCTTCAACCATGTGCTTTTGGACATATTTTTAATCATGCACAAAATCTCAAGAATTGCTTCTTTTTTTCTTTTTTTTGATAGATATATCTCAAGATTTGTTTTTGGTCACTTGGGAGACATGAAGTTTCATAATATTCAATAAATGTAGGGCTTAAACCAAATATTTCGGTTTACATCACATCACTGAATGGGTATATATCCAACTAAATTATAAACTGTTAAACCACATATTATAATTATCATTCATCACTATATTATATTACCGAATTTCATCATATATACATTCAATGTGTATAATATAATGAATTTATACATACTTCGTATATGTATATATGAACATATATATATATATAATTAGATATGCACATGATCAAAGAGACATAAGAACTCTCCAAAATTAGGTGGCCACAAGGATTGAATGAAGTTCGGTTTTAGCTTCATCTTGAGAGGTATATTGCGACTAAATTGTATGTTTGAATGCAGGTATAATTTATTTCTTAATTTATTTTTTGAAGTATCTTGTATAATAGTTTGAGAGCTTATATAGGTCTTTTTAAAAGTTCAATAAAATAATTAAAAATGATGATATAAGTTTTCATAATATGACGGTTATATTCTTATAAACATCTAAAATTAGGAAGCAAAGTATTTAATTTATATATATATATATATATATATATTTCTTTTCTACTTAATTTCGAACATATCGCATCAAATTAAGGGTGCAAGTGAGCTTAGCCGAGATTTAGCCTTTTTTGTAAGGCTCGAGCTCGACGAACCAACAAAATGAGACTTGAGCTCTATTTGAACCTAATTCAGGCTCGACTAGGCTCGGTCGGCTCAAATTTAAAAATAAATTATAAGTTCGAGCTCGAATTCAAAAACTTTCAATTGATTTATCATATTGGGGGTGTGGGCTTGAGTTCAAACTCGAGATCGAATTCAAAAATTAATATATTATTTATAATTATATATATTGTTACACATAATATAAAAATAAATATAACAAAGGAAAGCTTGCTTGCTTGCCTGCCAACTTACAAACCTATAAACAAGGATTAGTTGGTTCAAATTCGGCCCAAGCTCAAACTTTTGTCAAGCAAGCTAGCCTATAAACAAGAATTACTTGGTTCAAATTCGGCCCAAGCTCAAACTTTTGTCAAACAAGCTCGTCAGGCTAGCGAGCAAACTTGGTTCCTTTGTACCCCCTACATGGAACCAATGCTAACATTCATAAGTTCATATGATCCTAAACAATACTCTCAAAGCTTATTTTAAAGTAAACCTCTTTTATTGCCAATTGATCCTAAATTTACCACTCGAACAATCACTTTCATGTTAATCCAACGTGAGTACAGACTACCAATTTGGGTTTGGGAATCGTTCATGTACATATAATCATGATTAGAATAATTATTAACCATTAATCAAATATCATCCAGCAGCTCCCAACCTCATTAAGATCACATCTTCCCGACGGAAAATTCCTCTATACAACCGGTTTGAGCCCCACATAAGTTCCGAACATTTCAAATTGTGCCACATCTTCAATTCATTTCGAAAAGAATCAAAAATATTAAATATGGCATCATTTGAATCGTTCGGTTCATATGTATGGCTAAACACCCGGCTCATATAATAATTTTTCCTTCACGAATTCACCAATCACGAGAAACAAAAAGTCAAGCAATATGTCAAATAACGGCTCCCAACCTCATTTAAATCCCATCTTGCCGACAGAAAATTCCTCTATACAACCGGTTTGACGCCCGCATATGTCCTGAACAGTTGAAATTGTGCCACATCTTTAATGCATTTAGAAAAGAATCAAAATATTAACTATGGCATCATCTAAACCGTCCAGTTCATATGTAAGACTAAAAACCCGGCTCATATGAGAATTTTCCCTTCACGAATTCGCCAATCACAAGAAACGTCAAGCAAATGTAAAATACTTTTCTAGTATAGAAATAACAAACCAAATCAACAGTAGCAAAAAGTCACACAGGTATGGTCTCCCTACAAACAATATTACTTGAATACTGAAGTTCCAAACATCTTACAACAAATCATAAAGGAACTGTAAATCATAAGACCAAGTTTAAACTGTCTTTCAAAACTTACACCTTAATAACGAGGATACCCTAGAGTAATGCAGGCATTCCCCAGCCAACGTCCGGCCGTCACCGATGGTTCTGGGAGTAATCGAAACTTAGAGGCTGCTGACAGAAGGGAGCCTACAACGGAAACTAAATTAGTTGTACGAATTGCAAAACATGTCAAACATAAAAAGACTGAATAAAATAGCATCCAAGAAGACATTTTTCATCCTAAAAGAATAAATAAAAAATAAAGGTCGCAATATGCATGAATCATAGGATAAGAAGTTGGTTAATGGTGCATTCACTTATCCACCGACCAAAAATTCTTGGCTTCCTATAATACATTCGAGAATCTGAGCAAGGGACAAGAAATTGGGAACATGTAATTTGGAAGCCACATACTTTATGGTATTGACCATGGATTCAACTCAGAAATTCATAGCAGTTACAAACTACTAAACAAATTGTGGCCAACGGAGATAATCTCAAAGACAAAAAACTCCTCTCTCTCTATCATGACAATGTTGACATCAGGATAGTGTTGTGCAATGTCATTTATCAAGAAAATTTCCTCTAAAGTACCCTACCCATTAATGTAATAATTCCATTTGTAACCATTATTTCGCTATGACTACCGATTAGAAATCTTTGCAAAGGTTTCAGAAGATCAATTTGACACTCGTCTCGTTCTTCTTCAATTTGTGCCTTAACTCACAACACACTTCAAAAATAATCTTTAGAAAACAATTATGGTTTAAGGAATTGGCAGCAATAATATTTGGGAGTTTGCCGTTTTTTCCCCTCGTGTACTCTTATAGAGGAATGTACACTAGAAAGTAATAGTGTTTTTGGTGACCGAATTTTAATGAGGGCTGGGAGCAGATCAAATGAATTAGGCTCTAATCAGAATCTCACCCTGCCAATATGGAAATAAATTCGAGACTCAAGAGGTTTGTTAGTTAAATAAGAATCTATGTTCAGCAAAAGGTATACTTAAAAAAAGCCTATAAGAAAATAAGAGCACATACAAAAACAAACATGCTTACCCCTACATGATCCACTGTTAATGCAAAACGGCAGTTAAGGAAAAAGCAACAGAAAGAAAAGCTGACGCTACCTGAAAAAAGGCAGTGTCTTAGTTGATCATACGACTGAGCATACATCATCGACTGAGTTGGCCACTGCATATACAAAGCATCCCTGGAAGTCTGACTCAATCCCATGGCACAGTAGGGGCTCATCACGGAGCTCCTGTAGTTAAGAGAAGCTTGAGGTGCAGGCATCTGACCCATCTGAGGAAAAACAGAATCATAATGGACAAACGGAGGCTGGAATTTCTGCAAATTGAAAGGTGCTATGTTGAAACTTTGAGCGTTCGGGATGCTCCTAACATATCTGCATTATACAAGAAAAATAAGAATTAATATTAATGTCATATGCAACAATAGGAAGCAAAATTTATGAGAAACTGAGCCATAACATCTTCTATGTTGGTATGTGTATCCAGATGCACTAGGTAAGTTACATTTTTAATGCTCATTAAAAAGAGAAGGGTCAATCACACAGACCCCCTGTAAACATGTAACCACACAAATTTCCCATCTTATCTTCCAAATTATAAATAGCCCTTTTGGTCATCGAAATTTAATCAAAGCTGGAAAAAACTAATTTAGAATATAGGATAAAATCATACATACAGGCAAAGCAATTTGAAAAGTTCACTAAAATTTGATTTCTAATATCATTTAATTATGTGTACAAATCTGAAACCAAGACAGGTATATTTGTGTAATTGTATATAGTTGCAGGGGAGGACACTGTAATTATTGCTTAAGAAAAGGCCTCTGATATAATATGCAGTGCATTACCAATCTTCTCTGAAATAAATATCAATGATCCATGAAATTTTCAAAATGCACAGCTATTCATTGCTCAATACCAAGTTTCTGAGAACATGCCTGTCATAGCTGCGATCATAGTCAGGGTCAGTTCGGTCCTTCTCCCGGTCCCTAAAAATTGCTACTCTAGAAGAGCTACCCATTTCCCTGCTGCAGAGGCTTTTGTCCCCATCCACACCAAAGTTCCTTGAAACTTCACTCTCATCCGCGGCCAAATTCCTCCCATCAGAAGCAGCCCGAGACAGCACATCTTCTGACTCAGAATTACTTGGGCTACTAAAAATACGAGCCCGTGCTCTGTCATACTCCTCCTTCCTCTCCTCCACAGATCTTACTGGACTGCGTTTAAGCCCGAGTTCATTGGCATCATTTGAGGAAGCTTTAGGTCTTGGTCTTATGACAATCTTGATTTGATCAAGTTTGTCATTTTCAGACTCTTTAGCCTGGTACATCTGATAGGCAGACAGCAGGGAACTTACTCTCTGGCTTCTTTATAACCAAAATCCGGATCCCTAGGCCGTCTACAACATTATCCAGGACCATAGTCTGCAGACCATAGTGTTGTGCAACACGATGTGCTGCAAGACGAAGGTAGGAGGTAGGAAAGTGGGGAAACTCAAACTGCTGTAGATCAGGATTCTGCAAGAACTTTTGTATATCGAGCTCCATTCGTAAAACTGATAACAATAAGTTTTTAAGGAGAAATGTGTTATTGTCCATTAGAACTAATTGAGAATTAAAAATTAGATAGAGACCAAAGTGCAAAAACATTACACAAAGAAAACCAAAGTTCTTCTAATAAAGCTATTACATCAAACCATATCTCAACAGCCATGCAGACGTGTTTGCGCTCCCTACCACTCCTGCTTATCAGTTTACTAAAGCAATCCCAACTCTAGCATTCAAGCAATATCTATATGAACCTAACAAGCATCACATCAAAAAATAAAATGCTAGGCAAAACATAAAAGAAACATCCCATGAATGATTACCTCTAGAATGTGGCATCTCACATGATAACAGAGGAAATTAGTCCTTAAAAGTAGTAAAGAAAAAGAGATCTATGCCAACGGCAGTAATACTAATTTAAGTCATCACAAATTTGCTACATCAAATGATTGTTTAAGCATCACCTAATATTGGTCTCTTGATTTGACCATTCAATAAAACTAAGCATTATACAAAAACATAAAATCGAAACTTGGAAAGCATGCTCTGCTCCGCGTTTCTCATTTGAAACCACTTTCCTAATTACAAATTCACAGAAAATACTTCCTGGGACCCTGACACTGCACCATCTGGATAGATTTTGCATTAATTTCACCCCAGCTATTCTCATTTTATTATAATATCCCACTATTTTTTGGGCCTTTTTTGATAAGCAAGGGTTATCAGTTTAGAGCAGAGTAACAAGTCAACATTCATTACAAATTACAAGTCAGATAGTTGGTTAGTCCAACACATCATAATGTGCCTCCTTCACAATACAGAAGTTTAAAATGCTACACATCTGATCCTTTATTTCATCACCTTAAGTTCAGCTTCAGCTTCTATTAGTTATTTGACTTTTCTAAACAGCAACCGATCCAGGTCAACTGCAATATGCTGCAACCCCTAAGTTACTTGTCATGAATTCCATTCGTTCAACTCTCATAAACAAATTAAAGAGCCGCAATCGCTATGTCAGTATCCATACTGGAAAATCTCCTTCATATGCCCATCGGATAGAACAGAGTTTTTCCTATTTGTCAAGTCCCTCTTCTACTTTAGACTTAAAATATTTGAAGAAACTTCTGAAAATGTTGATTAGCATTTCTAAGATATTTACTTTGGGAAGAGCACTGAAAGAACATCGTAGAAGGATTGTTTTCACATCAACTTCTTTTACAATTGCCTCTAACTCCTCATAAAAGTATGGAAACCATTAGAAGATCAAGGTTCAAGCAGTTCTACCCATTTTTGCCATATTGACGAGAATAGACGGTGTTAGGATCCATGTTTGCTTATCAATGAGTTTGAATTTCTAACAAACTAAAAGAGTAACTAAAACTTGGAAAACTTAAGAAACATGAATATATAACACGCCCTATCATATAGAACTTATACATCAAACTCACCAAGTTGATTGTCATCCAAAAATGATTTAGCTGGAGCAATTAACTATACTGCCGCAAATTTCTCATATTCCAGAATTCTGTTCTACACGTTCCAGGAAACACATCAATTCCCTCATATAATTTGCCATTTGACATAACCAACAACATAAGTTCAATTATGCCCAATTCAGTTTTTCCCAACCCAGATCTACATCAATTAATTCACCACCTAAAACTTCCCAAACTCGCACCGCAAACAGAACAAATCGAAAAACTAAACTCCCATCCAAAGAATCAAACCCAATTAGATCCAAATCAACCAATTCAAACTTCAAACACTTCCAACCCTAACCCTTAACTCGAATCAAACAACCCCCCCCCCCCCCCAAGCACAACAAAAACAAGAAAATCATCCCAAAAAATCATCACAATTGAACACAAACAAAATTAAAAAAAATTAAAAAAAACACAAAACAACAAAAAGGGCGGCAGAAATTATTAACTAGTAAGACGATGGCGAGGGTTTTGAAGGGCCTCAACGAGGAACGGATCCACCATAGAAACGTACGCCGGAGGAGCCTGCTCCCAGACGGCGGCGGCGCAATTCTCCTTCGATTCAACAGCTGATTGGGAAGTCAAATCCATATCCATGAAAAAATTTACCCAAAAAAAAAAAAAAACTAGCTATGAATTTGAATATGTGTATATAGTATATAGATACAGATTATATATAGATATGGTGACTCTCTCTCTCTCCTGGAGGGATTGATCTCAGAGAGGAAACGAATTGGAGAAAAGGGAAAACAAAACCCTTTTCTCGAATTTCCTCTTTGAAAAAATTATTAATTTGCTGCCACCAATCCAAGAGACTGAAATAGGGAGAATGGGCTCGATTTATATGGGAGTTTTTGCGCGTGTTTTTGGTTTTTTTTTTTTTTTTTTTTTTTTTGATGTAATAATAATAATGTTAAAAGGACCCAAAAAAAAGCAATGTGGGCTTGTGGGTTGTTAGGAATATCTATCTATCTATCTATCTATCTTAGTGTTAGGGTCAAAGCATGGTGTGTACAAACGAGCTGGAATTGGGAGAAATTGATAAATTTTGAAATTGTGTTCAAATTTGATTTGATTGTTAAGTAATTTGATCTATAGGAGATTATGACTTTTTAATTAATACAGATAAATTATTTGGGATAGGTTTGATTTGGAATTTCAGTTATAAGATATTGAATTATGATTGTATGAGGAGTATATATTTAAGGCGTTTTGTAAATTTATCTGATTTGGCATTACTAAATTTTTTTATTGAAGTTCTCAGTTCTCTAGCATCACCATCAAGGAAAGATTGTTGTGATTCACTTTTGAGAACTTGAAAATCAAACCGCATTACGAGTCGTGGTTCGAAATGTAAATCATGATAAATGAATTAATCTTATGCGTAGAGTTGAAGTCTTTAGTGTGTGAAAAGACCACAAATAAGTAAATCAAATATATCCTTGAGTTTCATGTATAGTATCAATAAAGTCATGGATCTAACGAAGTTGTTGAGGAACTTATCGAGAGCGGATATTTAGGTAGAGAATCAAGGGAGCAAATGTGCTTACCAAAATTATTGGATGAAGAGGTAATTATAAGGAAGAGCCAATACGATGTGTCAGAGCCTGATTGGTTTGACTCATGTTGTGACCCATATGCATGGAATGACATCGAACACAAGTTCAAGTAATATGTTGGGGGCATGGCATGCTATGTTTTAGCAGTAAATGAATCGGCTATTTTATTAAATACATGCGATATGTATTTAATGTTATAGATATTTAAATGAATTATAATTCATTTCTGGAGCAAAGTTATTTTAGAAAATTGAGTAATCTCTTAAAATATATAAACGTTTTTAAATGTTATGAAAAAGTATATTGTGTTTTTATTATGAATTTATGATTATGATATATTTTTTCCCTTGAGGGCTTTTTGCCGAAACCTCAACATTGTGGTGCATATAATTAGACTCTACACACGCGCGCGCGCACACACACACACACACACACATATATATATATATATATATATATTATTAATATTGAAATTATTGGATGTTGAAAAAAGTGAAATTTCAAATACTAATAGATATGTCAGGATAGAAGTTGCACTATATGCTTTTAAAACAAATTTGTCTTGTATAAATACTCACGGGTTTTTTATACTCATATTTTAAGATATACCAATACTTTATTAGGCTAGCGACATTGCAAATTTAAAAAATAATCAAACTTTAAAGTATTTAAAACTATTGAATATTCTCTTATAAAAGAGACTCAAAATGAGAGAAAGATAAGAGGTAAAAATGAATTTCAATGTTATGGATTATCTACCGCAGTCCAAAGGTCATGGTTTTTGATGGAATATACCTGAATTTTTGGATCATATCTTTCATTGAGTTCTTTTGTAGGCTCGTTGATTGTGGGCATTGATTCAGTTTGTTCGTTCACCTAATTGATCATTAAATTTGGACGTACCCCTTCAAGTAGTCCTACCATAATACCATTCATTCCTTTAATTGTAATTCGTAAAAATCACCTTAAAAATAATGTCCGTCACGCTTGAAAATCACAATTAATTTGATTCGATTCAAGTTCTTTTCTAACATCTCCAGACTCCAAATATGTTCGTGAATTTGGGATTAGGAATTTACGGATACAATAAAATTAATATATCCATGCAATTAAAATCGGAAACGTTCCCGTCAGAACTAATACAAAGGATTTGGGCACGTTAAACTCAGTGGGACCCCTTTTTTATTATTTTTAATATATTAAGAATAATTAAAAGAGTATAATAACATTCAAATTATGAGAAAAATTGATGGTTTTCAAGTAAATAATCAATTGTTTACCCACTTTTTTTTTTTTTTTGTTTACCCACTTATATTGTACATAAAAGTTGTAAATCTATTTGGTGGAAAATTCGTGGGAAGTTTGTTTGTTTTTATTTTTTATTTTTTTTATTTTCTGAAGCCTCAAAATTCGCAAAAAAAATCAAAAAATTATTATTATTATTATTTTATTTCTTTGAACTTCCTAGTTGAATGGTACAACAGAAGAGTAAGAAATTATATATATTTCTTCCAAATTTTTTGAACAATTCGTCGAATTCCAGTACTGGAACAGAACTATTTTAATTTTTTATTATTTTTTTGAACTTTGAGGAATTATAAACTCATTTAGGGGTGTAAACAGATATTAAACGGAGTGGATATGTAGTATCCGGATCCATAAGTTTTCTTATGTCTGTATCCATATTCCATCGGACAGATATTCAAAACATCATATTTGCATTCAAATCCGACGAATATTTTGTGAATTCGGATATATTTATATCCGTTTAGTTTAGTATTTTTTTTTTAAATAGACAAAATTATGGATATTCGAATATCCATTTCCACTTGTAATTATCCAAATATATGATTGAATATCTGAATCCGCTTATTTGAGTATGCGAATATGCTTATATAAATAAAAAAATCAAATAAAACTTATATAACTTAACTAGTTGAAGTTTTTGTTTTTATATGTGTATAGTATATACTTATTAATATAAGTAAATTTAATATATTTACTTATATTTTGAATTTCGTTGTAGATTATAGAGATACGAGTCAATTAGATTTTTTTCTGTCTATTTTACTTATAAGAAGAGATTAGTTTGTATACTACTACTACTACTACTACTACTACTACTACTACTACTACTACTAATAATAATAATAATAATAATAACTTTTTAATATTATTTATCAGATACCGATAACGAATATTATTGGATGAATACATCCGACGGATACACATTCGAAATGGATATTAAACGGAGCGGATATATAATTATCATATCTGTATTCATTTATTATTCGAATGCCTGTAACCGGATACATATTCTGCTTTTTATGAATACATATAATATAATAATATATCATATAAACGGATACGGATACGGATACGAGCGAAAAACTGATTTTCAATTACTCATTTACACCCCTAAACTAACCCTTATTGACTATGTGCATAGAATCTCCAAGAAAGTGAAAAAAAATATCTTGATGAATTTGCACTTACTCCTTTTAGACTTATTGCCAGAAATATGATGAAGGTGTAATTTGTCAAGCAAATCTTAATCTCAGAATGCATAATGCTGTTTTTGATGTTTAAGGATGTTATTTTTCATGTATTTTTCTATATTTGGTTGAATTAAATGTCAAATAATCAATGCACGGTCTTCCCAATCTGACATGCTACTTATAGCTCCTTGCTTTTATTAATAATGAATATTTCATTAAATACTTGCTTATTTATTTTTCAGCAAAAACATGATTATATTTCTTTTGGTCTATTTATAATGTTTGTGGATATAACTCAAAATGCAATCATTAAAAAATTTAGGAGAAAATAAAAAATAACCTTTCAATTACTTAGATGCATTTCGGGGAAAATAAACATTCTAACTTTGCTATTTTTGGTCAAACCCCAATATTATTAGATAATTGATGGCTATATGTCTAATTTGTTTTGAGGGAAACATTTTTCATTTTCCTGAATTGTACATGTTGGGGAATGGTCACATTTTAAGAATCTAGAACAATTCATTACAAATTTAGTAAAATCCGACGCCATTGGTTAAAATTTACTTATAAAAAATTATGTTGAATTCAAGAAACTACATTAATAATATACTTCATAAACACACACACACACACACACACACACAATTTCATATATTGCATGTAAAATTTCACGAAGCACACGAAAGACGGATTTTAATTTTTCATTCAAGCCCCTAAAGTTATATCTAGCTACAATTTATGTTATTTTTTTTAAAATTTAAAACCCCCCCCTCCCCCGGCCCGAGATTTTAAAAACATATTTAATATTTTATAAAAATTTGATTTCACTATGTCGTTACTTTCAATCTAGGGTTGTTAATGGAGTAGATTTTAATCCGAATCCGATCCAAATTTTATCATATTCGACCGATTAAAGTATCTGATGGATCAGATTCGATAATAAATATCTGTAATTCGAAATAAATGGATTGGATGTGGAATTAAGGAGTCCGATCTATTAAAGATCCTAATCCAAATTTTTATATAATATATTTTATTAAATTAATACATTATATATAATATGATAGTAGTAAAGATATTTCAATATAATGTAATATATGCGCCATTATAATTAATAATATACTATTTATTATTTTTCAAGGTATTGTTTTAACAAAATATTGTATAATTTTCATACATATTCTAAAATATTTTTCTACTTTCTTTAATTTTATTTTTAACTATAAATTCTTCAATGTTATTTATTGAAATCGGGTCGGATCAAATCTTTTTATTGGATCTCGGATCCATTTCGAATTCGGATTCGCAATAACGAATGAAGATCCTATAAGATTTCAGATCGGATTCAGTTGTTGGTACTTGTAATCGAATTCGGATCGGATTGATTTGCTCCAGATCCGACCCATTGACAGTCCTATTCAAATCGTTAGGAAAAATATTTGTTAGTAACCACAAGTTTAAGGAAATTCACTGCAATTATCCACTCTTTAAAATGAGTCAATAGAATATTATATTAAGCTACACCTGAGGGGTGGATAATAGAAATATAGAATTCATATATATATTAGGTTTGTCGCACGAATAATAGTAGTAAGGTTGATTACATTTTGTAATCCTAAACTATATCGTATGTAGCAACAACTATATTAGATTTATCACATGAATAATAGAAGTAAGGTTAACAAATTTAAATAATTAGTCTCTTATAATAGTTAAAAATAATAATAACAAGTCAATTCCAAATATTTATAATTCAAAGATTGTCTGTTACATTTTATAATACAAGAGAATAAATAACATACGATGTATAATATAAAATTGGGACAAATTATATATCCAATTCTTGAAGTATGTTGTAATTACAAACGAGTCTATATTGTTTAAAACATTACAAATAACCCCTCACCTCTCAAGAGTTAGAACATTATTGTAAATATTAATAAAGACGACTATATATATATATGTATATAACTTTCCGTCGCCATAATAGTTATTCCATCCACTAAGATATGTGGCTCCATAAGCCTAACACAGTCATTCAATCAACTTCGTGATTCCACCAACTTTTACAAAATAATTTCACTTTACATTATCACAACTATCATCGGACATTGCCATCAATAATTTGACACCACCACTACTTTAAAAAAAAAAATTAAATTTATATATAGTTTCTATATTTCGAACTTCGGAAGACGCACTAATTTCATTTCAAAAACTCACACGAAAGCACCAGAAAATACAACTCTGCAATAACATCCAACTTGATATAGGATAAATTTTGTTAAACTGATACATAACTCAGCAGTGCAATTGTAATTTTTAAAACTATAAGAACTAATTTGAATCAAACTATATTTTAAGGGTTGTACGTAATTTGTCCTATAATTTAAGCGTGCAAAGCGTATTTAGCACTTGTAATTATTCAAAGTTAAAATTGGAAGACCCAATTAAAATGACATTACATAAGAAATTGTAAAGTCAATGGTGAAGATTGAAGGTCGGTATTTGGCATGTCACGCGTGGCGGAAGGGCAAAGTTTAGCCAAATCTAAGAAGTTTCTAGACCCCAAACACACACACACACACACACATATATATATATATATATATATTTGTTTGCATGACTATGATATTTTTGGGAAATTTATCATTTATTACTTGGATGATGCAACTTAAAGATTTTTGACCCATTTTGCTTTCCAAATATATACTCCTTCAATTTTGTTTTTGAGTAATTGTTTACTTTTTGATACATGCAATTATAAATATTATTTATGAAAAATATACTCCAACTTGAAAAATATTTCTCAGCTTAAAAATATGTTAATGTAATAATGCACTAATATTTAGCCCATGTCAAGACACGAAAAATATATATATATTCATAAATTTCTATTATAATAAAAATTTGATAAAAATAAATTAGTTTTTTATAACATAAATTGATAAATAAATACATTTTAAAAAATTATATAATGATAAAAATGTGTCTCATTTTAATATTGATTTTGGTATAACTAAAGTAAGAAATTTTTTAAAAATGAATGCAAAATCAGAATTTTTAATTATTATTAAGATAAATGATAAATATTGCAAATAAAATATTAAATTTGTTATTTAAATGAATTAAATTTTAATCCATTTTATTTAAATACACGATAATTACTCATTTTTTTGGATAAATATAAAGTATAATATACTTAATTGTATGATGAATTAAATTTTAATCCATTTTATTTCAATACACGATAATTACTCATTTTTTTGGATAAATATAGAGTATAATGTACTTAATTTAATTCATATAACTATTATCTGAATTTTATACATAGTAAAATAGAATTAAATAAAATTATTCATATATACGCTTATCTTGATAATTTATATATGGATAATTTTAAGGTTGTGAATTATATATATATATATAATAATATTTTCTTTTTATTTTCAACGTATTTTTTATTTTTTATTTTTAGATAATAAAAAGATGCACGTTTCCTTATAAGCTCTAATACTTAGACCCTACTTTTCGTAGAACTGTGAAAAAGTCTTCTGAAACCCTAATCAGATTTCTCCCAAATTACCTCAAATTCGCCGGAGATAGGCCAAAATGGCTGACGCGACGGTAGTCTCCGTCGATCCGCCGACGCTTCCGACCACCGGGTGCGATTCCGGCCTCTCAGTTCCGCCCCTCGACACCGATTTCTTTTCCCAACAACTCAACGACGACGATGATGGTGCCCAAGGCGACAACTACGACGACGTCGTCACCGGCGACCTCGATTTCGACTTCAACTTCGACGATCTCGACCTCCCCTCCGCCGACGAGCTCGACTACCTCCTTGACCCCGCCCAAGTTGGAGAATTCGATTCACAGCCTTGGCAGGATGGGGGTTTCCATCAATTCGCGCCGAATTTGGACCGGTTTGACGGTGTTTTCAAATCGTCTTCATCGGAATTGCGGCATATTTCAGGAGAGGGGGAGTTTTCAGGTTATCGCAGCTCTAATGGCTCTGGGGTTCTGAATTCCGCGTCGTCAGGGTTGGGGTCCCAGCAGGTTTCGGGATATCTCAATCTGCCGTCCCCGGAGTCGAATGGATCGAATCGTGAGATCTCTGAGAATTGCGGTGGTGAACCGAAAGCGTTGAATTGCCCATCGCCGGAATCGCGGGGTTCGGGCAATTGCGGGTCTAATGTCTCTGAGAACTCAAAAAATTGCGCAACTAGGTCAGTTACATCCTCCCCGGATTCCAATAACAGTTCAATCAGAATTGGAGTTGTTAATCAGAAGATTAAGTTAGAGGAGCCGCGCAGAAGTAACGGCAATAGCTCTTTGTTGAAGAGGAAGAAGGATTGTGAAGAGTTGCTGAATAATACTGTGGAGTCAAGGATTAATAAGAATAAAAAATCTAACTGTAATTCTGAGAATACCAATAACAACAATAATAATGGTGGGTTAAGTTTGGAGGAGGAGAAAAGGAATGCGAGGTTGATGAGGAACAGGGAGAGTGCACAATTATCAAGGCAAAGGAAGAAGCATTACGTCGAGGAGTTAGAGGATAAGGTAAGGGTGATGCACTCCACGATTCAAGATTTAAATGCAAAGATATCGTACTTTATGGCAGAGAATGCAACTTTGAGGCAACAAATGGGCAGTGGTGGTGGTGCAGTCCCGCCTCCTTCAATGGCACCACCACCTCTTGGGATGTACCCGCATCCATCCATGATGTATCCATGGATGCCCGGTGTTCCACCCTATTTCATGAAGCCACAAGGATCTCAAGTGCCTTTGGTGCCAATCCCGAGGTTGAAACCGCAACAGCCTGCACAAATGCCGAAGGTTAATAAGAAGGTGGAGAGTAAGAAAAATGAGGGGGCAAAGACCAAGAAGGTTGCCGGTGTTAGTTTTCTTGGATTGCTATTTTTCATTTTGTTATTTGGAGGCTTGGCTCCAATGGTCAATATGAGGTACGGAGGAGTTAGGGAGAGTTTGACTGGTGTAGATAGTTATGTTGGGGGTGGGTTCTACGAAAAACATCATGGGAGGGTTTTAACATTCAGTGGGACTGGGCATGATGATAGAAGAGAGTTTAGCACCAAGAGTAGTGTAAATAGTGGGCAAAGAGTTCATGATAGTGGTGGGAAGCCAAATGCTGATGAGTTTGTCCAATTGAGCAATGGGAGTGAACCCCTTGTAGCGTCATTGTATGTTCCAAGGAATGATAAGCTTGTTAAGATAGATGGAAATTTGATTATCCATTCAATATTGGCTAGTGAGAAAACCATGTCATCTCATGGGAAGGGAAGTAGCGAGACCAGTCTGGCTGTTCCTGGAGATTTAGATCAAGCTATTCCTGTTCCACACGTGCAAATGAATGATGCTGGGCTTCCCCACCTAAGGGCTCTTGGTTCTGGCCCAGTAGATGAGGATAGCAGGAAGACCAAAGCAACTGATGGCAGGCATCATGAATGGTTCCGTGAAGGTCTTGCGGGTAATTATTGTCCTTCCTCTCGTCCTTGAGTGTAATTTATTCAGTTATACAATATTTTAATGTCCTTGTCTACTTAAATTTGGGTTAAACTATTTGCTTACTCAAATCTTCATAGTCACTTAGAACTCAGAAATAGTGACAGCTTATGAATATGAGCATGTTAGTTTTCTCTGGGAAATTAATTGGATCATAGTTGGATGGCAAAGGTGCTTGCATGTTGTTGTTCATTGTTCAGCCTCGTGATTGAGGCCTCGTTCTCCTTTTGTTTGCCCTCTTACTTTGAGATTATTGTTCGTTTTTGAAGTATTTGTTGGATCAGATACTTCAAACCTAATATGCTAATTAAATAACATGTACTTCTAGTGTTTAATGTGGTACATTTAACTGCATGTAATCACCTTTGGAGGGGCTTGTGAAATAACCTTTTGTGTCACATTGGCATTTTTCCACTTTTCATTTTCTCTTTTGAAGTATAACAATGTGACTGTGTACTTTATCATGTTCAGGGCCAATGTTGAGCTCTGGTATGTGTCATGAAGTTTTCCAGTTTGACGTGTCGTCATCAGCTTCAGGAGCTATAGCTCCAGTTACTGCCTCAAGAAACATTTCCGAACAGCAAAATCAAAATTCTACACACCTGGCCAAGGGAAGAAATAGAAGAATCCTTCGTGGTCTTCCAATTCCACTTCCCGAATCCTCTCACAACATTTCTAGACAACACAAAGGAAGAAATCCACAGAAAGAGAACTTGAATAGAAATAGTTCTGCCCCACCGATGGTGGTTTCTGTGCTTGTCGATCCTAGAGAGGCCGGTGATGCGGATATGGATGGGGTTATGGGAAAGAAGTCTCTCTCACGGATTTTTGTCGTCGTGTTAATCGACAGCGTGAAGTATGTCACGTATTCGTGCATGCTTCCATTTAAGGGATCTTCTGCCCCTCATCTGGTGACTGCTTGAGGAAGTGTTCAGTTGAATCACTTTTGTAGATAGGTAAAGGACTATGGTGTGTAGAGCTTATATATTAACTTATAATTGTACTATGTAACTGGTTATTAACCATGATGAAACTTTTACATGTAGACTGCTCTGTTGTGTGTATCTGAACATGGCAACATTGAGCTTATGGGTCTCATGTAGATTCTTATCTTTTTCATTTTCTAGTCTAAGTTGTTTTAGCTTCTTCAATTTGTAACCATGTGTTGCTGCAAAAATCTCTCTTTTGGTTTTAACGTTAGACACACATCCGTTTTAAGTTATCAATGCATCATTACACAAAATGTTCAACTTTATTGAAAATTTTAAGTTAGGTTTCGATAGTCAAATAAAACGCTTGTTTTTTTGGCCTTCACCATCCGGCACTGGCCGACTAATCAGGATATTGCAGAAGCCCAATACAACGGCGATGCTATCCTCCCAATCTATTTGTTCTATTTACAATCATAGGATTCGAATGCTGGAATGTTGTTTAAAGGGGATCAATATGAAGGATAGATCGGGGCCCAATACGAAGGCAATTGATCTATCGTCTGACTAACGGGTAGTTCAAATAAAGTACTTGCAATGTTGAAAAGAAAAAGAAAAAAGAGGAGTTTATGTGAGATGAATACACTTCCAACCATAAATAGTTATCTCTGCAACTTCACAAACCAATAACTGGTACAAATTTGTTGGAGTAAAAGGGATCTTCTCATAAATACAAATCTTGATCTTCTGAACTTGAATTCATATTCAAGAACATTACACACAAAGCAAAAAACACAGTAGTGTGGCTTAAATCAGTTCTCTTCTCCTACACTTCAAAGGAATCAAGTATTGTTTGTAAAGTTTTCTCATACAACTGCCACTGTTTGTCATTGGCACTGGCGACGAAGAGCACAACGGTGCTTCCTTTTGCCGTTGCCTTCGCAAGATTGTGCGTTCCCGTTAGCGCGTATGGAGTCTCAAGCGCGTATTTATAATACTGTGAATTTCACAAATACAGAACGTTAATTAACCAATGGTAAATTGTTCAAAAAATGAGCTTATAACCTCTAAAAGTAAGATGTTTGCAGCTCTTAAACTTCTTAAAATAAGAAAAGAAGCTCAAGAGAACAAGATATGATCATACAGTTTGATCGCCACGTTTCTCAACTGAAGTTTCAAGTAGCTCATCGGGATCAAATGTATTCCCGGTGACAAACGGGCCAAGAGAAGAGATGACTTTCTCCGGGCTCCCGATATCTTCAATCGTTGCATTAGGTTTGTTCGTCAGTCGGATCAGAGGGGAAGCCACAACCTGTATTTTACCCTGCTTTTCGTCTTCAAATTTGACCTCAACCCAGGGCTCCGCGCACTTAGGCTGGCAATAGTTTCCGGAGAGTATGTTGGCGACGCGCATTTGTTTCCAAGTTGGAGGGAGGACGAACTTGTAGGGCTGTACATTTCCTGCAGCCAACTAGATTCAGAGTTTTTCATAAGCACATAGAACAAGGGCCAACGTAGATATATGGTCACACACACACACACACACACACACACACACATATACATACACAAGTCCGCACACACTGTACTCTTTTACAGTTGAAAAACACTATATTAACCAACTAGATTCAGAGTTGTTCATAAGCACATAGAACAAGGGCCAAAGTAGATATATGGTCACACACACACATACACGAGTGTGCACATGCGTTCGCACGCACACTGCTATTTTATAGTTGAAAAACACCCTATACTAACCAACTAGATTCAGGGTTTTTCATAAGTACATAGAACAAGGGCCAACATAGATATATATATCGTCACACACACACACACACGCACACATATACATACACAAGTGCGCACACACGCACACACACTGCACTCTTTTATAGTTGAAAAACACCCTATAATAACCAATTAGATTCAGAGTTCACATGAGCACATAGAACAACGGCCAAAGTAGATATATGGTCACACATACACACACATATACAACACAAGTGCGCACACATGGACACGCACTATACTCTTGTATAGTTGAAGAACACCCCATAATAACCAACTACGTTCAGAGTTCCCATAAGCACATAGAACAAGGACCAAAGTGTGCAAATGGACACACACAAGCGCGCACGCGCACACACACACACACCCAAGCGCACGCACACACACACTATACCGGCTTTGTCCATGCTTCATTACTACATGAACGCAGATTTATGTGCACAAGAAGTCATATCCAAATTCATGAAAAAATAAAAATAAAAAATTCATTCCCCTCAGATCATCATTTCCCACAGAATAGAACTCAAAGATCACCAAGCATAATCACCAAACCTCAAAAATCAAAATCCTAATAATATGACACAAATTAGGCCAATTCAAGTACCTAAAAGTCTAAACTTGATAACATTAAGAAATACAATGTGTGTGTGTGTGTGTATGCACACACACATATATTACCTGCACGAAGAGCAGGGGTGTCTTTAGGAGTGGCGGTGAAGAGAACGAAAGACGGGTCGGTGGGCGACGGCGGGAGGTACGATCCCACCTCCACTTCTCTGGCCAGCGATGGCGGCGGCGGAGGAGAAATCACCAGCGGCAGCAGAGCTAATGATCCATTCAAGAATTCTCTTCTTGAAAGAGAGTTTTGGTGGGCTTTGGTCGAGAATTTCAGGGAAGAAGAAAGAGGGGTGGAGAATGGTATCTTGGTGGTGGGGTTTGGAGTGGAGAGAATGGTTGAGAGGGAACAAGTTGCTGCCATTTTAGAGAGAGAGAGAGAGAGAGAGAGAGAGGAAGGGATGCTAGGACAGTGTGGTTGGGCACTTGGGCTCCCGGGGTTTTGTTATCCGTTTCAGAGATGAGCTTATGGATGATTTTCTTTGGGTGAAATGAGATGACACAATTATATTCAATTAAATATTTCTTTTTGGGTTACAAAATTATAAGGATGAAAAATATTTTGCCTCTCAAACTATGCTCATTTTTTATTTTAAATTAATATATATATTTAATTACATTTTTTCATATGAATTATATTCAATTATCTAATTTTTTAACATTAGCCACTAAGTATTTGTTTTCGGCCCAAAGACTCATCGAAATAAACACGCAACTCTTTATTTGATGTTATATTGATCTTAAGGTTGATTAGGAAGTTTGTGTATTTGATATTGTCTATTTTTTGATAAATTTTTGGCTCGGGAATAGGTTCTAGTAAGCAATGTAAAAATTGAATAATTTAAATGTAACAATATGTGTGTGTGTGTGTGTGTGTGGATAGGAAAGTGAAAATACGGACATATGTTTTGTGGTTACAATGTTTTCCCCCCAAATTATAAATACCTCCAACTATTAAAATTTTATAAAAAAAAATGATTTGTTAGAAGTTTTGGATGATGACTTCATTATATGCAAAAATAATTTGATAAGTTTATTGAAATTTAAGTTGTGAAATTATTAAACGATGACGATGACCGAAGAGAATGGTGAGTGTAAGGTGAAAATAAATTAAAAGGGAGATAGGTATAATTTTAACAGTAATAAAAAATGTATTGTTGCGCAAAATTATTAAAAAAAAAAAAGATGATGTAATTATTACTTTATAGATATGTAGTGTTTTTTGGCAAATTCTAGCTTAGACGCGACTTGACCGAACCAGTGTTAATCATGTAGCGAGTGTTTTTTCACTTACCCTATGAATGGTTGATAATTTAAGGAGAGTGACCAATCACTTTCTAAGTGCAATACACTTGCCATTTAATTTATTGGGTTCGGCCAAATCAGGTGCCGGTTAGAATTTTCTATGTTTTTGATAATTCACCTCAATTATAGTTGAATTTGCTATTTTTATTTCTTTCTCTTTTTGGCAATAAATGCGACTAAACATTTGAACATTTAACTTTGAACCTATAATAGATACAAAAAGTTCGTAACTAATTACATTAATATATAATTAGATTTGAAAACTAGAAGGAGAGATGACCTAGATTTATTGCTCACTTAGGTCAAAAAATCACCCATTTCCCACTTCTATTTTTGGGTTAATCTTCCATACTTTCCAATGCATTTTAGACATTAAACCTGCATGGATACATTCATATGGGAAATATTTTTATTTATCCGGTCTAAATTCCACGTATACATTAAACGGTTCATATTACACCATATTATTAATCACTTATAAAAAAGTTAACATACAAAATATAATACAATCTCAAATTTTGATTGATATATGGGATTCATATACCGAATTTCTATGACAATTTTTCCATCCATAATGTTTCTAAATTGATTGGACATTTTCTTCAATTAACAAAAAGAATGTCAAAAGATAATAGTGTTGTGAAGTGAGAAAAAAAAAATTCCAAAATAACACAAAAAAGTATATATAACCAAAAAAATTGCAATAATAATTATGGCAAAATACTCACACATATTTAACATTTTATAGCATAAGTGCATGTTTGATGAACCAATTAACTTGGAAGATAATGCGGTAGTATTAAAATATTCTAACAAATTAATGTCAATTTTCATAATCAAATGGACCAAGTTAAAGTCTAAAGGCAGAGCAAGGGGGCTGGAAGGTATGGTTTCCACCTTCCCTCTTAAATTTATATTGAGTTGAAATTTACATGTATCATTTTGAAAATTATAAAATCTATCTTAATATTATAGAAATACCTTTAAGGAATGTTTGCAAACACTCTTAAAAATAAAACTCTTTATACTTTTGCTTTAAAAAGAAAAACAGTTGTTTAGTGTTTTGTTTTGTTGCTTTCATTTAAAAAAAAAAGGTTAAAATAACTTAAAGGCTAGAAGTAGCTTTTGGGCTTTTTTTCCTTCCAACTTTTGATTGCTTTTTTAAAATTCAATCACTCCTTTTCACTTTTCCTTTTCACATACTACACATGTTTACTACTCGGAATTTTCTCCAAGTTTTACTTCTTAAAAAATAAATGTATTTGCGAGTACCCACTTAATATTTTATAAAAATTTAATTTTGTCTCTTCAAATATATATATATATATATATATATATATATATATATTAGCTATGTCTCTAAGTTAGGTTGATCAATATTAACAACCCAAGTTATTGCAAGTGAATGCCAAGACTTCACTAATTAAGCTCAAAATTAGAATAATGCTTGTTTATGTAGTTGGTGAGATTATGTAGTTGTGCCTAGTGTTGAGATTGTAGATTATGAACGATTAACCTAGCTTGTAATGCTTATTTTGTTGGTTGTTTTGGTATCCCTTGGATTACAAATTGTTTCTTGGGACGCCTGTATGGTTGGCAAGATGTGGACAACTAAGGCCAGATTAGCCGTTGAATTTACCTTGATGCCCTTTGGGTGGCACTTAACCAAATGGATGTGTAAGTATGACCTAGTGAAATTGCGTTAGTGTGGAGATTTTGAAGAAGCCATGTTTTACTTAAAAATGCGATTCAAAACACATCACAAATATACGAGTGAACAAGGTGTCTCGTCCTTAGGGTTCCCGTTTGCTTGAAAGTTTTTGATCGACAGGTAGTACCTACAAAAAAATTTAGTTTTAATAACAAAAGCTTTTGTTGTGAAAAGTATACTTTTTCATTGCAAAATCTTTTAATAATGAAATATTTTTATTGCTAGCTTCGTAGGCAAATTCTCGTTGGTAATAGTTCATTACAACAAAAAGTAGAATTCATTGCTTATGCATTGTATATAGGCAACATTATTTATTTAGTTGCCAACTTTTGTATGATTGACAATAAATAATATTGTCTCAAAAACTATATGTTTTGCATTAGTAGAGATAATATTCCGTTGCTAAATCTTATATTATGAAGTGAGCATTTTATGGGATTTGCAATGATACATTTCGTTGCAAAAAACATGATCTTTAATAATAAAATATTTTGTGTCTCAAAATATTTTTTGACAACGAAAATATTTGTTCACAAATATTTCTTTTTGCAATGAAACTATTTGTACATGAAATTAAAATATTTTTTTTCTCTACAAATATTTTTCCTTCCGAAAAGCATATTCCAAAACTCAATCGCGATTCAAACCCTTAGTTAAGCGCCCTTGCTCATCACGCAACTCGAACCCTCAGTGGTCCCCGTTTGTGCTTGTTGCAATTTGAACCATAGTTTGAGCCATCACAAGGAAACAAGCGCACATGGAATAATATGTGCTGGCCTGGAATTGACCCTTGCTCCTCGCGCAATGCGAACCATCAATGGCACCGTTTGTGCTTGTCGCAATTTGAACCATAGTTTGAGCCATCACAAGGGAACAAGCGTGCATGGAATAATATGTGCTAACCTAGAATTGAATTCGGTTGTCGAATAAGGCATGGAAGTTTATTTGCCGTTAGTCCATGTTGATAATTTATTTATATATTGCTATGTTTTTATACTTATCAAAGTTAGGTAAGATTATAAATTTATTGTTTTTAATATTATGAAGTCATTACTTATCCTTAGTTTGTACAATTTAACAACTTGATTTAACAAATAATTAAGTTTAGGTTAAATTTTCAATTTATTAAAAGTCCAACATTATTATTTGAAGGTTTTTTTGATAGTAAAATACAGAAAAAATACATATCCCGTATAAAAAAAATTGGAATTGATAGATACTTTTTTTCATTGTTAAATTAATTTAAAAGTCTATTAATTAAAATTAATTTAATTAGCTTTTTAAATATAGAAAAAAAGTTACTTTCTTAATTAAAATTAATTTCATGTTATTCCTAAAAAAATTATTCTTTTTCAACAAAATATTTTGTTGTGATTTGTAAATATCGTTGACAAATAAATTACAAAAAACTATAGTTGAGGACATATTGTAATTGCGAACTCCGGACAACAACCAATCTATAACTTCTTATCCTCATCTAACCTGCCCCCAAAAATGGTAATCTCTCTAAATCTCATGAACATTATCGGCTAAGGCAAGATAAGCTATTTTTTCATCTTTGATTATCTAACAAACCAAACAGGATACAACTCCAAATAAAAACCCCAAATCTTAAGTAATCTCACCAACTAAAGGAATCCTAAGATCCAAGAAAGTGGAAAACAACCTTATGACCAAGAAAAGCCCAAACAAAGTCTCTCGCTCTCTCTCTCTCTCTCTCTCTCACACACACACACACGCACACACACGCACACACACACAGGAAATCAAAGAAAGAAAGGGAAAAAAAAAAGCATGACATATGTTTGAATCATAAAGATTTGGACTGTTGTCTTTGCTTCCAAGTGAGAAGAATGTCTGTGCCCTTTTTTCCCCTAATTTTTAATTATTAGCCCTTATTATATCCCATCACCACACCAACAATGAGAGCTAATCCGGCTGAATATATTGTTGATATCATCAGACCAGTACATAAACAACATCGTCAAGGATTGGCGTAGAAAATTACCGAACCCGTAACAGAAAAAACCCAAAACAGCCGACAAAGCTCTCTCTCGAGGCGCATTTTCATTTTGTCTCTGGGAAAAAGTGAGGGGAATTTTGGGATTCGGGCTGTGAATTTTGATCAGAATCGAGGGTTTTTCGTGTTTTTCTCTCGTTTCAGGTAAATGGCTTTTGATCTTTTTAGCTCGTTTGTTTCGTTTTTTTCTTGAACCCATTTTGAGTATGAAGCTTGTTTTTTGTTTCTTAATCTTTTTGTCTTCGCTTTATATGCTCATTATATGTTGATTCTGCCAAGCCCTTTTTCTTGGATCGTGTTTCTTTTTATATTTCTTAGTTTTTGGGTTTTAATTTTCCACAATTTGGTGAGGAAATGGATCAAAATTGGGATTCTCTACCTACCCAGAAATGGGGGTACGATTATTTGATTTTCCTTTTGCTGTTTGCTCTATTCTTGGTTATCATACTAGCACAGGCAGATAAATTCTGTTCTCTTTTTACATGAACCAATAATTCCTTTAAGAGTATGTTAGTTTTTCCCACAGTTGCTCTGTGTGCGTGTGTAAAGTTTTTAAGAATCTCAGTATGAGAGTGTCAAAATTCATGGATTGTGTGAATATTAGGACTAATAAATTGTGCTCTGTGTGTGTGTGTGTGTGTGTGTTTAGATTTTTATGAATCTCAGTGTGAGAGTGTGTGAATTCATGTATTATGTGAATAATAGGAGTACTAAATTGTGGGTTTTGATCCATACAGGGTCTTTTTGACTAAAAATATCAAAAAGTATGAGTGCGAAACCTAAGAAGAGAACCGTGACTGAGAATGGTGACACTACAGGCGAGGACTCGGTCCTTGCTACCATGGTCAGCAATGGTGAGGACTTAGCGCCAATGGTCAGGCTTTCTTTTGAGACGGGCAAGCCTGAAGCCCTTTTACTTCAGCTCAAAGGCTTAGTTAGAAAGAAAGAAATTGAAATTGAGGAGCTCTGCAAGCTCCACTATGAGGAATTCATTGTGGCTGTTGACGAGCTACGTGGGGTTTTAGTTGATGCGGAAGAGCTCAAAAGTGAGCTCTCGAGTGATAACTATAGATTGCAACAGGTGGGAAGTGCCTTACTCATGCAGCTCGAAGAGCTTCTAGAATCTTATGCAATCAAGAAAAATGTTACAGATGCCATCAAAATGTCCAAGAACTGTGTTCAGGCGTTGGATCTTTGTGTGAAGTGTAATAGTCACGTATCTGAGGGTCGGTTTTATCCAGCTTTAAAAGCTATTGATCTGATTGAGAAGAGTTATTTGCAGAACATTCCTGTTAGGACATTGAAGATGTTGATAGAAAAGAGGATACCTTTGTTGAAGTCCCATATTGAGAAGAAGGTGTGTAGTGAAGTTAATGAATGGCTGGTTCACATAAGGAGTGCTGCTAAGGACATTGGGCAGACTGCCATTGGATATGCCGCATCGGCCCGTCAAAGGGAAGAGGACATGCTGGCCCGTCAGCGCAAAGCGGAGGAGCCGAGCTCGTTGGGGTTAGAAGACTTCATGTACAGATTAGATGTTGAGGAAATCGATGAAACTTATGTCCTAAAATTTGATCTGACCCCACTTTATCGGGCGTACCATATTCACAACTGTCTCGGGATTCAAGATCAGTTTCGTGAATATTATTACAAAAATAGGTTCTTGCAGTTGAAATCGGACTTACAGATATCATCAGCACAACCGTTTCTTGAATCACATCAAATGTTTTTGGCTCATATTGTGGGTTATTTTATCGTTGAGGATCGGGTGTTAAGGACAGCGGGCGGCTTGCTCTCCCCAACTGAGCTGGACACTATGTGGGAAGCGGCTGTTGCTAAAGTGACAACAGTGTTAGAACAAGAGTTTGCCCACATGGATGCTGCAAGCAATCTCCTATTGGTTAAGGATTATGTGACACTCTTTGGAGCAACGTTAAGACAATATGGCTATGAGGTGGCTCCAATTCTTGAAACCTTAAACAGTTCACGTGAAAAGTACCACAAGCTTCTTTTAGCAGAATGCAGACAACAGATAAATGATATCCTTGCCAACGACACGTACGGGCAAATGGTGATGAAAAAGGAGTCGGATTATCAAGCAAACGTTCTTTTATTCCATCTTCAGACCTCGGACATAATGCCTGCTTTTCCATATATTGCCCCTTTCTCTTCAATGGTGCCCGACTGCTGTCGTATTGTTCGTTCTTTTATTAAGGATTCAGTCAATTATCTCTCTTATGGGGCGCAAATGAACTATTTTGATTTTGTTAGGAAATATTTGGACAAGCTTTTGATTGATGACTTAAACGAAAGCATACTCAAGACAATACACAGCGGAACCACTAGCGTATCACAGGCCATGCAGATTGCTGCTAACGTAGCTGTTTTGGAGAGGGCCTGTGATTATTTCATTCAGCACGCCGCCCAACAATGCGGGATTCCTGTCCGTTCGATCGACAGGCCTCAGGGCGGTTTGACGGCCAGGATTGTCCTCAAAACCACAAGGGATGCGGCTTATCTTGCTCTGCTCAGCTTAGTCAACTCCAAACTAGATGAATTTATGTCTCTTACAGAAAACATAAATTGGACCTCCGAGGAACCGACCCAACATAGCAATGATTACACAAACGAAGTTGTAATATATCTCGACACCGTTATGTCGACGGCTCAGCAAATTTTACCAATGGATGCTTTGTACAAAGTGGGGAGTGGTGCATTGGACCATATAGCTAACTCCATTGTGGGAACTTTTCTCAGTGATAGTGTGAAGAGGTTTAATGTTAATGCAGTCATGAGCTTAAACAACGACTTGAAGGCGTTGGAGTCTTTTGCTGATGAACGGTTTCACTCTACGGGTTTGCACGAGATATATAAAGATGGGAGCTTTAGGGGCTGTTTGGTCGAAGCCCGGACAACTGATAAACCTTCTCTTGAGCAGTCAGCCCGAGAACTTTATGAATCCTGTGATTAGAGAGAGGAACTACAATTGTTTGGATTATAAAAAGGTGGCTACTATCTGTGATAAGTATAAGGACTCAGCTGATGGACTTTTTGGTAGTCTTTCTAACCGAGCCTCAAAGCAGAGTGCCCGAAAGAAGTCTATGGACGTGCTGAAAAAACGGCTCAAGGATTTCAACTGAGATGGATCGAAACTCTCTCTCAATGGTCTAGAATTTTAGCCGCAAATTTTTGGTATTTTGTTAAATTTTTCGAAAACTATGTGGATTCTTATTCTTATTTATGCTAATATTCTTTATCAGTACCTAGTTTGACATGGATTATTTTTCTCTTATGTCAAAGCCTGCCTCTGAGTCAACTGCATCGTAGGCTGATACTGATTAGCAGACTTCTATGAATAACTGTCAATTCATTTCTGGTGCATATTGTTGATGAAGATATTGCAATCTTTTGGCTAGGATCCTAACTCTTGTTCGTCTGGTGTTATTGTTTTTTGCTCGTCTGGTGTTATTGTTTTTTGCCATAAATCTTTTGTTGCTAGGGTGTTCTAATACTCCAGGTGTTTTAACTGCACTAGATTGATTGTCTGGTCCAAGATTAAATGGTCGTCATATGGTTGCAGGAGCAGCTTGAACGGAACTTGATCAGGTGATAGTATTCTCTATTCTTCCCAAGGTTTTTTTAACATTGTCATCGACATTGGACTCACCTTCTCCTTTCTCTTGTTCTCTCTAACTCTTTAACGATTCTCCATTGTTTTCGCTGTGTTCTTTACATGTATATATATGCGGATGCAGGGTGCGCGTGCGCACGCATGTGTATGCTCGTGCATGCAGTCACTATATTCTTGGCTGGATTCACAACCAAGGGATCATGTTCCTATTGTCGTTGTTGTTGTTGTGTGTGTATGCGCACGTGTGTACATTCACATTGGATTCGTGACCAAGGGATCATTTCACTGTTACTGTGTGTGTGCGTGCGCCCGCATGTGGTCATGCGTGCAGTCACTATTGGTCGGATTCACGACCAGGGGATCACTTTACTCTGTGTGTGTGTGTGTGTGTGGATCCTTCAACAACTTGGTTGGAATGTTTTGGCGAGCTATGTACTTTCTTTTTTGTCGTGATCCCTCCTTATATATTTTTCTTTTGATGATCAATCAGATATAGGCATTCCTAGAAATTTACTGGGAGATTATTTGCATTGTTGATGTCAATGTATGTTAATCTACGAACTCGATTGATTCGATGTGGCTTCCCACTGTCCTTTTATTTTATTTTATTTTATTTAATGAATAATTAGATGGGGCGGGTGTTATGGTGCTCCAAAAATTAAAAGTTATTGACATGTTAATAATTACTTTTTCGAAGCAATTAATAACTTTTGCTTTTGAAAAAGTGGAAATTATAGACGATATTTGAATAGTAAAAGTTTCGAATTGAAAGAAAAAGTGAAGGTTGAAGTTTAGGGTATTAAACTTCAAAACCCAATTACCAAAAAAATAATTGAAGGGCATAAATCAATGGATTCACGATAAGTTCCTCGAACCAACCAAATAAAAGAAATGTTTAATGATACGATCAATTAATGAATAATGATTAAATTATATAATCAAACAAAAAGAAATACTAATTAAGTAGATGACACAATCAACCAATGAACAACGATTTATCTATTCTATGGATAGGGTTCATCCAATTGAAGTGACTAAGAAATTTGAATTTATGTAGTAATTTATTGAATAATTAGGATGAATTAAATATCACTTTTTTTTATTTTTTATTTTTTATTTTTTCGTTTCTATCCATTGAGTCTTAGTATTTATTCTTCCATTCGTAATTCTAATGCATATTTTTAATTTATAATTCCACTTATTTATCGAAACCCATAACATATGTACATATATATACACACACATATATGTGCATGTGTGTGCGCGCATATGGCGTGTGCTCGTGCGTGTGTATGTATATGTATACCATACTTCTTTCTTACGACAATTATAATTCATATATGATTATTTTTGTCTTCGTAAGTTTAAAGATATGATATCTAAATTAAAAAAATCTGCCATCTATTTTATTTGAAAATTATTGTATTATTATCATTTGCGTGTTGTGCATTACTTGCTTCTTATTTGTAAACATTCTATATTATATCAAATTTAATACACACACACACACACACACACATATATATATATAATTATAAAATTGTATTTTTTTTTTAAAAAAAAAGTGGGCACAATATAAATTTTGGACAAGGCAATATTGTATATACATTAAGTAATTCAAAAGGTCAAATAATTATATTAAAAGCACGTAAAAGTTTTAGTGTGCGTATACAATATTGTTTTTCAAATATTATTTGACAAATATAGACATAACTAGATTACGGACAATCGGATATATACTACTTAATATGTGTAAGAAATTAATATTAATAGATTGAATATACTCATTCGTATTCATTTATATCCCAAACATATAATTGAATAGGTACAATATTCGCTTTAAACTGACATAAATAATAGTTTGTATAAACGAATGCAGATGTAAACAGAATTCAAAATTTTTTGATATATATTCATTATTATTATTATTTTTTTATTTTTATGTCAAAAGCTAGTGCATCCACCACCTTATCTAGCCACAACCGGAGTCGAGAGTATTGATTTCCAGATACGAAATTGAACTTTTACAAAGTAAAAAAAAAAAAAAAAATCGATTACTTTTAGGGTGTAAAAAGTTTAAATTTCAATTAAGAAATGCGAGTAATATGATGTATATAGTTTCAAAGGAGATAACTATTCCTATCATCCCTCCTCACTTTTGTCCTACAACTAGGGCTGTCAATTAAGTGGATTTTAATTCGATTTGTGTCTAATTCGAATTGTAGTATATTTGATAGATCGTATTTGATAATGAATATTTGTAATATGAAATAAGTGAATATAATATGGAGTCAAATCATTCGATCCGTCGAAATCCGAATGGAACTTTAATAATATTTTTTTATTATATTAATAACCTTATGTATGTAATATTAATAAAAAAATCAATAAAGTGTAATATGTAAGATATTATATTTGATAATACTGATGTGGGTCAATTTTGGAGGATTAGCTACCCAGTTAAACGTGGTCTAATTTGAGCAGGATGGATGAATTAATCGAGGCAAAACTTTGAAGGGAATCCTACAATAAAGGGAAAGCAAATGTGAGCTAAACGAGGAGGTGGGGTGGGGTGTTGGCTAAAACATCCGATCACTAAGTTAAATACAAATAAGGGAGGTATCAACCAGAATAAATGCTTGGTAGTATGAGTATTTAAGAGTGCTTACGTACTCCAATAAATGAGAGAGTATTTTACCTAATCTTCTTTAAATTATGCTAGTGGTCAATTGGTCATGATGAGACATGTCCCAACTCATACTCTGAGAGATTTGATATAATACTTTAAGGTAGCTGTATTAAATGGAACAACATGTTTAAATGATGTGTAGGTGGCAATTTGGGAGGACATGTAATGTAGGTATGTGTTGTCATGTCTCGCATTAAATGCATAGCTAGAATGCCCTACCCATCAGAGTTCATGCTCGATAGGGCATGAGGACAACCGCTCAACATTGGATTGGCCACGAGGTAACAATTGTGATGCATTGGTCGGCAACCTCCGCTCCTATCTGGTCTATGCCAAGAACCGAGTCACAAATGATTTAGATGATCGAGGGGATTTGTGTTTTCTTGATCCTCCGGTCGACCAAGTAGTCACTAGACCCTGCCATAGTGATTGAAGGACACATGACATCTTGAAATTGTGCCAAATCAAGTACACTATTTTTATTTCTCAAGCCATTCTTTTTTTGACGAAATAAGGTATAGTTATCATATAAATTCTAAAATATTTATTTTACTTACTTAAACAAGGGATAATTTTTTTATTGGTTACCTGATTTTAAAAATTTAATTATTATTCGAGTTGAATTTTCTGATCGAATTTCAAATTTTTATCGAATTTAAACTTAGTAATTATAAATATAAATAAATCTTTTAATCGTATCGAATTCGGACACTGAAAGAGGTAATTGAATTCGAATTTAAAATTTTCAAATTTATTTCAAATCCGGCCCACTGACAACCCCTTCGAATAAGGCTACAACCGACCACGTGATGATTCTCACAACAAATCTGCACACAAAAACAAGTTTTTGCCATTGAACTTATCACTTGTCATATAGTAAGGCATTGGACTTATCATCATCTCCCATTAAGGAAGTCTGTGTTGAAGACCAGCCTCACATATCTATCCTTTTTTCACTTTTTGTGGATAATATATATATATATACTAGTATGTAACTCGTGCTATGCACAGAATGAGTGATATCAATTAAAAATTTAAATTAAATATCGTATTGATAATTCATATTGCAACGAATTCTATGCATAATATATTTTTTAAATTATATGAATACAGTAGTAATTTTTTTGATCAAACTGCATAAAACACTCTTGATATGAAAATGAAAAATAAGGCTTTGTTTTACTAAAATAACAAAAATTCTCTTCACTGTATTAATAAAAATTTAGAAAATTGAGTAATTTGCAAGTTCAATATCAAATAATCTAACGTCCAAAATTTTGATGCATAACAAAGACTAAAACTAATATAAATCTTACGAATTAGTTGATGGAAATACCATATCTTCTTAAGATGAATTTGTAAACGCAAAAAAAAAAAAAAAAAAAATCTATAATTATCTAATAACAAATATCAAATAATTTGTTAAATAATTCATTAAAAATATTGAACATACCGATGTTTAAAACAAATGATATGTATAATAGGCAAATTTATAAGAACTACAAAAAAGAACCCATTTAATTAATGAAAATTTTATAACAGTGAAATTTTGCCACAAATTTAAGTTATATTTAATAACTAAAATCACTTAAGTAAATGTTGTTCAGCAAAATTTAACCTAAAGATTCATCAAAATAACTAAAGTGTTACTTATTCATAACATAGATGATCAATTGTAGCGATTTAAATTTCTAATAATCAAAGTAATTATAATATTCAAATTTAAAAGACTATCATCGACATTAATCCTAAAAAGATTCAAAGTAAAGTAAATCCATCACTATTCATAAAAAAATCACAACAAAATAAAAGTAAATTTTTAATAGAAGAATTATGAACAGTACATATTATTTTAATACATATATGTGTACGGTGTACCAATTCAATAGTCTTGATATTTCTCCACTCAGTTTGTTCTGAGCTAAGTCCCTAGAGCAATCAATTTTAAAAGTACTTCATCACAAAATAGCTCATAATCAAAACTGAAATAAAATACATGAAAAATAATAACAATGATACTCACAGAATTTTCAAGTTAGGAATCTGAGAGAGTGTCGAGGGAATTCGACCAATTAACTGATTATTTTTTAAAATCCTGTCGAGGGTGATAACTACGATATTAGTAAACAAACTTGAATATGCAATAAATCAATAGGTAGTTGCAAATAAATAATAGGGAAATAGGAAGACGATCACGCTAATTTTTAACTTACAAATTCTCAAGCTGCTTTAACTTTGAAATTGAGAAGGGAATATCTCCATAGAGCTCGTTGAAAGATAAGTAGATGATATGCAATCAGAAATATTTTGGAAAGCTTTTTGTACAATTTGTCATATTATCGCCACAACATATTTGCCTCAAAAGGGATCAACAAACACAACTGCAAAAAATAAAAAATCGAAAAAAATAGAAAACATAAAAAGGAAAAAAAAATAGGAAACGTAAAAATAGTTTGGAAACTTACCTCAAAAGGCACCAACATGCACAATTACAAAAATAGGAAACGTAAAAATGGCTTGAACCTACTCAAGTTCTTTATAATTATAGTTGAAGATGTGCCTATTTATGCACCTATATGTATTAAATTGCCAATAAAAATAAGAAATTATGCAAATTGAGCAAATTGAGCTCATTTAAATTTGCTCAATTTGCTCAATTTATAAATTTGCTCAATTTAAATTTGCTCAATTATGCACCTATATTAAATTTGATTGAGCAAATTGAGCTCATTTAAATTTGCTCAATTTGCTCAATTTAAATTTGCTTAATTATGCACCTATATTAAATTTGCTCAATTTATTGTCTTGTAATTAGTAGGTTGACTTGTAATTAGCAAATTTTATTTATTTATTTGATTGTGTGCTTTTTGAGATTTGTTTATTTATTTATGAGATTGTGTGCTCAAAAAAATATATGTAAAATTTAGCTCGATCTAAATTTGGAGGTGGATCCGCCTCTAAACAGTGTATTTGTATGTCTAATTTAATAGGATACAATTTATCTTTATTTTCATAATGACACCCAAAACAAATTAATAAATATCATTAAATTTTTTCAAAACTAATTTGAGATAAAACAATTAGTAAGAATCATAGATGACTATGTACCATATAGAGACGGAGTCGGGAGACAGACGGAGTCAGAAAGGAGATGGAGTCGGTGGTTGGTCACTCCCCCCCCCCCCCCCCCCCACACACACACCTTCAAACACATATTGAGTTATGTTTTATACACATTTTTTTTGAAAAATTTTAGATTTCGCCCCCTCCTCCTAAATACCTTTAGCATTTTATAAAAGTTTAATCACTTATATAAAAAAAAAAAACTCACCCTCTGAATAAAATTTATGGCTCCGTTTCTTGACTGCCATCATACGTATTTACAATCTAGCAATGAGATTCATAAATTATTATTATTATTATTATTATTATTAAATATTATTTTCAATATGACGATATAATCATACCTTGATACTGTCACAAATGAATATTACATTCAATTGGAACAATTTAATGTTATTGAATTATACTTTTATTTCACACAAAAATAATATAAAAAAGTAATATTTTTGTTCCAATTAAAAAATAAGAATAAAAACACGATCAATTGACACCTAAATTTTTTCAGGTTCTTTATATAATTAAAAAAATTCAAATCAAGGTACATTATTGTTACTGTTGACAAGAACAAATTTTCTTTATCCAAGAAGCTCACATAAATCATAGATCTTGGATCACGAGCCTGCACTACTGACATATCCATACATAGTAAATCACGAGAATGTTATCGTTGTTACAAATTTTACAAGCTCTTACTAAAATATGTTACACACACACACACACATATATATATATATATATATATATATAATCCACTTGAAACACCCTATAAAAATCAATCGAAAAGATATACATATCCATCCAAGGAAAAAGAAGAGATGAGAATAACGTTTGAACCCAGAATTTCAATAGTGTCAAGTTTAAGCCCTTACTATTAATAGAATACAAGTCCAATAGTATCAACAAATTTCGCAAACTATTATTTATTCGTAAAATTGGGAAAAAATCCATTAATTATTAGTTGTCACTTTTTTTTTGGAAAATAACATAACTTTTGGCGTATCAATTTTAACACAATTGGAGATTGAAAAATTCGTAATTAAAACTACGATTGGATTCTTTAAGTCGAGACGCCCGATTCTATGTTGGATACTTGGATTCACATATTTTGAATTACAAATACCTATAATTGTATGTAGTCAATCAAATACTTTAATGTTTTTTTTGATGAATAAATACTTTAATTGATTGAATATGCTAAAATTCAAATTGAATTAATCATAGAAAGCCATCTTGTAAGACTTTGGTTGGATATTGCCATTCATTAAGTATAAATCATCATTCGGTGGTTTTTGTAAATCACAAAAAGTTAGTTACTATAAATAGA
Source organism: Petrea volubilis (assembly GCA_026212405.1). Taxonomy (NCBI): domain Eukaryota; kingdom Viridiplantae; phylum Streptophyta; class Magnoliopsida; order Lamiales; family Verbenaceae; genus Petrea; species Petrea volubilis. Next base: position 11,622,328 of record CM047885.1, on the reverse strand, counting down.
TTATTTTCAAACCTTAATGATTAGGAGCTAATTAAGTCAAATTATTAGGTATAAATCATTCATTAAGTATAAATCATCATTAGGTGGTTTTTGTAAATCACAAAAAGTTGGTTACTATAAATAGATTATTTTCAAACCTTAATGATTAGGAGCTAATTAAGTCAAATTATTCAAACCACACAAATCCGAACACGCAATTCTTAGCTTATGTTGCCGACCAAAGAGCCCCACAACCCCCGTTGATCACACATTAAAAAACTATTAGAATGCAATAAATTAAGTTAAATAAATTTGAGGATAAATTATGTCTACCCCGTTAAAATATAATATAATTATAAATTAATCTTCCTTGTTTCAAAAATTACAAATACTCGAATGGGCTATGTATTAACTTAACAAAGGTTATAATTCATCAAGATGAGACATAATTGCGAGTTATATTTCTATTGTTTTAAGTGGGATTTTGAGATGAAATTCACACGATCTAGACAAGTTCAATATTTAAAAGTTATATATGAAGTTAATTTCAATAAAAAAGTAGTAGTGCTATCAGATTATAGATGATGATGTCCGATAGTGGTCATGATGGTATAAAGTGAAATAGTTTTGCGAAGGTTGTAGAATAATGAAATTGATGGAGGAATTTTGTTAAGTATGACGAGACGCATCTTTTGGTGGCTTGGTTGACTATTATTGTTGCATGAAAATTGTTTTTTTTTGATATATCTATTAATATTTACAAAAAGGCCCTAAATCTTGAGGGGGAATTTGTAATTTTCAAAATAAGAGGGACTAATTTATAATTATACAATATCTCAAGGGGTCTATACGTAATTTGTCCTAAATTTTAATTAAAGTATTTTTAAAGTTTAAGTAGGCTAATTAGTCATAACTATAACAGAGGGACACACACCTTTCAGAAAAAATGATTTAATACTAGACTAATTTGTTTGATATAAACATCGGATACGAAAATTCTAAAAGGATTCTTTTCTTCCTTTTTTTTTTCAATATGAAAAAATCTTAGAAGATAGGATTTTATTACTAAAGAAAAAATTAGGGTCAAGCTTTTTTTGAAAGAGAGAGAAGTTAGTTTTGTTAAATAATTATTTTCAGACACCAATCAATTTGAGTTGTGTGTGTGTGTGTGTGTGTGTGTTTTGTTTTTTGACTATTAATTTGACTTTTGTGTATGTAAAAATGTAAAAGGTGGCTAGAAAAATAATCGAACACTTGTTAAAGAAAATGACATATAGAGTAGGATATTGTTTTCACATAATTTTTTTTTTCTATGATGAATGAGGAGTGTAATTTAACAAAAGCAACAGAAATAAAAAAATAAAAAACAGAAAAAAGGAAGGAAAAAAAAATTAAAAATTCAAGAACGTTCATTTTTACAAGAGAGACAATATGATGAGGGGAAACTTTTTGTACATTTCCAAATTATTTTATGTAGAATTTATAAGATGTCTGAAATAAGTTTATCTGAATGCCTGATAAGCTTGTTTTAAACGTCTAGCTAGCTTCATGCATATGAATTGTTTTGTGAAACATTTTAACCTTACAAAGATGTTCAAATTTATCACAAAAAAAAAAAAAAATCCCAAATTATTTTCGCAAGACAAGCCATATATTAAAATTATATATGAGTCTCAATTATAGGATGAATTAAAATTTTTACCTAAACTCGACATTTTATTTTTTCCAAACTTGTAACTTCATCTATTAAAATTTTAAGGGATAATTACAATGAAGTACCCTGAGGTTTGTCTAAATTATAAATAAAATCCTCATTTTTGGAAAATTACCTAACAAACCCTGAGATTTACAAATGTTTTATAATATCAACCTTCTGTCTACAAACGTTAGGGTTCGTAATGAAACCGTCAAATTTTTGTTCGTTCTTCCTATTTTACTATTTTGGTCAAAATTTGAACATATTTAACTAATTTTTTATGATTAAAATGCCCTTTGGGTCAAATCTGATTTTATTGTAACCCTTATTATTATCAAATAGTTCTACATGTATCAGATCTAAAGGGCATTTTAGTCCTAAAAAATTAATCAAATATGTTTAAACTTTGACCAAAAAGGTAAAATAGGAAGAACGAACAAAAATTTGATGGTTTCCATTACAAATCATAACGTTTGTAGACAAAGGTTGACATTGTAAAATATTTGCAAATACTAAGATTTGTTAGGTAATTTTTCAAAAATAAGGATTTTATTTGTAATTTAGGCAAACTTCAGAGTATCCCAGTATAATTATCCCAAATTTTAATTAGACAATTTAAAACGTCATATGCACTTGACTCATTATCAATTGTTTGAACATTGACTTGTAACTTTAATCAAACACCCACTTGGTGGAGTTTATCCGAGGCCGGTGTTGAGTAGGAATGAAAGGATTGCAAAACAAGATTATTTAAGTAGTATATCCTTATTATTATTTTTTTAGTGAATCAATTGCATACTCATTACATAAATATTAATTATCATCAATCACAATTACGAGTATCGACAACTATTTAAATTATCAATAAATAATCAAATCATTACGTGATAGAATATAGACTACTATGAATAGAAATAATTACCAAAATCCCCCTGAAATTCGTTACAATTATGAGAAAACCACCTCTATCATTGAAATAACATTAATTATTACCCTTAAGGTTTGCTTTTGTCATAGCATAGTTGCCACAATTACAAAAGGCTTCTATGTCTGTTTGTGTCGGAAGATAATTGTAATTTTGATAGATAGATGGACTATTTTTGTACTTAAAGCAAACCATGGGAGGTTTTTGGTAATTATCACATGAATATAAAAACTGATATCAAATCCACTCTTTTTTTTTTAATCATTTTTCTCAATAAATACTCCTCAAGTCCTCATTTACTAGAAATGGTAGAAACTGAGAAGCCAATTTCCACCAAAGACATCAACAAGAGACTACAAAAGATACCTATATATACGCGTGTGTGTGTGTGTGTGTATTTTACATGAGACAAAAACAATCACATGCTAAGCAGGTCAAGTTTTTTGTCCCCACCAATCAATACACACGGTCACACACACAGAGACACACACACACACACAGAGATACACACACATATATATATATATTATTCCAATCCAATGGTTATAAATACTAAGAGCTTCTGCAAGTTGCAATCTCACACTTGAGGATGGAGAAGGCTGAGTTGGAGAATAAAATGAGTGAAAACGGAGAGGAGCCAGAAAAGAAAGAACATGTTGTTAAGGCCAAACCAAAGCAGCTTGGTGGTGTTAAAACAATGCCATTCATTCTTGGTTAGCCCACCTTCTCATTTTCTTGATCTCGTGTGTGTTGTGTGTGTTTTCTGTTTGCTAAGTAAGATTGTTGTTCATCCTCTATGTGTGTGTGTGTGTGTGTGTGTGTTTTCTGTTTGCTAAGTAAGATTGTTGTTCATCTTTCTTTGTGTGTGTGTGTGTGTGTTCGCCAGTTTTCTTGTTGCTAAGTAGGATTGTTGTTCATCTTTCTTTGTGTGTGTGTGTGTGTTCGCCAGTTTTCTTGTTGCTAAGTTATGCTTGATGTTCATACATGTATAGTAGTGGCCAGTGCAAACGATTGATTTTTTGGCTTGATTCAGCATCTGAAATTGATTATTACTATGTTGATCTTGGATTCATCATATAGATTTCATCTTTCCAAAAGGGCCAATCTATATATCTATATATCTTTCTTGATGCACATTGCTCCTTGATTATGAACAGTGTGTGTGTGTGTGTGTGTGTTTGTATTTGATCTCAACATATTTTTATTAAATCAATAAAGTCAGTAACTTATGCATTCTATATATTTAATTTCAGATACTTTCTTGCAGTAATTTTTTTTGTCCAAATATGTTGCTGTCAAACAACAATGTTGTTTTCCATTACAATGTACACGGCATTTCATGATCGAAGCATTTCTAATTGTCTGTTTTCGTGCACCACACACACACACACACACACACACATATATGTATATGTATAGAAGATATGCTATCATTTTTTCATAAAGCATTTGTTTTATGCATAAGCTGAAGAAGTTTGTATTTTGATCTTGTTTTGGCCTGTGACATTGTTTTAGGTGCTATTAGTTGTTATGTTCAGAAAAAGAAGAAAAAAAACAGACAAAAAACGGAGAATCTTTGCAAATTCAAACACGAAACATTGGATTGTAGTAGTTGTTTAGCTCCAATGTCTAAGTTGATGTTTAGTTCGAAAACAAGGTCTTAATTTGTGCTATAACTATAAATACTTACACAAATAACCCCGCTTAGATTCAAAGATTACACATACCTTCCTCGTAACTTATTTCCACCTTACAGTTACCCCATTCCGTCGATTACTATGCATAATTACATAATGTTACAATACGAATTTTAGTAAACTTTTTTTTAAGTTAATCTCGTATGCATGTACGGATGATGTTATCGTAGTTTCTTGATAGTTTTTTTTCCCTAAATTTGATCAAATCTCGATGATCGAAATATTTGACATTGTACAATTCTTTTTTATTTGGCAGCAAATGAGATATGTGACAGATTTGCTGGTTCTGGTTTTCATGCCAACATGATAACATACCTCACTCAGGTTCTGAATTTGCCTCTTGTGAAGGCATCTAACACCATCACCAATTTTGGTGGTACCTCAAGCTTCACCCCTCTTATCGGCGCTTTCATCGCCGACTCTTTTGCCGGCCGGTTTTGGACGATCATTGCCGGTTCTATTATCTACTTGATGGTTTGTCGTTCTTACCTACATTTTCTTCTTTTGTCAATCAAATAAATAATATTACAAACTTTTACCGTTCGGATTAGTCGAAAGAAATATGTTGTAGGGATGCAAAATTTCATTCAGCGCAGCAAGTAGAGAAGTTCATTAAAATTTGAATAATGACATGATCTAACTATTGGTTCGATTACACTGACCTCCCTTGTAATTGTGCCTAAATTACACAAACTTCCCCTTTTCATTTCAAAATTACAAATACCGCATTTTGATCAATGGAATTTAATGAAATTAAAAAAAATTAATGAACTTGAATAGAATCATTGATACATGCTAGAATAATTTGAAAGGTTTACTAAAATTCGACTCACAACAGCATTCAACTATTGTATGGTAATTACCCGAAGTGGGGTAACTGTAAGGTGAGGGTAAGTTACAGGGAGGTAATTGTAATTTGAAAACTAGTAGAGGATATTTGTGTAACATTTACACATAGTTACAGGGGAACCCATTGTAATTTTCTCTTTTCCGCAGGGAATGATAACCATCACGACATCGGCCGTCCTGCCTAATCTCCGTCCTCCTCCGTGCCCGACTCAAGAAAACTGCCAACAAGCCTCGACCGTGCAACTATGGATTCTCTACATCGCCCTCCTCTTGACCTCCCTAGGCACGGGGGGCATCCGGCCGTGCGTTGTCACATTCGCCGCGGATCAATTCGACATGAGCAAGTCGAAAACCGAGTCAAGGAGTTGGAACTTCTTCAACTGGTACTACTTTTGCATGGGGCTAGCCTCTCTGGCTGGCTCTGACCGTCGTTGTCTACATCCAAGATGACGTCGGCTGGGGTTGGGGCCTCGGAGTCCCAACGATCGCGATGGCATTGTCGCTCGTCACCTTCGTCATTGGAGCCCCTCTGTACAAGAGGATCAAGCCGGGGGGGAGCCCTTTTGTTAGGGTTGCACAAGTGATTGTTGCAGCGGTGAGAAAGAGGAGAGTTAACGTGCCTAATGAGGTTAATGCCCTCTATGAAAACCGAGTGCTTGATGCTGATATCTCTACCAATGGGAGGCTTGTGCATTCCAATCAGTTCAAGTAAGCAGCAAACCTCCCTCTCTCTCTCTCTCTCTCTCTCTCTCTCTATTTATATATATATACTGTATTGTTTTGAATTAATTACCAATACTAACAACAGCGCTTATTTTTTAGTTGTTAAGCTATTGCGATAACAATGAAAACAGTTTTTTTGCAGTAAACAATGACAAAATAAAATGTGTTGTGGGTTTAATACATGTTAATAGTATTATTTATCACCTTAGTACATTTTTCCCCCTGTTATTACTTCCACATAAGTTATTTTTCTAACAGTTAATTGCACTATGCCCCCAATAATTATGTCCAATTATACTAAAATTCCCTCTAAATTTTAAAATTACATATACCTCAACTATTACTTTATCTTCAAAAAAAGAAAAAAACTCAATTTTCGTCTCATAACTTAGCATTCTTCAATTTTAATCCTATCACTTACAAGTTTTTAAAATTTAGTCCCATAACACTCGAAATTTATCAATATCCATCCTTTTCCACCTCTCCGTTAGTGATTTAGGAGCCAAACACATGATTGTTAGCTCCTAAACTCATGAGTTAACAGCGATATGCTCAATAACATGTGAGTTTTGCTAATAAATCACTAACAAACAAGCCAAAAATGATGGAAATTAATAAATTAAGAATTATTGAACATTGAAATTGACAAATTCATAAACCGTAATGGGACTAAAATTGTGCACGGACTATCAATTATCAATTACTAACCCTATTTCGCATGAAGGTGGTTGGATCGCGCGGCCGTATTGACCGACAATGACATCCACAACAACGAGTCAACCCAACCAAACCTATGGCAGCTGGCAACTGTCCACCGCGTCGAAGAGCTCAAAACCATCATCCGAATGCTCCCAATTTGGGCCGCGGCCATCCTCCTAGTCGCATCCCACTCGCACCTCAATAGCTTCACCATCAAACAAGCCAGGAGCATGGACCGCCACCTCTCCCCCTCCTTCCAAATCCCCCCGGCCACCATGTCGATCTTCACAACCCTAACCGTCGTCATCGGCCTCCCACTATACGAGCGCCTCTTCGTTCCCCTGGCACGCCGGTTCACCAAAAACCCGGTAGGCCTCACGTGCCTCCAAAGGATGGGTGTCGGGTTCTTCATTAGCATCTTTGCCACCATCGCCTCCGCCTTGATCGAGATCAAGCGCAAATCTGAGGCTAGGGCTCACGGCCTCCTCGACAAACCGGCCGAGATCATCCCAATCACCGTGTTCTGGTTGGTCCCACAGTACGTCCTGCACGGGCTGGCCGAGGTGTTCATGGCGGTGGGCCATCTCGAGTTCCTCTACGACCAATCGCCGGAGAGCATGAGGAGCACCGCGGCTGCCCTTTATTGGATCGCGATCGCTATCGGTAACTACGTGAGCACGCTCATGGTTAGCTTGGTGCACAAGTATACAGGGGAGAAAAGGAACTGGCTACCGGATAGGAACTTGAATAGGGGGAGATTGGAGAACTATTATTGGCTTGTGACAGGATTGCAAGTGTTGAACTTTGTGTATTATGTGACTTGTGCTTGGTTTTATACTTACAAACCTATACAAGAGATTGTCGAGGATGAAAATAGTGGTGAAGATGTTGAGGCTAGTGGTAGTAGGAAGCCATTGTTGGTTGATGGTGCAGGAGATCAAGAAGTGGAGATGGTGACAAAGTAGATATCATGCTCTGTGTGTGTGTGTGTGTGTAAATTTGGAGGGAAATATTACAGAGTGTTTAGAATTGATTACCAAAGTAATCCAACTTTGTCATATTGTGTTTCCCATTACTGGTCTTGTGAAAATCAAGAAATGTGGTCATCGATTGAATGTAGGTATAGTTCCTAATACAATTGTAATTATAGATGATTACCCTTTTCTTTATTCTTTTTTAAAAAAAAATAATAATTAAGAAGCGAATTTCAAGAAATAACACCTTTTTCGCTATAATCACTTGCACATCTCAAATCTTCTATTTCACTTCTTATTCCATTTATATTTTAGAGTTAATTAAGGAGAACTCCCTCAAGAATTAATGAAATTACAAATTCTACCCTTATTTTTTTCCGAATTTACCAAGACCTCCCCTTCAAGGGTACAAAGTTTATATCCTCTTATTATGTCTTTTACCTTTGCATGCACTACACTTGATTAAAATTGGAGAAATCATTGAAATTTTTTTGTTGAAATTTGCAATTTTCATCGAAAAGCCTAGCGGATTTAAATTTTGTAAACCTCCAAGGGAGGTTTTATTAATTCCCAATGGAAAGGGGGAGCAATCTATAATTTCATAAGTTCTCACTAGAGGCCCCTGTAATTAAACATATATGTTATTATTTGAAGTCATGATATGAGATAGAATAAGAATAAATAGAACATAATATTTGAATTGTAGTATCTATCCTCATATCATTCATTCACTGGTAATAACAAATTTCAGAAAGATTTGATATGGTTAAGTTTGAACAAGATGGCGGGCCGGGCCTTATTTATCCATGACTGGGCCTAAAATGAGACTTGTGTGATTTAATCACAATCAATCTAACAAAAAATATTGATTGTCTATCAACAATTTTCCCCCTACCGACCTTAAAACATCTCAAGGGACTAAAAGAGTGATTAAGGGTCCGTTTGAGGTTTAAAAAAAAAAAAATAAATTATCGAGCTATGCTTTTTATAATAGATTTTTGTTCTTTTATTTTTTTTTTAACTCAAGTTATTTTGTATTTGAATATGTTGATTAAAAGTGTTTTAAAAGATAATTTTATTTGAAATCACTCTAAACAACTTTTAAAAAAGCCACTTTTGTGGTTTTCTGGTTTCAGCTATTTTTAAAAAGCTTAGTTAGACAAAAAAATTTCACTGAAGAGTTTTTTTTTTTAAAGAAAAATAAGTGCTTCCTATCTAAAAAATATCCATCAAAACGGGCTCTAAATTACTTTTTTCGAAATTTAATCATAAAAAGAAGTAATAAACCGAACAAGCCCTTAGATGTTTCACACCCATTCACTATCCCAAATTTTTTCAGTTCTTTTAGTTTCTTTGTTTCTTTACTTCCCTTGTGTGTGTCACACACACACACACACACACAGATTGGTAAAGTTATATTCCTTTGAACTAATCATTTTCCCTTTATTGGTACATGTTTGGCACTTCAAATTGCGCAAGAAAAAAGGTGTGAAAAGAATTGCTTCTTTTAAGCGATGTTGAAGTGAATGGTATAGGCTTCAATCAGTTCGGATCCTCTGCTACAAAACGGTGCTGCATCTCCTCCTACACTCATCAATGCATGCCACGTGTATTGGTGAGCGGTTGAGATAGGGAAAAAAGATTTGTTCATAGCATAAGTTTTTTTCTTTTCTTATCTCAACCGTTCACCAATACACGTGGCGTGTATTGATGAGTGTAGGAGGAGATGTAGCACCGTTTTGTAGCAAAAGATCTGGACTGGGCTTCAATTATGAAAAAAAAAAAAAAAAAACTTTGTGGTCAAATTTTTGAGCAAATATAATTTTGTGACTTGTGAGTTGTAACTCATCCATTCATATTCATCTACACTTATCCACTTATAAAGTTTACTCTAAATTGGTAACATTCCGTTTCTCTTTTATCCCTCATTTCTTAAATTTAAAAAAAAATATTAATTTTATTGAAGTTATAAAATGCCTAGACAAAAAGAAATAAAAAAGGTATAATGTACGAGGTGAAAGTATAAAATACGGGGATGTTATTGCAACGGAGACTTTGGAAATTGGTACATTATCATTCAGGGACGAAGTCGGGTGTCAAGGATGGGCCTCTGCGCACCAGACATCCTTGATCGCTTTCTGCACTTGCCTTAATCAATTGACGCCAGAACCGCAAGGATGATCCTGTTGTGTCATAGGTGTTAGGCCCTTTTGTCTTTTGTCCTTGCTTTGTACAGTTTTTACGGCTTTTCGGGCGCGTTGTTCAGCCCTTTTTAATATCTGTTGCTGTTACTAGGAATTATTTTTTTTAATCTATTATAGGGAGGGGATAGTTATTGAAGTGAAGCCTTCTCAAGCAAAGTCGAGCGTTGGATTTTCCCCTCTCGGTCCAACCTATTGTAATCATTCTCGTTGCTATATTGTAATCATGTTTCTGCAATCAATGAAATTGACTTTTAATTAATCTCGTGCAATCATGTTTCTGCAATTGATCGAATCAACTCGAGTGCTGGTCCTCTAAAGCATGCCTGAATTGGCCGGGAGTGTGACACCCAGCTAGAACTCGAGTTATTCCTCTTATTTTCAGGCGTACGTAATCGCATCCAGCGATTGCTAGTCGCACGGTGTTCCGCTTTCTATAAATAAACCGGTGCCCCATGAAACCGGGGGAGGGGCAATTATAAAGTACCTTTAATATTTCATAGAAAATTCAAATCGCCCCAATACATATATATATATATATATATATTGACTCTGTTCCTATTATTATTGATGAATGTATTTCAATTATAATTTATTATGAAAATATCTACATTGCTCTAAAAAAAATGTAGATTGAGGGAAAAAAAAGAAGAAAATTAAGGATTACCATTCCATCTGCTTACCAATTCAAAAGAAATCAAACTTAATTTGAGAAATTTAGTTCAAGTTTGATTTTGGTTCATTTCGGGTAATCATATAATGAGTGTAAGTATTGTTATTCGTATTTGTGCTTGTATTGTGAACCACATATTTTTAACAATACAATAATTTACATTTACAATATAAAATTTATATACTACTTAAGTTTCACTTAAATTGAGTTTAAACTAAAATGTTCAAAAATTATATATATTAAAAAAAACCAAAATTAAAATTTTCTACCAATTGAACCATCTTACAAGCAAAAGGCTTAAAAATAAAGTGTCCCCTTCTTTAAGAAAAAAGGAAAAAAAAGAAAGAAAAAGAAAAATCAAATTGTCGTCCACTATGAAATTGGGCCGCGTAAACTTTGACAGCAACAGGTTGGGGGTGGGCCTGGCCCGGTCAAAGCGTCTTTGGAAGATAACAAGGTTTACAAATTAAGGACCATTTAAATAGACTTTAAAAAATAAAAAATAAAAGAAGTACTTATCATCAATTATCGATTAGTCTAATAGGATGAGGTGCTAGATCTCTTAAACAAGGTCAATGGTTCGAACCTTGACATCATAAATGGAGCAACTGGGTTGGGAGGGTCGTCCCCGTAATGAGCCTCTGTAGTACCCGATCCGAATTAGTCGGCCAATAAACCGAAACTGGGTGGATAAAACCAAAAAAAAAAGTACTTGTCGAACCATGTTATTTTTAGTAGAACTTTTTTGTTTTTATTTATTTATTTATTTATTTATTTTAAAACTAAACAGTTTTTGTGTTTCAAAATTAAGAGCCCATTTGGATAGACTTAAAAAAAATATGTTTGTCGAGCGTGTTTTTTATAGTAGACCTTTTTTCTTTCTTTTTTTTGTTAAAGTCAAACAGTGTTACGTTTAAATGCAATAATTGAAATTTTTTTAAGAAGGTACTTTTATTTAAAATTATTTTGAATAGCTTTTAAAGAAAAATCACTTTTGAGTTTTTTTTTTCTCTTCCGACTTCTGCTTTTTGAAAAAAGCTTAGCCAAATATATAGGTATTTTTTTCGATAAGAAGAGGATCTCTTCTAAAAACAACCCGTCCATAAACGGACTCAACCTGGTTGGGGAATTCCAAAAATGGAAAGTGTTCATTTTTCAATCATAGGAGTTCAATAATTGAGAAGAATAATAAAGCCATACAATTTATATATTGTAAGACTTTAAGTACTGCGCGATTTTGCAGTGAAGAAATCAGCTTGTTTCTTAGTGATTATAATAAGCACCTCTTGCTTATGGATTACAGCTTAATTTACTAGCTAGTACATAATCAAGACAGGTGTTTTTGTAGCTACATTATTGATTAACGTTGTTAAGCTTTTCAAGAAAGTGACCACATTTAACTAGGAATGCTTAATTGATTGGACGGTAGTTTCGCTAAACTTATAAGTTCCTCTAAAATATATCTGATAATTTTTTTGGTAAAATAGCTTATAAACTTCAAAAAATATAGAGCGACCCATGACTTCTTTGAAAATAACTTATAAGTTATCTAATTTTAAATAATAAAATAATATAAATATCTTAAATTATTCTTCAATATCATGTCCTCATCTCTTCTCAGAAAGCCACTTATATTTACACAATCAATGATGGCGCCGTATCATTTTTCGTCGTCATTATAATGAAAAGAGCTTATAAGTGTTCGTTAACAAATCTTATATAGTTTGTAAATTTTAAAAATATTTTATACGTTGTTTGATCTTATTTATCAAGATGATTTGACAATTTTTTTAAAAATAAATTAAATTGAAGAGCTCACAAACACCAAAAACATATAAAAGCTTATAAATTCATTAAAAATTAGAGTAATTAGCCAAACAAGCTCTCGAAGTTTCTTGATGCTGTGTAGCGCCTCATCAGTGGAAAGTCACAGGGAAAAAGCTGTAAAAAAGGCATGCATGGCTAGCTTTAATGGTTGCATGGGTGAAATAAAAAATAAATTTGTACTATAAAAAAGGAAATATTTATATATATATATGTATAGAGAGAGAGAGAGAGAGAGAGAGAGAGAGAGAGAGAGAGCATCACAAAAGGGAATGAATCTTTGACCCAAAACTTCTTTTGAATGCGATCTTTTTCAATAATTCAATCTTTTTGCAAGTCAGAAATTGTACTAAAATCGCACTCGTGTAACCCAATTAAAAAAAGCACATTGAGATTTAAAGAACGACATATATATTGGTTCTATATTTGATCGACAACTAAGTTTTAATATAAAAGTGGATTTCCTTCAAAAATCAAGACATTTGGTCAATGAACAAATCAATAACGTGGGATTGAAAAAAAAAAGGCAAATGAAAAAAAGGTTTGCTCGTATGGAAAAGATTGAACCTTTTAATTCTTGTTTTTTTCCCTAACAAACAAGCTATATATATAGTGAAAGGTGGGATAATATTATAAATAAATAATTATAATAATTGAATTAATTCTAAAGCTATGTTTTTTTATATATATTATTTGTAAAGGGTTTTACTCCTTTATTTCATCTAAAAAATATGAAACAAAGGACAATGATCACTTGTTCTTTTGATGAGTTTAGCTTTAATTTGCTTGTTTGAATTGAAAAGAACGAGTGAAAATGAATCCTTGAATTTAAAGAGTTTTAATTTGTCATGAAAAGCTTTTTTTCATTGATTTAAATAGTGGGACAAGTTGAGAAGTGCACGAGTGCTTTTCGATCACCAAATTCCTTAAAGAAGATAGACTTTTGTAACCGAAAATTTGGTCACAACTATCTTGTTTCATTAAATATGTATCAGTGACCGATATTTCGGTCACAAAGTTATCGTAACATTAATAAATTTTCTTTTTGACATTTTTTTAAAAAAATCTACAGTAATTTAAATATAAGTAAATAAAAAATTATTTTTGATTTTTTTGTGACCGGAATTTCCATTTTAGTGACCGATTTGGCAGTCACTGAAGAGATTTTCATTTTTCAGTAAAATCGGTCACAAAAGCGATCACAACTCTCCATTTTTTGTGATTGAATGTGGTCGTTCACAAAATTCGGTCACAAAAAATAGTTTTTCTAGTAGTGTTTTATTTTATTTTTTTGGGACTTGCATGGAGGTTGGGGACTAAACTATGAGCAAGCAATGCACAACTTGAATTGTAACCAAAAAAAAAAAATGCTCAACTTGTATTGCAAAAATAAATAATAAATAAATAAAATAAAATGACAAGTAGGCTTTTATTTGAAATTACAAGAAGTTTGTTTAGTTTCTAGTATATTAAGAAATTATAAAAAACAAAACCTCTATAGGTTTAAGAAATAACCCTTACAAATTACAGAGAGAGTTGTTATAGGTAAATTATAAAATTTTTAGGCTTAATTCAATTTGTTTTCGAAATTAAATTTATCACTTGTTAGGGCTCTATCTGATGAATATGATCTCGACTTTTGGCTTGGCCATCGCTTTTGAAGGCTCGTGCTTAGTTAGGGATGGCAATGGGGTGGGTTTGGCCAAACCCGAGACCCGCCCCTGTTTGGGAATTTTTGGACCCGGACCCGGATGGATCGTCGGGTCCGGATTATATTTTTAAAATAATATATATATATATATATATAAGAAAATTGATGTTATTACAACTTTCTAAACATGAAGAAAATAATAGTATTACCAAAGCACTAATTATTTATAAATTTCTATGAACATATTGTAATTTTTGAAAAATTAAATATCGTTATCACTTATTTTGAAATCATAACTTAATTACTAATGTCATATAATTATTTTTATATACGAGAGTATCATATTTATTTTTTGATGTACTTATTTATATAATATATATACTTTTATATATAAAATATAGATTTATATCATATAAATTTACATAAATAATAAATAAAAATATATATAAAATACTCATTGGACGGGTCCGGGCGGGTTCGAGTTTTAAAATGAAAACCCAGGACCCGCTCTAAAAACCCGCCCCTTTCCGGATCTAATCCAAACTCATTGTCATCCCTATGCTTAGTAGCTCATGTGCTTTCTTTATTAGCAGACGCTCACTTAAAGACTTGTTTCTCATTCTTTAAAATGGTTATTAAAACAGAGAGCCATCTTTAGTAGTTCTTAAGGGCTACTAATATATTCAAATGTTGTGCATGTCTAGTTAGTGTTAGTAATGTGGTGAGCGTTTTATACTTACCTTGTGAATGATCGATAATTTAAGGATATCGACCAATCACTTGGCGAGTACAATACACTTGTTGTATGATTTGTTTGATTCAATCAAATCAAATCTGAATAAGAATTTTGCATGTATCCATCGGAATGAGACTGATTTTACCTAGTGTTTTTTGACATCTTTAACTTTTAGCAATTCGAAACTCTCCTTCAATTTCAGCAAGGAACCCACAAAATTGAAGAATTAAAAAAAAAAAAAAATGGTGTCCTACCAATTGACAAAAACTTTATCAGTTGCCTTTTTTTATAAAAATCAGGGCTCAATCCCATATTTTTGTCTCCCAATTGAACTCCAATAAAGTGCAAGTGGATTCTAAAGTACTCTAGCAAAGATTTATCATAGCTCTTTGTCCACAAAATGAAGATTGATAATAAACGAAAAACGACAAAGTTAAACTACTACCATAATCATTGAAAGCCATTGAGGCCCTTTTACTTCCCACTTCTCTCTCCAAAACCTTTATTTCATTTCAAAACTTGGGATCATGGAAATTAAATTCAGGATTCCCAATGGACTCAATTTCACATTCAAGGTAATTACGTGTAATTCTCGTATAGAATTCTACCAAATCAATGTAATACCACATGTCGTGTTATATTTGCCATATAATTGATCGAGTGTGGTCAAACTTGATTTGTACTAGAATTTTTCGTTAAATGAACTAAGTACAACACACTTAGTTTATTTATTATCATCGGATTAGGCAGGTATAAGAGGTGGAATCCAACAACCCCTTTGTGATTTTATGACTTTTAGTGAATCGAGACAATGCACCGATCTAATACAGAACGACCTAATCCCCCCACCCCACCCCGAGGTGAAATCCAACAACCCCTTTATGATTCCATGACAACTTTTATTAAATCGAAACAATGCATCGATCTAATACAGAATGATCAAACTCAATACATCAATTGCTATTACACTAAGAAGGAGCCGACAGTAGAATTTGCCTTACCCTCTAATAATTGGGTAACGATTATTGAATTAATACGAAGCACCTCTAGAATGGCCCGATCACCCCCACCCCACTCTCCAAACTTATTCTTCCCCTCTAATTACCGCCACCAAATTGCTTCCCCATATTTGTCTAGGCATTAAGTTTTCACTTTGTCCCTCCAAGAAAATCGATCGGCATATTTTTCATTCGACACAAGAAATGACTCTATTTCGGCCACATTTTCAGGAAACATCGATCTTTCCTTTGTGTGTCAGACATGATCCAGTGTCGACACGATTGTGGGGGTGAATAGATACCCATAATCAAGCCCCCTCCCTCCACTTCCCCATGCTAGACGCCAAAGAGGACTAACAATCATCTCCTTTCTTTTGTGACGGGACGACATGAAGATTGGTCTCTAGATCACCATGCACTAGGTCTTGTTTTGGTCTCGTGTGACGTTAGACACCAATCATGTGACAAATTTCAGTCACTTCTTGCTCTTGGAGATGATCAATATTCTGTTAGTGGGAAAGATCTCTTGATATTTCACGCTTTTATTTCATAATTGGGAGTACTATTTTGTTTTATTCCATCAAAATAATAACATTTTAGAGAATTTAAATTCAAATTGGATTGTATTGAATATTTAATAATCGTTTTTGAGACGTTGAAATTAGCTCATTTGGCATAGTAATTGTCCAAAATTGCTCAAAAACTTTGGATAGAAAGCGGTCTATTACAATAATTAATCATATCAATAGTTCAACTGAAAAACAAATTATTACAATCAGTCATAATCAAATAACAAAGAAACAACCTACCATATAGCACAAAGAAACTAGTATTAAAGTAAAAATAATACTGACATTTACAATGAATCAAACTCATAACCTATATAGTTATAGGACCTCCATCTTACCATTGGGGCAATGCCTCATTGACAAATCACTCAATATTTGCATTATGATATTTATAGTATCAGTCCTTAAACATATCATAAATGGAAAAAATTACAATTTCATACCCCGTGAAATTCAAATTCTTGAAACAAAAAAAAAAAAAAAAACCTTTCCATGAAATTACACTAAAAAAAGGGTCGGAAAAAGATATATGAATCGTTGATTATAATTATAAAATAAGGTCTAGAACGTTATATATTTTTTTATTGAAAAATATCCAATGGTTGAGATTGTAAAGGGCATAAATACCTTTCTACATGTAAAAATTCATTAAATTTTCATCAAATGACGTGTGAAGCGTGTAGTTTTTGTATTTTTTTTAATTTCTTTACACTTTATTTATAAAAATTCAAGAACAAACTAGTCATCTTATGATTTTTCAAAGAAAATTCACATAAGGCAAATTGCAATTTGCCCTATCATAAAATGAGATGGACTCAATACTCCAAAATTATGGGCAATGTTCTGAAAATCGGATCGGACATCGAACCGAATGTCTTAGTAGTTATTGGTTCAACCGGTTAGACCAGTTCAACCATCGGTCTGACCGATGTGATGTCATAATAAATTATAAAATATATTTAATTTATATATAGAGATATCATGTTGTAAATATTAATGCAAAATACAAAAATAGGGCAATTAAAATATAAAAAATATTAAAAAAAAATTCTATCTTTTTATAATTCATTTAAATTTCTATTAAAAAAATATCATTTCACACCAAATATTCAACCAAATTTAAAAACCATTAATCATACGGAACAAAAAACTCCACCATGATGTTTACAAGTTTCTTTAAATCACAAAATGTTAAGAAATGAAATTATCCTTTAAAACTCATTCAAGATCACAAGAACAACATGCGCATAGTGACCCAAGGCTGCTATTGTTGAAAATAGAAAAAAATTCGGCTGAAAAAATATATAGCAAAGATATTGATTCAAAAATTTTCGGTTGCTATTGTTGAAAATGGGGGGAAAAAAAGATATAGCAAAGACATCGACACAAGAAATTGAAAAAAAAAATAGCAAAGATATTGATTCCAAAATTACCCAAGGCTATTGCTGTTCAATCTTCTCTTCTTCTATGTTGGCTAATATTGTCAAAAATAGGGGGGAAAAAGGGGGCAATTTTTGTTGTTTGTTTTTCGGAAGAAGAAGAAAAGGAGAAGAGAAAATAATGGAAGATGAAAAGAAAAGCTAAAGAGACTGCTTATTGCTGCAGGCTACCAACATAACAAACCTAAACAAAAGGTGATTTTTTTTTTTTAAATATGATCCACCGGTTTGAGTAGTCGAACAAGCACCGACTCAACCGGTTATTAGCCGGATCGGATTGGTTCGGACTGAGTCAATTAAGGGTTGGTTTTTTGGGGTCAACTGGACCTGATAGGCCTCTGGTTCCTGGTCGAACTGATCGGTCCGGTCCGGTCCGGTCCGGGTTTCAAAACATTGATTATGGGAAAATCTAGTGAATTCTGGAAATTACGTGAAAAGCAACAATTAGCCAACAATTATTTCTCTTCTGTTAACTGTTTGATTGTCTATACTTAGGGGGTCGTTTATTTTGTAGTTAAAATTTGAATAATTTAGTCCTGAACAGTTTAATTGAATGTTGAACACTAAAATTTAAGATAAAATCATCGATCCTTAATAAAATCACTTAAATTTTGTCCACCAAAGTAACAAATTATTAACAGGCATATTTATGGGAAGTGATAAAATTGATAATCCACCTTTTTTTTTTGATAAATAAATTAATTGACAATCCACTTTATTCCTATTAGAATTTTAAAAATTAAGACATTCAAAATTTCCAATATATTATGCACTTCAATTCATGCAATGAGCAAAGTCGTCACAATTAATATTATTAAGTTGAAATACTAATAACTTTTTCAGTAATGATATATATTTTCTTCAATAATTTTCATTTTATTCCCAATATGATTTACGATGACAAGAAATCATATATAGTTCTTTAAATTGTCATTATTAAAAGCTAATGATATTGCACCATGATATGAGGCTAGATTTTCTTTGTTGCTATAAAAATGTTAATATTTATCAACACCGATAAATATTTCATTTAATGCGTATCATCAACAAAACTATTGTCAAATTGCCACTTAATATATTATCGCTCTACATATATTCGTTTCTTGGGGGTTTATAGTGACCTCCCTCTACTCCGGTATTTTGTGTTGTCAAATGATACGCAAAAGATGTGACAATAAATATTAATTTTTTTACTTAAGAATTTAATTCATGGAATATTTATAAGAGGTTTAAATTCGTCTCTATGACAATGGCTTCCCACTATATTGTATAAATCAGCAAATTCCGAAAGAATATGGCATCCTCAGCTAACATATTAAATAGGGCAAATTACATCTACCTCCCCCGAGGTTTGGCGAAATTACAATTTAACCCACAATTTTTTATAAATTACCAAAAACCCCCTGAGGTTTGTAATAATTACAAGTGATGGATAAAAAATGTATAAAGTCCATTTTGCCCTTCAATTTTTCCTGATTTTTTTTTAAAAATAAAGTAATTTTGAAAATGACCAAAAAGCCCTCCCCCCATACTGATATTCGTTCCTGATATACCAAGCATCATTAAGAAGTCCCCCCCCCCTCTCTCTCTCTGAATGTGAAGATGAAAAGCCGTCAGGTTTGAAGACACAAACTGGACAGAGCACAAAAGTGTGGGTTCGACTTGATTAAGGTGAGCAAAAACAAGGGTTTCACTGTCGAGTTTGGTGGGTTAAGGTACGATTTTTGCGTCACATAGTTAGGGTTTTTTGATTTCTATGCATATGTGTATTTTTGTGGGATTTTGTTGTGTTTTTTCGTTTTTGTTTCACTATTTGTCTAAAAAGTTCGAAACAAATCTGTATGTTCGTGTTTTATTGTGTTTTTTGTGTGTGTGTTTTTTTTTATTGTGTTGGTATTATGGTTTTCATATTTGATGGATGTGTTTTGCATGTCATAGTTATAGGGTATATTATCGTTTTTTTTTGCTTAGATTGAAGAAATCCCCAAATTTTGGAGTGTTAGGGTTTTAAGGTTTGTTTGATTTTCAAATATATGGGCCTGGAAATCTCGACTTTTCTCCATTTTTTTTTATTTTTTGAAGTTGGACTTTGTAAGGGTTTTTGAAATTTTTCAACAATTGTGTTCTTGAAATTGTTGTTGTTTTTTAATGTGAGGTTTTGGTAGTTTAGCGAAGCAAATAGTTTTGCTTATGCGGGAACCGGAATGCTATTCTAGATTATAAATTTTGACAATTATGTGAGGTTTTGGTAGTTTAGCGAAGCACACAGTAAGATTGGTTTTCTCCACTGTGGCCTGTTTTTTAATTGTTTGGAATGAAAATGTTTTTTACATGAAATAAGTTTCAGCAATGAGCATGAATGCAAATCTCATTGAACTGTTTATTATGAGAACTACAAATATTTGATGCATCTTTGAATTTTCTCAGCTTTTTCATAAGATTGTGTTTAGGAAGAAACTGTGTGAGTGGTGTTTAGTTAACAACATATTAACTTGTTTATTTGTTTTCTGGTTAGGGTTTGCAAGTATGGGGGACAAAACAAATACTCTAGTAGTTCACTTTAGAGGTAAGAAGAAGAACCTATCTAAGATTGATCCGGACAGGTATAGTTACTTTGACTCGATTGATGATATTAGGAGGTTGTTTGATTTAGTTGGTGTTGAATTTGAGGTGGTATCTAGTATTTATGGAAGTGATGAAAGGTTAGATGCTAGAACTGATAATGATGTGTTAGGGATGTTTGCTAGGAATGCTCAATTAGCTAAGTTCGATATTTTTGTGAATGTTTTGAATGGTGTTGATAATGATATTGTTTTTCATGTTGTTGATAATGTTGGTGGTGATGTGGGTGGGAATAATTTGGGTTTAGATGATATAGTATGTGAATATGATGACATTCTTGATGTCTTTGATTATAATGACAGTGATGAGTCACTATACAATCCAGATAGTGAAAAAGAGAATGGGGATAGTATGACTATAGAGAATGAAAATGGGGGTGAGGAGAGGGACTGGGATCATGTGGCTGTAGAACATGATAAGGGGGGGTGAGAATGATGGGTTGTATGATTATTCATCAGATGATCATTGTGAAGCATTCAATGATTCTGATGATGAATTGAATGATGATCCATTAAAGGGTTCTTGTGATGGGGAGGGTATAAGTTACCAAGATAGTGAAGATGGTAAAATAGAGTTAAAAAAAAATCATGTGTTCACTGATGTTGCTCATTTTAGGGAAAAATTGAAGAGTTTTGTTATTCAAGAAGGTTTTAACTTAATTAGGAGAAAAAAATGAGAAAAGTAGGGTGATTGTTGAGTGTGAAGGTGGGGGGTTGTACATGGAGATTGCACGCTGGTTTAATGTTTGATGATGTTAGTTTCAAGATTAAAACATTGACGTCTGTTACACTTAACTTAGGGCTGATTCAACTAAAGACTCTAGTGTGAAATGGTTAGCATCTAGGTTGTTAGATGTGTTGAGGGCAAACCCATACATGAAACATAGTGGTGTAATGAATGAGTTGAAAAAATATGGGATTGAGTCTAACTACAAGCAAGTTTGTAGGGCAAGAAAAATAGCTATGCATGAGGTAGAGGGTAATCATTATGAGTCTTATGCTAAACTGCCACATTATGCAAAAATTGTTAACATGAAGAACCCTACATCAGTGGTTACAATTGAGTCATACTTTGATGAGAAAGCTGTAATACTCATTTCTCCTATTTTTAAAAGGTTTTTCATGGGTTTGTCCCCTTTGAGAGAGGGTTTTATGGCAGGTTGTAGCCCTTTTGTAGGATTTGATGGGTGTCATTTGAATGGGCTATTTGGTGGGGTGCTCTTAGCGGCAATTAGTTTGGATGGGAAGAATGAGATGTATCCCTTGGCTTGTGCAGTGGTGGAGAATGAGTGCAAAGAGAGTTAGGGATTCTTCTTTCACAACTTGTCCATAATGCTTGAAGGATTTACACCTTCTAAGCCTTGGACAAGTATGAGTGATAGACAAAAGGTCAGTTTTGGTTTTTTTTTAATTTTCTATTTTTTAATTTTTTTTTAATTCTAACTATGTTTATTTCATATTTGTAGGGACTTGTTGAGGTGATTAATGAGATGGTACCCTATTCAAACCACACAAGATGTGCTAGGCACATATATGCTAACTTCAGGTTATCCTATCCAGGTGCTGCTTTAAAAAATTCTTTTGGGAGGCTGCTAGGTCTTATAATTATAGGGGCTTTGATATTGCATTGATGAAAATTAAGGAAATCAAACCTGATGCATACAATTGGTTGATTAAGATCCTACCAAGTCAATGGTGCAGGCATGCTTTTGACCCTATAATTAAAAATGATCAAGTGACAAATAACATTGCTGAATGTTTTAATGCTTGGATTAGTGACCTAAGGCCTAAGCCTATTTTGACCCTTGTGGATGGTTTGAGGGCCAAGTTGATGAGTAGTTTGTACACGATGAGAGAGAAGGGTAAGAAAATGTAGTTTGCTGTTGTTCCAAAACATTTGTAAAAAAATTAGTTGAAATGAGGAAGGATGGTAGAAAATGTAAGATATTAGTAGGTGGGGATAATGTTTTTGAGGTAAATGATAAAACAATTCATTACATTGTAAATTTGAAAAATAGTACATGTGATTGTAATATGTGGAATATTATTGGTATACCTTGTAAACATGTTGCAACAACAATTGCTTACAAGAGGGATAGGCTTGAAAGATACACTCACTCCAGATTCCACAAGAAGACTTACATGAGGTGATATTCCCACATGATAAGTCCAATCACTGATTCATCTTTGTGGCCTGAAGATCCTACTGTTATGCTTAAAGACTTGCAACTTTCCTTGAAAAGAAGGTTGCTTGGCAGACCAAGGAAAAGTAGGAGGAGAGAGTTAGGAGAAACACCTGCTTTGAAAAGATCCAATGTCGTAAGGTGGTCAAAATGTAAAAAAATGGGCCACAACATGAGAACATGCCCCGACAAAGAGGTAAACATAGTTAAGTAAACCTGTCTTATATTTTTGATTGACTCATTAACTTATCCTTTTTAATTTGCAGGTTGCTATTAGTGCTGCAAATTCAACAACAAGTGGAAGAAAAAGAAAAGTTTCAAAGGCATCAAGTGCCAACACACAACCTATTGCCCCACCTTCACCCAAATATGCAAAATTAATTTATTGTTTTTAACTCAATTTTAATAACGTAATCAACTAAATATAGTGTTCCATTTTGAAACAACCACTAATTCTAAGAAAAAGGCCAATTTCATCATCCCAACCTATTATTCCAATTCCAAGGGTGATTTTGCCCACAAGTATGATCCGTTCAAGGGTTTCAAGTTTACAACCTGTTAGTCAAATAAATTTGCCAAGAAGGACATAAAAGAAGGCAAATGTGCGCCATCAAACATGATTTGATTTTGAATGTCTTTTTTATAAATTTGTTGCAAACCTTGGTACATATTATTTTTTGTAAGATACCCAAACTTTTGTAAAACCTTTTTGCTATTTTGGGTTCAATCTGTTGGAGTGCAGATTCTTGTATTTTGCTAAGAACATTAAGCGACTTGGATGACAAATATTATTCAATCCATAACAGAAAATTACATACATTCTTCACTTCATACAAATTCATAACATGCTTAACTAAGTAGAGTTCACAGAAATAGCTTTACAATGTGACCTAGCAAAAGCAATAGAAGAAGTGCCATGTTTGCCGCTAACATTTTGTAGACTAATTCTCCATCTCTATTTAGAATGTCTTGCCTTACAACACTTTCATTTGGAGTAGAAGCTTCATCCACATGAAAACGAGAATCATTATCTGTTGGATTACACCAATGTGAGAAATTATTAGTAGGACACCTATAGTAAAGCCTCCCCGGATTTTTTGATGATTCCGATATATAAATCATAGTCTTCGATCCACACTTTTTGCGTGGTTCTTTGTTGTACCTAAGATACATAACATCAATTTCGGATGTTCTATATGAAGAAGACAGAGTGTGTGACAATACCCAAATTGGGTAAAGTATTTATTGAAATAGGAAAAACAGCCACATAACGGCTATAAACGGCTAGTTGGCCTTTTTTCAAATATATTACTTTTAGCCCCACAAAGTTTCAATATGTAACATGCAACCCCAACCATTATATATATATATATATATATATATATATATTACAAAAAACCCCATAAGGTCAATTTTGTCCTAGAAAAATTTCACAAAAACTGAGCCTGCCAAACAAAGGGTATTATCGAAACTTCACATATAATATTTAACGGAACCCTAACAGAACTAAACGACAGGGGTAAATTGTTAGACGGAATATACCTCGGGGCATTTTTGTAATTTACAAAAAATCGTGAGTTAAATTGTAATTTCGCCAAACCTCAGGGGAGGTGGATGTGATTTATCCTATTAAATATCAACTTTTCAGATATATCAATATATCTTATTGAAAAATATTAATTGAGTTTAATTATCTAGATAAGGCACCAAAGTTAGGTATCAACATTTTATCATGAGCTAATTAGCTTAAAGGGCTATTAAATATTTTGACAAAAATTGGCTCGAATATATTACTTCTTTTTCATCCTTTTGTCATCAAAGTAATATTCTTGAGAATAATCACTTATGGATAATTAAATTTAGAGCCCGTTTGGATGGACTTTTTTCAGAGAAGAAGCACTTTTTTTTGAAAAAAAAACACTTCCTAGCAAAAAAATTATGTTTGGATTGGTTTTTTTTTTAAAAAAAATAGAAGCCAAAACTGGTTTTTTTGATAAGCTACCCCAGAGTAGCTTCAAATAAAGTACTTTTAATTATTGTATGCAAATGCAAAATAATTTGATTTTAAAAAAAAACTCTACTATAAAAAGCACCATTAGAGAAGCATTTTTGTTTAAGTCTATCTAAACGGACCCTTAATCCCATATTTGCACAAATGAATTTCACATTTATAGGTTGCACTACTTAAAATTAACTGAAATTTATATGTTATTTCTTACATTTGTTTTGGAATATTGACTTAGTAGGTGAATTGTAGCCAAACACTTTCTCTTAATAATAATAATAATAATAATTACACTGCTAAAAAGTAACAGTTAGTTTTAGCGTATTAATGAGGGAATTATAAAATAATCCACAAAAATGAGTTCAAAAACCTTTTAAAGTCTTATATTTGATTTTTAAGGGTAAATTTAAAATCTCCAAACGCTTATAAATTGCCTGTAAAAGGGCTATGCACATAAAATTAGTTTTTGTTTTAGTATTTTAAATTTCACAACCACATTTATTTATTTATTTTTTTCAAGCATCTTTATATGTATCGAAGGTGCCTATATAATTTGTCTAAAACACAAAATAATCAAAAATCACTTTTTGAGTCATATTACATGCTTCTCTTTTTCTTTATTATTATTATTATTATTATTATTATTTATAAAAAAGAACATGGTATTATGCGCATTAATTGAAGAATCTAGACATATAGACGTAATTGCATCAACTTTAAATATTTTCGTATAAAGTGATTTAATTTACTACCCTAAGAAGGAATATAAAGTGCACCCCATTAAATGTTACTATCTTTTTTGATGTTATGTCCCTGTTGCTAGCTTGCCTACCAAATGTCCTCCATATATTTTTTTTTTTGGTTTTTTTCAAATTGTCAACATTTAACGAATTTGGATTTTAATTGAGTGGTGTACATTTAGGGAAAGGATTTACGAGAATTATTTTTTAATAATTTGACTTGAAATCCATCGTTATGACTACAAAAAATAGCTCAAAATGAGAGTACAAAAAAACTTAAAGTCTATTGTAAAACAAAATTATTCAAACAGTAGAAAGCATGCGAAAAAGGTCCACCCCATTCAATGTTACGAACTTTTTGATGTTGTGTTCCTATTGCTAGCTTGCCCACTAAATGTCCTCTAATTTTTATTTTTAAATTGTCAACATTTAACAAAGTTGGGTTTTTATTGAGTGGTGTACATTTAGGGAAAGGATTTATGGGAATAATTTTTGAATAATTTTACATGAGGCACGGACTTGAAATCCATCGTTATGACTATAAAAAATAGCTCAGAATGAGAGTACAAAAAATTTAATGTCTATTGTAAGACAAAATTCTTCAAACGAGCTCAAAATCTTGCTAATAGATTATATTTATTAAGTTCATTTGGATAATTTTAAATTCTTTCACGTGCAGCTTGAGTTATTATTCTGTTATCATAGAATTTTCAAATTTGCTACATATGTGAATCTTTTGAAGTCATTTTACTGTAAATTCTTTCTTACATCTTGATCTATCCATTGAAATACAAATCATATATGTTCTAAGCAAATTTTAAAATGTACAGGTGATTATCGTTCAATCATTATCTCCAGTACCTAGAATGCAAAAGAGTCAAATTAGCTAAATCTTGGCTAGTTTTTTTGAGTTCAATTAGCCGAGCTAACCAGCTTGCTTTCCTCAAAACAATAGGTTTGAGTTCAAGATCGAACTCAAAAATCTCAATTATTTTATAGTACTCGAGCCATAGTTTAGAGTTTAAGCTCGAAAAAACTTGATTATTTAAAATCATATGCACATGTCTCTAAAAAAATAAGTAATTACATCAAAACAATCTTTTATCTGAAGTGTATACATACGTGTAAGTCAATCATCTTATACCTCGTCACAAATTTAAAAATTACAATAAATTAAATATTTTTCGACATTATCCTATTTGAATTTGATGCCTAAAAACATCAGCTGGATAAAATGCGACATCATATATCATATTCAAATCTAAACATCAATCTTTCAACATATCAAATATTCGCCAAAATATTTTCGAACTCTTTCAAGTCCTCCGCCTCCGCCGCCGCGGCGCATTCCAGTGGAGCAAAGGTTGCGGAGTGCAGCGTCAGAGATGACGAGAGGTGTGCCCCACAACCTTATTTAGGTTAAAATTCCATTAATTGCATCAGCTAGCACTAAAGTGATTTAACTTTTGTTTACGGTCGCTAGCCCTCTAATCAAAGTTACATGGCCACTATATGAGATGGGACCCACCAAAACATTATTTTAATATTCTGATTGATGCTTACCTGGACTTCACGTCAACCCCATTTGGGTATATATTTCATACGTACCAACCAGAATATTCAACTAGATGCACCTCAAGCCTCAAGTGCTAATTAATCATGCAAATTATTATTATTATTATTATTATTCGTTAAATTTTATATTTTATACATGTTAATAATAGTTAATATGTATTTTAAAAAAATATTTTTATATGTATAGCGTTTGTGTATAATATAAAATCATTACCTTTAAAATAATATTTATTGAGACGCCATAAAATATATGTAATAGAAATTGAAACAAAATTTTTGATTTCTGTTCAGTAACTAAAATAAAACTTTCTAGAATAAGAAGGGGAGAATTTTTCTTTTTTTTGCACTTTTTTATATATTTTTTTCTCGTTTCACTTTGCTATATGAACTATCCAATTTTTACACATTACCCACTATAACGTATTTTCGGCCCAAAATCTCATTAAAAAATGGACAATATCGGATATACAAACCTTCCCATTCAACCTTAAGTTCAATATTAACATCAAACAAAAAGTCATGTGTTCATTTTTCAATGAGTGTTTGGGCCGAAAATAAGTTTTAGTGAGGAAAGTGCAAAAATTTGTTTTTTTTTTTTTTTTTGATGAACACCACTTCAGGCAAACACACTGGGAATTTTACTACACTTGTATTTGTCACCATACAAATGTTGGGCAATACACTGCGGCGCCTCACCTCTCCACACATCAGTAGTTAAAAGGTCACACAAAAAAAGAGTTTTTATAAAAAAGTGTAAAAACAAACATAATTCCGGGGACGGAGTTTTCTTCCCCGAATAAAAAACTCAATCTTTATGCAAGTGTCCAAACAATCCGCACCCCCCCACCCCACCCCACCCCCACCTCCCCAACCCCCAAAGTGCTTATAAATACTCTAGTGTTGTGAACCTCGTTCTCTAGGACAAACACAAGAATAGTTCTTCAAGTGTTTTCCTCTCTAGCTTGTACTTTAGTTTCTCCTTCTAACTTTCACTTCTTCTTTTTTCGTTAATTAATTAGAAGATATTAAAAAAATGGCAACAAAAATTGGTAATTTTTTTGAGAAGGCTAAGCCTTACATAGCCATGATTTGTTTGCAATTTGGGTATGCTGGTATGAATATTATTACCAAAGTTTCTCTTAATAGAGGCATGAGCCACTATGTCCTTGTGGTCTATAGACATGCCTTTGCCACTGCTGTCATTGCCCCCTTTGCTCTCATTCTTGAAAGGTACCAAAATATATATGTCTATATATATATATATATATTGCCAAATTAAACCTTGTTTTAATTATAATTATTTATTTATTTGTTTTTTTTCCCACAGGAAAGTGAGGCCAAAAATTACATTTACAATTTTCTTGCAGCTCTTTGTTTTGGGACTTCTTGGGTGAGTTAATTTCTTTAATGCAGCATTCAACTAATAATTCTTAATATATATATATATATTGATTATAAAAATAAATCAAGTTTTTTGTATTAATATTGATTATTTTGACAGGCCTGTGATTGATCAGAACTTCTACTATGCTGGTCTCAAATTCACTTCACCAACTTTTTCATGTGCCATGAGCAACGTGCTCCCTGCTATGACCTTTGTTATGGCAGTCCTCTGCAGGTACATAACTCACTCACACACACACACACACACACACACACACACACACACATAATAATAAATATTGGGTTTTAATTTTCGAAAAAATAAGGAAGCGTCTCACCGAAAACGGAACCAAAATTACCCTAATTAATAAAAATGTGGATGGTGTTTTATATATAGGATGGAGAAGGTGGATATAAAGAAGTTGAGGTGCCAAGCAAAGGTGGTGGGCACAATAGTGACAGTTGCAGGGGCCATGTTAATGACACTCTACAAAGGCCATGTAATAAACGTTCTCTGGTCCAGCTTCATACATCCTAGTACTAACTCAACAGCTGAGTCAATTCAGGACACTGACAAGGACTGGTTTAAGGGTTCAATTCTCCTCATTCTTGCCACTCTTGCCTGGGCCGCCTTCTTCATCCTCCAGGTATATACTATCAGTCGGGGCACACTCGATGCGTGCGCACAGCACGGAGATCGAGAGATCATCTTCGAAAATTTCATATACATATGTATATTGATGCTTGCAGTTTTTTTGAATAACTCGAACTTGCAACATTGGGAACCGAGTTTGAGCGCTTTGCGTAGAATTGGACAAGAGGGCTAACCTCTATTTTACACGTTTCTCCCCAAAATCTTGTCCAATTCTATGCGAAGCGCTCAAATTTGATTCCTGTCTTACAGATTTGAGGTGCTCAGAAAAAGTGCAAGCATCGTATGTGATGATTACTATAATAGTATTATTACTATTTTTTATTTTTTGTTTTTGAATACAATTTAAAAAAATTATGTGAACTCTTTTGTTTGATTGAATAGGCTATCACAATGAGGAAATATACAGCCCAGCTTTCATTGACATCACTGGTGTGTTTTATGGGAACATTGCAATCTACTGCTGTGACATTTGTGATGGAACACAGACCAAATGCTTGGGCTATTGGATGGGACATAAATCTTCTAGCTGCTGCCTATGCTGTTAGTAAAATTACTCTTACCCCAAATACCCCACCCCCACACCCCCCCACACCCCCCAAAAAAAAATAAATTGAAGAAAAGAGGGCTGATACTTGATAGAGACATCAGCTCGATGGAAAATCATTTATTGTTATATTATATGTGTATTTTTCATTAAATTTTTATCTAATTCGAAAAATTATAATGTTTTTGTTTTGTACTTGTACAGGGTATCGTGTCATCGAGCATTGCTTACTATGTGCAAGGCCTCGTCATGGAAAAAAGAGGGCCGGTTTTCGTTACCGCATTCAGTCCGTTGATGATGATCATTGTGGCCATCATGGGTTCTTTCATCCTGGCCGAAAAAATCTATGTTGGAGGGTAATAATTCTTTTACCCTTACTAATTTTTCTCACAAACCACACACACACACACACATATATATATATATATGTATGTATCAATAATTAAATCCTTTTGTTTGCAGGGTGCTTGGGGCTGTATTGATCGTGATTGGATTGTACTCGGTTTTGTGGGGAAAATACAGAGAATTCAAGGAAAAAGAAGAAGGGGAAATTCTTAAACCAGTAAAGGACAATCAAAATGCAATTATAATAAATGAAGATATTGAAGCAAATTCTACCGAAGTTCAGACAAACGAACCAAACAGAACTTATGTTCCAGTATTAGCAATCAGTTCTCCTACTCCAAATGCTCCAATGATAGCTATTGAGGCCCCTAAACCTTAAACCCTTTGAGGAAAATTGACAAGGAAATTAGAAATATATATATATATATATATATTATATTAAGGATAGATAGTATTATGAGGAGTAATGGATGAAAAAGGCCTTTTTTTTTTTTTTTTTTTGGAGTTGGATAGGTATATATTTGGTGATAGTGGTTTTCTTGCCTATATCCTCTTTTGAATGAATAACAATTGTGTCAATTTTCTTTAGACAATTTTCGCTTTTGTCTGATTCAATATTCCACTTTTTTGATTATGCAACAAGACACTTTATGCTTGTGATGATAGTTTTTAAAGAATGAAAAATCAAAAAAAGTAAATATTATTTTGACCCAAAATTTATTATGATAAAATTTTAACTATTTCGATATTGAATGATTGAATAATGTAAAAATTCATGTTTGTGACACCTATCAAAAACAATAGTTTGATAAAATTTCACTATTTCGATATTAAGTGATTGAATAACGTAAAAGTTTGTGCTGTGTATTTTCCGATTTTATCAATGCGAAAATTAGAGTTTTGTAGAAAATGAAATCATGTAATTACAGTTTTTAGAGGAAAAAACAAATGAAAAGTAAATTTTATTCTCACCTAAAACTTATCATGATAAGATTTTTACTAATTCGATTTTGAATGATTAAATAATTTAAGAGAAAATTACGTTAAGCACTCCAACATTTGTGGTGTTTTGTGCTTTGGTAGCCCTACCTTTGTAAATGTGCACTTTGATGCTTAACATTTATCATTTGTACGCCGATGGTATTTTTTCACTATGGAATCTTTGTGGAATATTTGGCCATATGCAGGAGAATATTGAGGAATATTCTATCAGAATAGTGTAAAAAATACTATCGACACACAAATAATAAAGGTTAGGTAACAAAACATACATTTACAAAGTTTGGATACTAAAGTGCAAAGCATCCTAAAGATTGGGGTGCTTAACGTAATTTACTCATAATTTAATAATGAAAGTGTTTGCTAAAAATGAAAGGAATATGTTATTTTCGCCTAAAGTTTATTATGATCGATAGGATTTCACTGTTTTAGTTTTGAGTGGACTGAAATAAAGTTAAACGATACTCTGATAATGTCAATAAATAATTTGGGTGTTTGGAAAGTATGAAAGTTGTAACTCTTAGAGTTAGAAAGAAAAAGTGAAAAGTAAATGCTATTTTCGCCTAAAACTTATGATAAAGTTTTACCATTTTAACCTTAAATGGTTGAATAATTTTAAAATTGGTGTTTGTACATAATAACCCGATTATATATTTATATCAGTCCAATAATTTGGGTATATATTTGTAAAAGTTTGTGCTCGTGTTAAGTTTTTATAATAATAATAATAATAATAATAAAGAAAAGAAGAATGTTTAAAATTTTAGTTTTTAGAAAAAAAAATTTGGGGGAAAGACCAAAAATAGCCTGTGCCATTTGGAACAATGATTATTTTTTCTTTTTTTTTATTTCTTTTTAAATGGTGTATTTAGAAAATAATAGTAAGTAGTATTTGCAGGAAGTGTTGGAAATTGGGAACGGCTGTTAAAATTTCCAATTTTTTTCAAAAATAAATAAATTTAGAGAATTAAAGATAAAAACTCTCATTGAAAATAATTTCATTTTACTTACATTTAATCAAAAATCTGAATTGATTAGATTCGAGGAACATGTGAATTAAAATCATCAGCATCATTTAGGCCTATATTCCTTTCTCTTTAATCTTTAGCACTTATGTCAAAATCCAGATAGAATCATTTATTTCAAAATGGTGTTTTATCTCCGATTCCATAATTCATATTCATGCTATTCGTATAAAGTTATTTCCTTAACTATACACTTAGTTTGGGATCTTTACACCTGGCGTATATCTATAAATTGGAATAGAAAATAAAACACGGTCTGGAATTGAGGATGTTGTGTGGTCAAAATCACATCCAACTTGCATTGACAACACATTGTTCCCAAATTGCTTCATATTGTTTGTTAATTATTTTACTTGTTAATTAAATCCAAATGGCATCATTATACCATTTCGAAATTCAAGTCTCTTAGATTGTGTGTTTGAATTTTCGAGTGTGTAGGTATTGTTCTACTTGCATAATATATTTTTTGTACTGTTTCATAGTCTTTTTGTTTTTTTGATATCTTTGATAGTTGGCGATGATTAATTGTAATATTTTATTATGCATTTGTAAGACTAATGTCGTTGATTGATAAAAACAGAAGGGGTTTCCTTTTTTTTTTTTTTTTTTGTCTTCACCACCCGAGTCAATTCATTGTTCGACTAGTTCGGATGGGAATTTCTACTGAAACAACATTCCTCTCCCCCCCCCCCCCCCCCCCCCGGTAACTTTTGAGTGAATAAATAATTGTGTCATTTTCTTTACACAATTCTTGCTGACATTTGATTCAAATTCCCACTTGTAAATAAATCATGTGGTTGACCTTTCCGATTACGAGACAATCTCACACAAGTGCATGGTTTTTAGAGCAAATAATGAAAAGCCAACGTTATTTTTATGCTTATAATGATGCTCTTATAGCAACAACTTAGAAAAGTACTTTTATAATATTTCATTAAATTTTTGATATTTTTAAATAATCATTATAGAGGTGTCATTTCATAATTTTTGTCACCACTTCCATAATTTTTGTCACCATTGACCTCTTATAAGATATATATTTGTAGAAAAAATATTTTTTTCTTCACTTAATGTGTACAATTGTTGACAACTTTTACGCTATCACTTATTTATTATTATTATTATTATTATTATTATTATTATTATTATTATTATAATGCAATGTATAAATGTTTTGATAGTGACAAATACAAATATAATTTTGTCGTTGGGGTCTTAGCCCGATAGTGACGGTTTGAATCTTGCATATTGAGATTTTGGATTCGAACTCTCTTATTCTCTTCTTTTTCCCTTTGGGTGTGTGTGTGTTGTGTTTTGATTGGCATTTATAAGGTATTTCGAGTTGATTATATCAAAATAATAATAATAATAATAATAATAATATATTATTATTATTATTATTATTATTATTATTATTATTAAAGTTGGATAATGCCTAGAGCACTATAAAACTTGTAAGTGTGGTTAATCTGCATGGAAGTCACTAGAGCCGACCAACAATTATGCAACATCGATTCACCACATAAATTTTGTTGTTTAATATTTTACAAAATTATTTGGTTCCCCTTAATTTTTTGCTAATTAAAAAACCCTTTGTACTATTGCTAGGGGACAATCAACTGGGCACAAAATCAATTATCAGAATCTTCTTTCACTATCTAAATTAATTAATTGATTAACTTATCTTTTCTTGAAATAATTAATATGGTGAATTTTTTTTTTAAAGAAGAAGCACTTATTTTTTAAAAAAAAATTAGTATTTCAGAGAAAAAAAATTGTGTTTGGATAAGCTTTTTCAAAAAAAGTAAAAAAGTTTTTTTTTAGAAGCACTTTTAATTATTGTATCCAAACACAAAACTACTTAACCTAAAAAAAAAGCTCTACTATGAAAAAAATTATTCAAAAAATACTTTTTTTTTTAAATTCATCTAAATGGGCCCCAAAACACTTTGTCGCTTGAGATATGATTATTCTAAATATTGTGTATTCAACTTTATTTTATTGCACTTTATCATATATGCACTCAAATTTCCTAAAATTGAATTTCGGTGGAAAGTAGAGGATTGTATTCGAGGTATAATTCAATTATAATAATTGATAGTGAGAGTTTGGCTAGATTAAAGAGAAAAGGATGACGATTTCAACTTTTAATCGAAAAAGTTAGTGGTATTAGTTTTGATACGAAAAAGTTTTTTCGAAAACACATAAGGTGTTTTCGATGATTTTTTTTTCATCGAAATTCAATTTTTAGGAGGTGAAGTATAAATTTTGCATAGATCAAATAATAAAACATAAGAAAATTAAACAAGTGTAAAAATATCTATAGTTCAGAGAACATCATTTATGTTTTTTATCCCGAAATTTTATATTGCATAAATTTTTATTATAATATAGAAACTCAAAAGAAGATACGCATTCTTTTTCTCCCATTTAGGAGAAGTGGAATATGACTAAAAGTAGATTCCCCATTTTCACTGATCTTTTTTTCAAAAAAAATTAGCAATATAATATTTGCAACAATAATTAAAAAGAGTCCATAAACATAAAAGAAGATGATGCACTCAACTAAAGTAGTTCACAATTGGAGGGGAAATTCAAGCATATCATCTCAATTGGTCCAATTCAAATTAATTAAGGGAATTGCTATTGAGACTCTAACATTATTATGGGTAAATTATATTAAGCATCCCAACTTTTGGGGCGTTTTGTACTTTAGTACTCAATCTTTATAAATGTGCACTTTGGTACCTAACTTTTATCATTTGTGAGCTGATGGTATTTTTTACACTATTCTAGCAGAATATTTCTTAATATTCTCAGAATATGCCCGAATATTCCACAAAGATTCCACTGAAATAGTGAAAAAATACCATCGGCGCACAAATGATAAAGGTTAGGTACCAAATCGCACATTTACAAAGGTTGGGTACCAAAGTGCAAAATACTCCAAAGGTTAGGGAGCTTAACGTAATTTATCCAATTATTATTGGTATTTTATCTTTATTTTTTGCATTAAAAAATTGACTAAATTGCCCACTCATCTTTAGAACACTATTTTTATTAATTTTTATGACGTAATCTTATCTTTATTGTTAATCATTTTTACATTTTGGTTATAAAAAACTCACAAGATCACAACCTTAATGTAAACTCTTTAATTTTTTTGTTTTATTTTTATTTTTTGTCCCACTTAATGCAGAATATATATTACTAACATAAATTTTCAAATCATACATGAAACTTCTAAGATATATATGAAACTATAAAATTAAAGAAAGCAAGCTAAATATATAAAAATGTTGGGTGGCAAAGAAAGCAAAAGATATTGTATAATTCTATTAATATTCAAATATGCAAAATATTAGGTAAAAGAAACAAATTGTATATCCCCACTAATTCTATTCTTCCTCAACATTATCTAACTTCGAATAAAGAAAAGTCTTGCAAAATAATAATAATAATAATAATAATAATAAGGAATAATTACATTGGAATATCCTAAAGTTTGTCTAAATTGC
This sequence comes from Petrea volubilis, assembly GCA_026212405.1. NCBI lineage: Eukaryota > Viridiplantae > Streptophyta > Magnoliopsida > Lamiales > Verbenaceae > Petrea > Petrea volubilis. The sequence goes on along the minus strand of CM047885.1, from coordinate 11,587,102 downwards.
AAATAAAACCCTCTATTTTGGAAAATTACCTAAATAACCCCGAAGTTTGCAAGCATTATACATATTAACCCTCCGTCTATTGCTGTTAGGGTTTTCAATGGAAATCGTTAAATTTTTAACATATTTTACCTATTTTATCCTTTTGTCAAATTTGACCAAATTTTATAAATTGTCCAGGATTTATTTCGTAATATTTTGAAATACACGAGGTTTGTTTTGTAATATTTTATATTAACTTAACAAACAAAATTGCTACTAACCAATAAAAAAATACAAATATTAGAATCCGCATTGAAAAATTGGAAATGTTTTAAAAACTAAACATATGTTAATTAATTTTCGTAATACACCACACATATAATACCTTAAATATCATTCTTGATGAAAAATACTAAACTACTAAAAAACATCTTTTTCAATAAGAAACATCATTCATCACAAAAGATTTGAGGGAATTTCGTCTTTATCAAATCCATGTTAGTACTGTAATTTGGTATGCATACTTTAGGGTTATCTAGGTAATTTCTAAAATTTGAGGGTTAAATTTGTAATTTTGTCATACCTTAAGGTAGTTTAATGTAATTTACGTTTTTTCAATAGTAAAATATTTGAGGTAATTTTTGTGTTTCTCACATTTCCGTTAGCATTACAATTTAGTGTGCGAACCTCGGGGTTATTTAGGTAATTTTTCAAAATAGAGGGTTTTATTTGTAATTTAGACAAATCTCGGGATATTCCAGTATAATTATCCCGAATAATAATAATAATAATACAATAAAAAATAAAAAGGAAAACGAAAAGAGAAGATGAGTTTCATGACTTCAATCTTTAAGGCATGATATTCTATTCAAAGTTTGCACCAACCTGTTTGTTTCATATATTATTCCTGCAATATACATATATATATATATATATATCAACATTAGTAAAACAATTTATACATCAAGAGAAAAAGTATATTACATAAATGCATGTATGTTGAAATTAAAGTGTGAGCAAAAAATTTAATGAAATAATATAAAAAGTATGAAAAAAAAATAAATATATTTGTTGCTATTAGATGGGTTGTAAGAATGGTTGATATATTAAATTTGATCGGTGCTCTTGGTATCCATAAGCTTTATTTTCTCTTCCAACTCAATAATCACTGTTAAATCTTTTAAAATATTAGTCGCCTCCATTTTTAAGTAACTAAATAATATGACGAAAAAAGTAGAAAAATATAGTGTAAAATATGGATAAAATATTGCACAAAAGACAAAAATATTAGAACAAAACTTTTTGTCAGGTCACCGTTAAAATAAGAAGTTGAATAATAATTTTGAAGTTATCGTCACCAAAGCTAAAAAGAAGATGGTGAAGAATAGTATTCTTGAATGCATGAAAAAGAATAATCAACTATCAGGGCTTTTTGTCCAATAAATCAAATTAAATTAATATTTTAAGATTCAAATGGTATATTGGTCAATTGATAAAAATTATAAAGAGAAAGGGAGTACCAATAACAAATTTCATGAATTAATATTATGAATAAATTATGCGTGTTAATTACATATTACATCATATAATTAATTGAACGTGATCTAAGTGTATTTCAATCAAGATTTTTCTTCTTTTCTTTTTCTTTTTAGATGAATGGGTTTCCTTTAATACACTTGAAACAAATATATTTATAAGGGAATTGTTATTAGTACTCTCTCTCACTTTACAATTTTTATTAATTGGTTAATATACCCTTTTAATTTTTAAATATTAAATTAATTTATTTTTTGGACAAAAAACCCTAATAGTCTATTATTCACTTTCATACATTCAAGAATACTATTCTTCACCATTTTCTTTTTGGCTTTGGTGACTACAACTTCATAATTATTATTCAACTTCTTATTTTTACGGTAATCTGACAAAAAAAAAATTCTAATATTGTTGTCTTTTGTGCAATATTTTGCCCATATGTTACATTATATTTTTCTAGTTTTGTTTCATATTAATTTTAATTACTTGAAAATGGAGACAACTAATATTTTAGAAGATTTAAAACTGATTTTTGAGTTGGAAAAGATAATAAAACTTTTGAATACTAAGAGTATCAAGCAAATTTAAGATATCTACCATTTTCACAACCCACATAATAGCAACAAACGTATTTATTTATCTGTCATATTTTTTATATTATTTTATCATTTTTTTTATCACACTTTAATTCAGCATACATTCATTTATGTAATATAATTTTTTTTTCTTTATGTGCAAATTGTTCTACTAATGCCATTTTTTTTTTGTGCAGGAACAATATATGGAGAAACAAGTTGGTGCAAAACTATGAATGGGATATCATGCTTTAAAGATTATAGTTATCGAACTCATCTTTCTTTATTATTATTTTTTTTTATTATTATTTTGCAAGACTTTTTGTTTATTTGAAGTTAGATAATGTTGCAGGGAAATAGAATTAGTGGAGATATACAATATGGTTCTTTTTACCTAATATTTTGCATATTTGAATATCAATAGTTTTTTACAATATCTTTTGCTTTCCTTATCACCCAACTTTTTTTAATATATTCAACTTGTTTTATTTTATTTCATAGTTTCATATTATTTTAAAAGTTTCATGGATGACCTTAAAAGTTTTGTTAGTAATATATATTTTGCATTAAGTAAGTGGGACAAAAAAAAAAGAGAGATAAAATAAAAAATTAAAGAGTTCACATTAAGCTTCTGATCTCATTCATGTATTTTTTATAACCTCAAGGTGAAAATGATTAACAATAAAGACAAGGTTATGCCATTGAAATTCATAAAAATGGTGTTCTAAATATGAGTGGACAATTTAGTCAATTTTTCAGTACAAAAAATAAAAATAAAATGCCAATAACAATTCTTTATTTATAAACATTTCTCATAATTCTTTATTTTATTTAAGAAAGTAGATGATAATGACACTATTCTAATTTCAAGATACTGATAATTAATTAAATAACGGAATAAAAAAGTTTAAGTGAGAAGAGTACCAACATACATGATGAAGCACTATCAACATCTGTCTATGTTCTTTAATTTTTTATTTTTTATTTTTTATTTTTTAGGTTCAAAAGGAACGATTTTATTTAAAAATGTAGATTGTCTGATACCACTGCAATAGCGAATGCAGAATATTCCATGACCCTTCATCAGAAGTAATTTGCGCCCTAGTCAATACATGAGCCTCTCTATCGCCACAATGATGAACGTGGGATAACTGGATATTAAGAAAGCTAGATAAAATAACTATGTATATATAAACATAATTTAGTTTAAACTTTAAAGTTATGATTATCATTCTGATTTGTGATAAAATTTTGTGAAAGTATATAATATATATTAGGGTATATTGCGTTAGACACCCTAACCTTTGGGGTGTTTTGTACTTTGGTGTCCAATTAACCTTTATAAATGTGCACTTTGTCACCCAACCTTTATCATTTATGTCAATGGTATTTTTTACACTATTCCAATGAAATATTTCTCAATATTCCCTAGAATATGCCTGACTATTCCACAAAGACTCCATCGAAACAGTGAAAAAGTACTATCAATGTACAAATGATAAAGGTTGGGTGGCAAAGTGCACATTTACAAAGGTTGGGTGTTAAAGTGCAAAACACCTCAAAAATTGGGGTACTTAACGCAATATACCCTATATACTATTACTAGTAAATAGTGACAAAATAAAAAATTTTGTTACAAATACCTACAATCTAGATGTGGGATTCTAGCAATATTAGAAAGTGGCATTTTCTTGTTAGTGGATGAGTAGGATCCTTACACCAAGAGGGCAACAAAGTGCATCTCAGCTCTGAAGTAGGGCAAAAGGACACCATTATATGGACCAAGTTTGATCAATTAGTTTTCTGGGACAAAAATTCTTTTTTCTTTTTTTAACTGACATGGACTTGACTCATGCATTCAATAATATTTTAAATTTATATATTTTGTTAAAATATATTAAAACTTTATTCATTAAAATGCTTTATTATTATTAATATACAAACGAGGTCTATGTCGAGTGTATAAAAGAATTTTGGGTTAATATCATTAATAATTCCTGAAATTTAATGTTCGAATCACTTGAGTTTTTAAAGTTTAAATAGTCTTGTTTTGGTCATTTGTGTCATAAATAAGTAACATTTTGATCATTTTGATAAATTTTTTGACTAAATGTCACCAAAAAAACACCTAAGGGCCATTTTAATCAATTATAGTTTAAAAATTGTTTCAAAAAGAATGAATTGGCTAGCTAAAATTAACGAAAAATGCCCTTCATAAAAATTGTTTTTTTATGGTGAAATATATGATTTAAAAAATCCATTAAAATGACTAAAGTTCTACTTAGTTATAACCTAAGGGACAACAACCTTTTGTAACATAAGTCATACTTTTTAGCATAAGATAATAAGTGTTATTTATTTATAACATAAAGGACAGAAGTTGGCTAAAGTGTTTTTATGAGATTAAGTGTAACTTACAATAATTTAAAGTACTTTTGTTGAATCTTTTTTTCCCCTAGTTTTAGCTTTTACATGAATCATTAGACTTTTTGTTGGATATTTGATATTAGATTTTCAATTATTATTTTTCATGTTGAATTGTTTTATTGGAATTTAGATTTTTATCTAACCCCAAATTTGGTCATGATGAACATACGTTCTGATAAGATTCAAGTCGGATTCGAATATCAAAATATCTAATACAACTCAAGCTCAAGTCTTCAAGTTTTGATCCGAATTTGACTCATTGACAGTTCTAAGGGTCCTTTTGTATAGGTTTAAAAAAAATGCTTATTAAGTCCTACTTTTTTTAGCAGAGCTTTTTTTTAAGCTAGCAATGGATGTAGTAATTAATTAAAGATGTTTTAAAAGGTACTTTATTTCAAGTTGCTTTGGATAACTTCCAAAAAAAAAGACCACATTTTTTACCTTTTTTTTGGCTTGATTTTTTTTTTTTAAAGTTGATTCAAACACAATTTTTTTTTTAAGTGCTTTTTTCAAAAAAAGAAAGAGTGATTCTCTTCTTTAAAAAATTTATCCAAACGACTCTATGTTCAACAGAATTCAACCCAATACATTTTGGGCTTAATTTACCCTTACCTTTTGGGCCAGACCACTCTTGAATTTTTGGACTTTTAGTTCAGTTTGTATGGCCCCATGGTAAATGGGCCCAAATTTTGTCAGTGGGTTACCAATTCAACAAAAAATTAGAATATCTCAACTGAAAGACAACCTATGGAGGGAAACTAACGACTTATCTTCAACGGAAAATTCGGACAGACCCTTATCTCTCTCTCTCTCTATCTCCAACCTCAGTTTACACTAGTTTCTCACTCGTAAAATGGAAGATAAAATGGCAAATTCTTGCCATAAAACAAAGTCCTTGCAGAATGAGGCACAAGTTTCAGTAAACGAGACGGTCATCGGAACTAATGGTTTGCTCAAAAAGATTGTTCAAAAAGGAGTTTCATGGCAATTTCCAATCCCAGGTGATGAAGTTGAAGGTATTCTACATTGCCCTTCGGATTGAATTATATGTATATATAGGCGTGTGTGTGTGTGTGTGTGTGTGTGTGTGTTGTTAGTATTCACAAGAATTTGAGCCCACTAGAAAGTGAAGCAAGACAAGTTGGTGATATGACTCTGTGTGTGTGTGTTTGTGGGCGCCTGTGTGTGTTTCTTAGTATGGACAATAATTTGAGCCCACAAGAAAGTGAAGCAAACAAGAAATTGATGATATGAATTAAGATCATCGATCTAACTTTATTTGCAATATATACGTCGATGAGGTCTTGCCTCAATTGTGAGATAGAGGCCCTGTAGTCTTAAGCTTACGGGTTCGATTCTTCATGAATATGGGTATTTTTCTAGTTTAATACTAGTTTCTTCCTATTCCATAGTAGTTTGTATAGATTTATCATTTGATAATGTTCAATTTTAATAGGTTGTTCTTCATTTGAAATATTAATACAATGATTATAATAAATCCATTTCAAAATACATATATATATATATATATATGCAGTATATATATATGTGTGTGTGTGTATATGTATATATTATGAGAGACTAAATTTGCCCTGTTTTTGTTGTTTCAGTTCATTATGATGTGAGGGTACAAGAAGGGAAGTATTTTGATTCGAGTCGAGAAAGAGGAAGCCCTTTTACATTCAGATTAGGCCAGGGTATGTTACTATCACATTCGTTTCACAATATCTATCATTTTGGCATTTTAGTTTTGTATCATAATATTTATCATTTTACGAAAAATAAGGCTATTTTTAATGTATTTCTTCCAAATTTGTCATCACATATATAATACTCATATAGCCAATTTAAGTAAATATTTAATTGATTTATTTAGAATTGTTCAATTTTCAATAAAGCATTGACAGAGTAAAATTGCCAATTATGGTACACTCTTAATTTTTTTTAAATTTATTTTAAAAAAAATCTTAAGCAACAGATATTGTAAAACGAAGATAGTAAATTGCCCACCATTATCTACACCTTTATTTGAATCATGCATTGGGGGAAGCAAAGAAACACAAGGGTGATTGGAAGGTCATTTACTTTTTCCAAGTGCTTAATTTTAAAGATTTTAAGTGTTACTTTATTACACTTTACTATGTGGGGGGGGGGGGGGGTTCCCTCTATTTTACCATATATTATCCTTTTTGACAGAGTTTCCGTTTACCATCTAAATCTTTTATCCAAATACACACACACACACAACAACAACAACAACAATGTGTATACAAGTATATATTTTTGAATAATAAAATCTCACAAAATATAATTTAATAAAATTGAATATAATTCAGATGACGAAGTATTGTTTTTCTAAAAAAAAAGTAAACTAAATAAATATATAGAAGTTAAAAGTTTTTCATTTTTGGTATGAATTATTTTTAAAATAATTTATTTTCAAACTTTGGCAAACACTGTGACAGGGGAAGTGATAAAAGGATGGGATGAGGGGATTGCTACTATGAGAAAAGGAGAAAGGGCAATTTTCACAATCCCACCACAATTGGGCTATGGTGAAATTGGTTGTCCTCCTTTAATTCCTCCAAATTCAAAACTTATTTTTGGTGTTGAGTTGATTTCATGGTACCCAATAAGAGACATAAGTGGTGATGGAGGGATATTGAAGAAGATAATAAAAGAAGGGGATGGATGGGCTACTCCCAATCATCAAGATGAAGTTTTAGGTAAGTTTTATTGATGAAATTTGTGATCAAAATGGAATTTGATGGTGATGTTTTGGATTATAATTTGTGACATTTTTATGAAGTTTAAGTATCGGGATCATAATATTTTGTCATCTGAATTATAGTTGTTTTTATGTTTTACCGACTAAGCTTTTCTCCTTTGATACTTTACCTGATCAAGTACGTTTTTTTTTTACACGGTTCGCCTAAATTATTCCTATTTTTAATAGAAATATTTCAACAAAAGACCTAAAAATTTACACGTATTCTATTCATGAAATGTAATTAAATAAGGCTGGAAATACATGCATGCAAATGTCTTTTTGTAATTATTTTCACTAAAAATAGGTCTGGATGTGGTAAATGTGTAGAAAAATCGTGGAATTAATGAAATAAAATGTAGAAAAATGAAGTTTAGTTGGTGAAGTGCAAAACTAGCCGTAGTTCAAATGGGATAAAAACTTTTATCCCATACGTATATTATGCTAATTTATACACTTTTTGGTTTTATTCTTGTAGTCAAATATGTTGCAAAATGTGAGAATGGTAAAGTCATCTCTAAATCTGTTGAAGGCCTGGAGTTCTCTTTGACAAGTGGTGAGTTAAGTCACTCATGACATGTTTTTAAAGTCATGTTCATTTTATTTGATGGGACGAATGCATGAATAATTATTTACAAAATTAATTAATTATTAATTAATTGTATTCAGTAATATTTAATTAACTTAACTATTGAAGAAGACTTTATATTTTAATTTTCTAAAATAATTTACTTATAAAAAGATCCGGGAAAATTTTAAGTCAAACAACTTAGCTTTTCTTCTTCTGTGATTTTATTGATTGTGACTTCTCAAATTTAGTCTCATATTTAATCCCACCTCTTGAATCGTATTATTTATCCAATATTTTCAAAATTTCATGCAAGTCATATTCTATCTTGCCAGTTCGGATTTTCTAATATATAACCGTACATTATCTTCTACTATTCTGATATATATTGGTGGACAACTACAGAGAATTAAAAAGAATATAAAAAAAATTCCAAATTACAATTTTTTTTCTATTTCGTTATCTCAGTCACCCTGCATATATTGGTGAGTGCACTGACTAAAAGATGATGCACAGTTGTGTATTAGAAGATCCGAATTGCTATCTCGGACTTCACTAGTAAAAGAACATTTAGTTACCCTAATATAATAGTCTCTCCAAATTAATGTATCATATTTCAATAGGTCATGTATGTCCTGCAATGAGCAAGGCTGTGAAAACCATGAGGAAAGGAGAGAAAGCAGAGCTATCCGTGAAGTTCTCTTGTAAGTTTGATGTGATCTTTTCAGTCAATATTATTAAATAACCATCTCATCTAAAAATTTAAACTGTTAGAGTGGAGAATTATCAAATATTTATTATTTTCAACACGCCCCGCGCGTACAGGCATATTTCTTTCTATATTAAGCCTTGCCGCGTGATTTTTTTTTTCTTGTTTTTTTTTTATAAACGGATGGCGTTGAGATTCAAACAGATTACCTATTATTTGTTCTAACCTGATACCATGTTAAATAACTGTCTCATCTAAAATATTAAACAATTAGATGAGAGTTATCAAATATTTAATATCCTCAAGAGATTTAACGATTGAATTCCTTTTTTTAATTATGCTAACTCAAGCATATATACTTAACTCTCAACTTCATAGTAATTCTGCAGATGGCCTCAGCCATTGTGGAAAAGCGATTTCAACAATCAATAGTATCGCTCCACCATATTCGAACTTGATCATAGATCTTGAACTGGTATCGTGGAAAACTGTAGTCGATGTCGCGGGAGACAATAAAATCTTAAAGAAAATTATGAAAAAAGGCGAAGCATACGATCATCCTAATGAAGGATCCCTTGCAAAAGGTACTAAATTTTGCGAAAATTCTTAGCAATTTTAGAGCTTGTTTGGATAAATGTAACCAATCAACTGCAACCTTCAGTGAAGGTTGCAGTTGATTGTTACATTTTAAGCTATCCAAACGGGCCCTTAATTTTTTGTCACATTTATTTATTTATTTTATTGAATAGTCTGAAATTTGCTCTCTGCAGTTGTTTACATAGGAAAACTTGAAGATGGTACGATTTTAGAAAAGCAAGGATCCGAAGAAGAACCCTTTGAATATACATGTGCTGAAGGTTAAGTAAATATTTCATTTATTTTTCTTGAATTTCTTAGTTCTTTCTGGTTCATTAGTCTGCCACATTAAATCTTGAGATTATGCAATAACAATAAAGGAAAAAAACAAAATCATCCAAATTATATTTTTTTACATCTAATATTCCTTTATCATTCAAATATTTGTGTTTTGCCACTTTGACACACAAAACTATAATTTCACGTGACATTTGATCATTCAAACTATTTGTGTTTTCACACAATTCCGTATCATATGATACAATCTCACCAGAATATTTTGCTGAAAAATAAACCACACTGTGTAAAAAATATGTGTTTTAATTATTTAATTAATAAAGTGTGAAAACATGCATAATTTGAATGACATAGTAGTTTTTCCGCCCAAAAAAAAAGAAAAAAAAATAATTCCATACTTTTATCATACATTGTTATTCAAATTTTCGCTGCAGAACAAATCAATGAAGGCTTGGATAGAGCAATAATGACCATGAAGAAAGGAGAAGAAGCTATAGTGAAAATCAGCTCCGATTTCTTGAATGATGGAGGATTAAATTATGAAATCAAATTGATCGACTTCATCAAGGTCCTTTACGATGAAATTGATCATTTGCTATAAAATGGTGATACATCTTCTCTTCCACACATCAATACACGATACGTGTATTGGTAAGCAGTTGAAATAAGCAAAAATAAGTGTAGCACCGTTTTGTGGCAAATGATCTAGATTAGTTAGATATATATATATATATATATATATATAATTTTAAAATTTAAATGTATTTAAGTGCAGGAAAAGCCCTTCTGGAAGATGAATGCTCCAGAAAGATTAGTGGCTTGCGAAGCGAAAAAGAACGATGGAAATATACTTTTCAAAGCTGGGAAGTTTCATCTTGCCTCTAAGAAGTATGATAAGGAATGTGATCTACGGGAAAACATAAATAAATAAATATTTTTAGTACGAAAATAATATATTTACATAATTAGTAACTGATGACACGGAAGTCTTATTTAGTTATTTTTTTGTAGACTAAAATATATAGTTTTTTCCATCAAAATTTTCGACATTCTGCAGGCATCGAAGTACATCGAATACAACCATTCTTTTAGTGATGAGGAAAAACAAGAGGCAAATTTGTTACGTTTGTCGTGTTGTTTGAACAATGCTGCCTGCAAATTGAAATTGGGAGAGTATCAAGAGGTCACAAAACTTTGCACCAAGGTATACTTTCAATTCTTAGTTATAAGACATGCATAAAATTTATCGTAAAAAGAAATTATTTTGTCCTCTAAACTATGCCTATCATATATATATATATATATATATTTTGAGGTTACATGTTGCTATTTTGTGTTGTATGAAATTTACATTCAACCATGTGTTGTCATATATATTTAGATGGAATAATCAATCCAAACCCCGAAGTATATACATATAACTTTTTGATTTCCAACTTAAATATGGCAATATATATATATATGATGTGACCATATTTTGTTCCACATCGGAAGGAGACGAGGGTCTTGGCCAACTTATAAGCATTGCGAGACGCCTTTTCAAAGGGCAAAACTCCACCATTTTTAGGCGGTGTTAGACAATACCTTGCAAGGGGGCCTTCCGAGTGCGACGACAAAAATGGACATCAACAATATATATATATATAGTTAAGTGTATATTTCGTAAAGTGCACATAGGAAAATGTGACAGAAACAAAGAATTTATATGTCAAAGTACAAAAACAGATATAGTTCGGCAAGAAATATACTTTTTTACCCGTAAATTTATTGAAAAAACTACATATTTCTAAGTTGATTAAATTATTTATTTTTTGAACAGGCTCTAGAACTCGATCCGTATAACGTTAAAGCTCTGTTCAGACGATCGCAAGCGAATATGAGAACATCAGATTTAGAGAAAGCTGAGGAAGATATTAATCGTGCTCTAGCTATCGATCCGAGCAACAAGTATGTGCCTCTAATTTCATTTTTATTTTTTTATTTTTCCTTTTAAAATTCATAATAAAAATTAATTAATTTTATTATTTATTTATACTAATGTTGTTAGGAGTTTTGAATTTTTGAACAAACAGAGATGTGAAGATCAAACTTAAGGAGTTGAAAGATAAACAGAGGCAATATGCGAAACATGAAGCCAAGATTTTCAGCACCATGATTTCAAGGATAAGTTGAGACTTGAGAGATGCTTATTGTGACGAAACTTGAAATTTTTGTCACATTTGCTTTACGGTGTAAATTGAATTTTTAAATTAGAAAATGCTTTGTTAGTTATGGAATTAATCACAAAAAAAAGATCACCTATATATAAAGTTTTTGTGAAATAAGCATTTTTTTTGGCGTGTATATATAAGATATATAAGTGGAACATCAAATGTTAACTAAAATAAAATTTTAAGATACCTTAAAAGGAAAATTTTGCGACTTAACCGCAACCAACCAATCATTTAGCAAATGTTAATGCACTTATCATATGATTAGTTATTCTCCCTAAAATGCGCATCAATCACATAGCAAGTATAAAACACTCGTCACGTGATTAGTCTCGATGTGGCCAAATCCGATGCGAATAAAAATTTCCCTACATATTAAAAGGGAAAAATTACACTGACCACCCCTGAGGTTTGGCTAATTTACAAAAAAACCCCTACCTTTTCAAAAATTACCAAAAACCCCCTAAGGTTTCAAAAATATTACAAACTTATTCGAATTTTCGAAAATACCCCTTTCCATTTTTGGGTGATTTACGTTGACCACCCTGAGATTAGGCTAATTTACGAGAAACCCCCTGTGCTTTCAAAAATTACCAAAAACCCCCTGAGGTTATATTAATATTACAACTAGCACCTACTTAGGTTGACTTATCAATAATATTAATTCTTTTTTTTTTTTCCCTCTGTAATATTGTTATCATAAAATTTTAATTTAATAGATTTGGAAAAAAAATATGATTACTTATTCAAATAAATATTCCGAATTTAATGTTATGAATTTATACTAAATATACGTAATATGTGCTAAATTTATATTTGAGAAAAATATAATTATATGCATCCTATATATCCATTATGTGAAATGAGAAATATAAACATTGATTGAAATAAAAAATTAAAATTAAATAATGCACTTGAAAACTTTATTTAGCTTGAGAACTCTAACTCATTTCTCTTAAAATTTACTCCGTATTAACGATAATATAACATACTTGATATGTTGGTAGATACCTTTAATGCATTAAATTCAGAATATTTATTTAAATAAATAATCACATTTTTTTTTCAAATCTATTAAATGAAAATTTTATGATAACAATATTACAGAGGAGAAAAAAAAGATTTAATATTGTTAATAAGTCAACCTAAATAGGTGTTAGTTGTAATATTAGTATAACTTCGGGGGGATTTTGGTAATTTTTGAAACCATAGGGCGTTTCTCGTAAATTAACCAAATCTCAGGGTGGTCAGTGTAAATCACCCAAAAAAAGGGAAGGGGTATTTTCGGAAATTCGAATAAATTTGTAATATTTTTGAAACCTTAGGGGGTTTTTGATAATTTTTGAAAAGATAGGAAGTTTTTCGTAAATTAGTCAAATCTCAGGGGTGATCAGTGTAATTCGCCCTATTAAAAGGCAAATGTCGTAAATGATATACATCATCTTTTGATTTTTGAGTTATTTTAATCTCTCACATTCTAATTATGATATTATAGGCTTATACTCCTTCAAATTAAAATTACATCGCATGTTGGTGCTTCAATTCAATTTCTCCTAGAATATCTCCTAGATTGATCGTTGCACTCGTAAATATTGCACATGCCCTTCATTACGGACTCACTTTTCAACCAAAATTCTATCAAAAAGTGAGTTAAAGGATTAATACGAAACCAAATTCTAATTTAGGGGATTGTAACATCACAATTTCAAAATAAGGAATTCAAGTGATTTTGTATTTGCATATACATGTTTCTTTCAATCTTTTTTTTTTTTATGAATCAAGTTTTGAGTCTCTGATACGCACTCCACAACTGTAATTTAACCAGATCATATTTTAAATATTTTTATAAAAAAATAAATATAAAATGAATTACGGGAATTAAATAAATATATATATAGGTTCAACACTTAATTTGTGGAAAAACTTTTCGTTTTTGTCCTTCATAATGATGGAAAAATTCTAACCCGAACCTGATTTGATCAAACCCAACAAATCATATGACAAGTGTATTGCACTTGCCAAATGATTGGTCACTCTCCTTAAATTATCGATCATTCATAGGGTAAGTATAAAACACACGTCACATGATTAACATTGGTTCGACTGAATCAGATCTGGGCTAGAATTTCCCATAATGATGATACTGAACTATTGTATAGTAGCAGATTCAAACCGCGACAATTTTAGATGAGAAATTTTTCTATGGATTGATTATATGTACCGTACAATTCAAATTCAGTTGTGTGTTATATATTAATTTTTTTTCATAAAAATATATATAATTCATAGCTGAATTTAAACCACGAGATAGATGGTTGGGACTCGGTTCGTATAAGAATTTTCCACTTGGGATCACCAAAACTGCCAGTGTACTGCCTATATTATCTTAGCAAATATATCTTTCAATAATCTTATATTTATTCATTTACTTAACCCCAAGAAAAATACAGACAAAGTGGGTAGGTGGGCTTTTTTTTTTATATATACACAAAATTTTCAAGAAAAAAAAAACTATAAATTAAGTTGAACCTACCATTCAAACATTCAGAACGAGACCTACCCTCATGGGGCCGCTTCAAGTCATTATAAAAAGCAACGGAATTGAATTTTTAATCCACTTTTTTTCAATTAAGAGGGTGTTTGGCTAAACTTATTTAAAACATCTTATAAGCTCCTACATCTTATAAGATATTTTAGGAGCTTATAAGATGTTGGATCTTATTTTAAAAATAAGTTATTAAAGTGTTTGGATAAATAAGAAGGGGTATAGCTTATAAGATGTTAGTAATGGCAATATTGTAATTAATTTAGTTGAAAATAAAGGAGCTTAGTAGATCTTAAAAAATAAGTTGCTACCTCCTTACTTTTTTAAAAAGAGCTTATAAGCTCTTAAACATCTTATTTGAGGAGCTTATAAGCTCCACCTCCAAAATTTTTATCAAACACTTTGCACCATCTTATAAGCTCTCAAACATCTTATAAGATGTTTTGAGGAGCTTATAAGCTTAGCCAAACACCCTCTAAGTGGCGCTCGATAAATTTAATGTGTTTAATTAATCAAAATGAATATTTTATATCTGATTTCTCTTGTGAAAATAAATTTATTATTATTATTATTATTAACTTTTTGGGATTCGAATTTGCAACGAATCTATGCCCAAGTCAAAAACTTTCTACTAAATTATCTACTTGTCGAATTACAATTTCAATCACAGAGAATATTTGGGACCTTGTCTTGATCATGAACTTTTTTCTTTTTTATATTTCAAATACTAAAACATTTTGTTGAGTGTTGCAATTAAACGATAAGATGATAACACATCAATAATGACACGCCCATGCTATTTTCAAAAATATAAAGATATTACTCTTAGATCCCTCGACTAAGACGTAAAGGGTTCTTCCACTAATGGAAATATTGATCTACTATTATTGTTGTTGTTGTTGTTGTTGTTGTTGTTGTTGTTGTTAGTGCACAAGGGTGAATTCACATGTAAAATTGACCAAAAATTTGTGTGCCTCAAAAAAGTTAACATAATTCACCTAACTCAATATCAAATATTTATTTTTATCAGACTCGGATTCAAGTGATGGAGTTCGAAAGTGGTATCAAGGAGCTCCTGAGTTCGAATCCTCTTGTCATCTATCTCTTTTCCTTTAAGTGAGTGTGTGCGTGTGTAGGGGTATTTTTTGATTGACATCTATAAGGTGTTCCGAGATAATTGTATCAAATATATATATATATATATATATATCAAATATTTATTGGTGGTAGCAATCATGTGGGCCTCATAATTTCTCATTAAATAATTAATGGCCTAAGGTTTTGTAATTGTGGCATGTTAACCTCTTTATTTATTTTGATGCTTAATTTTGGGCTTAATCTTGTTAAATTTATCCTAGAATTAGAAAATAAAATGTGTGTCAAATCTTCAACTCGAAATTTTTTTAAAAAAAAACTTGGATTTGATAAACAAAATATATTGGAGAATACTTATCGCCAAGTAAAGTCAATATTTGGCAAACGATAATTAATTGGACACAAGGGAAACATTCAAGAAAAAAGTTGAATTTATACTCAATTAGATTGATAATTGCAATTACACTTATCTTATGACTTGGTAATTCTCTTTAAGATAATTCAAACAAATTACAAAATTAATTTTATTTGTCTAATTTTCTTTAAGCACGACCATATCAAATATAAATAGGAATCTACCACGATGCATCAATATTACTCCTTGCAAAAAAACATTACGACTAATATTTTGGTAGATGACAACTGAGTACATTTCAAAGAATTATATCAACAATTCAAATTATATAATTCATAGATTCATATTATTCTTGCCATTCGGCTAAAGAATACTCGACAACAATTATGACTAGTATATGTATATATGTATCTATATATGCAATGGCGGAGGTGGGGGCCGGCTGCACTATCTCCAAATTCATGCCGAGCTAATTTCTTACATGCAAATTTTTTTAAAAAAATATAAATTTTACCTCTCAAAATAATAAAAATACGTTTAATATTTTATGTAAATTTGATCTCATTTGCAAATAAAAAATTCTGATTCTGCCCTGTATACATGTACACACACTTTCTTGCTTGATTTTGTAGTGATTTTAAGAAGAAGTTGGAATGCTTTAGAAACATCATAAGTGGTAAAAATAAATAGGAATTAAGTATGATTTGGTCAAATGGTTTTTGTCTTCTCTAATATTTAATTGAATAATTAATTAAAGAATATTTAGAGAAGTCACGTTATAATTGTTGAAAAAAAATGCAATTTTGTGGGGGCAGCATCGCACTAGTGTCTTCACATTCCAAAACCACGTGGGATCTGAGTTAGGTGAAATCCAACTATTATGGGTTATGATTAATGGTAGCTGCAAATTAATTAACAAATTATGCTAAAGTAACAAAATTTTCACTATAAAATAATTTCAACTATTAAGTGATCTCATTTTGTTTGTGTTAGGTTTCTAATATCTGTAAAGGACCTACAACTAATTATTATTGCAAAATAGTCGATAAAGTCTAGCTCAAGTGGCGAAATTGAAACCTCAGGAATTTTAATGTTCTGGGTTCGATTTCCTTCCGATATACGTGTGGGTCTTTATTTATACATTAATGATTATTTATTGTTCTACTTTAATAGTAGTTTATTGGTTTATTTGTCGTATAATAGTTTGATTCGTAAATGATATAATTTGGATATGATAAAATAGTTTGATTTGTATTCTTAAAGTGAGTGATGTAATTAAATGATATGTACTTCAAAAAAAATTATTATTGCAAAACTATTTTTTTTATAGCTAGTGATTTAGTAAACAACAATCAATTACATTACTACTTTTAATTATCAATAATTATCAAATACGAAAAAAATTATTAACAATAAGACCACATACTACTACTCCAAAGATTAAAACTATTTTTTGATCAAAAGACTATGAGGTACCTATGAAAAAAAAAAACTATATAGACTATAAGGTGTTTGTAAAATCTTAATATAAGTATTCCTTTCTTCTTTTAACAATAAAAAGGATTTGAAAAATGTTCCCTTTTATGCTTTATTAAAAAGTTAAAAGCACAATTTTACCAATTTTTTTGACTGGGACGAGGAGAGAACAAAAGCAATAGAAAATATAAGGGACGTTTAACATGAGAAAAAATGTAAAAAAAAAATTGACAAATCATTATAATAAGCAGATCGAAAGTGGTTATTATTTTTTTTTTGCTTTGAAAGTAGGAGAAATTCTAATCCAAACTCGATTGGATCGAATCAATGTTAATTATATAGCGGGTGTTTTATACTTGCCCTATGAATGGTCAATAATTTAGGGAGAGTGACCAATCACTTGACAATTGCAATACACTTACCATATAATTTGTTGGGTCTGATCAAATCAGGTTCGAATTAAAATTTTCTTGAAAGTAGTTATTAAAAAGTGTTGTTCTATATAATACTATAGATACTAAAAGAAAGAAAACCTGAAATACTGCAACCAAACCTCAAAGACCTATAAAATTACAATTTACACCCCAAAACTCTCCAAAAATAAAATTTTGAGTCTCTTTACCCATTTCAATAACATTTTAGTACAATATTGACCCACTATTGTAATCCTATATACATGCAAGTACAGCAATGAAAGAAATAAAAAGCATTTCCCACCATTAATCTATATATATATATATATATATTATCATCCATCAAACTTTCACACACTAACACGCACTCCAACTAACCCCATCTCTCCCCACTTCAACACACTCCCACACCAACACACCCACACATACATATAATATATATATATATAGATAGATTTACACCATCTCAACCCACCCCCTCAGAATGGCACTCCCACTGCTCATCCTCTCCGTCCTCGCCATCTTCACAGCCTACAAGCTCTTCCAGCGCCTCCGCTTCAAGCTACCCCCCGGCCCCCGGCCCCTGCCCATCTTCGGCAACCTCTACGACCTTAAACCCCTCCTCGTGCGCTGCTTCACCGAGTGGTCCCAAGTCTACGGCCCCATCTTCTCGGTCTACCTCGGCTCCCACCTCAACGTCGTGGTCAACTCGGCCGAGTTAGCCAAGGAAGTCTTGAAGGAAAAGGATCAGCAGCTGGCGGATCGAAACAGGACTCGGCAGATCAACATATTCAGCAAGAATGGGATGGATTTGATCTGGTCCGATTACGGCCCCCACTACGTGAAGGTGAGGAAGCTCTGCACTCTGGAGCTCTTCTCCATGAAGAGGCTTGATGGGCTCAGGCCGATTAGAGAGGATGAGGTCACCGCCATGGTTGAGTCCATCTTCAAGGACTGCACTAAGCCTGGTAAGGATTGCGTGTGTGTGGGTGTGTTTTAGTTCTTTTGATGCCCTTTTACAGTTTCTTTTTTTTTTGGGTTCTTGTTAGATTTAATTCTTCTGAATTGTGTGTGTGTTTTAGTTCCTTTTATGCCTTTCTAAAGTTTCCTTTTTTTTTTTGTTTCTTTTTGTTAGATTTAATTCTTTTGATGGATCTTGCTATATTAGGGGTTAAGGCATAACTCTGGATATTACTGTCTATGATATATGGGTTGTTTTAGTGGTGAAGGGTTGCGCTTTAAACACACACACTCACACACACACACACAAATTTTATCTCTTTTCTTAATTGAAGAGCGAGTGGCTGTGTAGGATATGGGTTGGTCTGATGGAGAAGGGTGAAAGATTTGATTTTCATCCTAGAGGTTGTTTTCACTATTAGTAGTAGCCTAAAGCACTCTGAATCATGTTAAACATAATAATTCTGTAAGTAATAGCTGTTTAATATCTTATGCTATTCACCAATACAAGCTCAAGATGTGCATGAAGATGGACTGTTGAGATATGGAGAAAAACAATTGTGATCCAAAAATTTAAACAAAAAAAGAAAAGAAAAAAATAAAAATCTTTTTTCATGTGATGGTCACGCATTTATGTAAGTCTTGTATCTCGGTAAGTGTAGTAGAAGATACTGAATAGTATCGGCATTGTAGTTGTGGACATTTTTTTGGGAGGTTTTTATTTCTCTGTATCGAGTTGGAGCTCTTGTGCAGCAGGGTTTGAGTAGCACTATGAGATGAGAAACAGAGGATAGACAATAGTGTCGAACTCGTGGTTAAAATTAGCAATGTGTATAGCTACATTTGCTTAACTTTTACTATGCAATGATTTTATATATTTGTATATATATATAAACTAACTGTGTATCTATTCGCCGATCACTCGCAGAAAACAAGGGCAAAGCTCTGGAGTTGCGTGAGTACCTCGCTACAATGGCGTTCCTGCACATAACTAGATTGACATTCGGGAAGAGATTCATAGACTCAAAGGGTCAGGTCGATGAGCAGGGCCAAGAGTTGAAGGGCATTCTAGAAAATGGGGTTAAGTTGGGGATGAAGAAGTCGTTTGCAGACTTCCTCCCGTGGTTTAGGTTCTTGTTCAAGGCCGAAAACGAGGCCCTCGCGGAGCATGACACTCGTGCGGAGAAGTATACCAAGAAGATCATGGAGGAGCACACTCTTGCCCGCAAGAAGACAGGGAATACCAAGAACCATTTTGTCGATGCATTGCTAACTCTACAGAAACAATATGACCTCAGTGATGATTCCGTTGTTAGCCTCCTTTGGGTAAGTAAATCCGTTATCTTCTTGATTTCAAAAATTAAACATACATCCCTTGTAAGTTATGGCCACCTTACAGTTACCTCCTTGTATGCATCACTAGGCATTAGTTAAATGATAACATCATTGAGTTCCAATGAACTTATCCTAACTTCTTGATAAATTGTTAGTTTTGATCAAATTTCAGAGCCACAGGGGGTTATTTGTAATATAGAAACCAAGATGAAAAATTTTATACCGACTTTCGCAGGACATGATCTCCGCAGGCATGGACACGGTCACCATCACCGTGGAGTGGGCGATGGCAGAGATGGTCAGAAACCCTAGAGTCCAACAGAAGATCCAAGAGGAGCTTGACCGAGTAGTCGGTAAGGACCGTATCATGACCGAAGCCGACATCCCCAATCTCCCGTATTTGCAATGCGTCACCAAAGAATGCTTCAGGATACACCCTCCAACCCCGTTGCTCCTCCCCCACAAGGCCAACGCCAACGTCAAGATTGGAGGCTACGACATCCCCAAGGGATCCACCGTCAACGTGAACATCTGGGCCATCGCCAGGGACCCGGCTGTGTGGAAGGAGCCCCTCATGTTCAGACCCGAGAGGTTCCAAGAGGAGGACGTGGACATGAAGGGCACCGATTACCGGCTACTCCCGTTCGGGTCGGGCAGGCGTATTTGCCCGGGCGCGCAGCTCGCCATCTACTTGGTGAGCTCCATGTTGGGACACTTGTTGCACCATTTCACGTGGACGCCACCGGCCGGGACGAGGCCGGAGGATATGGACATGATGGAGCAACCGGGGTTGGTTACCTACATGCAAACGCCGGTTCAAGCCGTTCCAACACCGAGGTTGCCTGCCGACTTGTTCAAGCGCGTGGCTGCCGGAACTGTGTGAGGCGGCTCTAGTGGCGGTGTGAATTCGGCTCCGGCGAGTTGTTACTCTTTTCTTGATTTGATCCACATTTTTCTTCTTGTTGATTGTTTTTGGAAAAGCTTTTGTACTTCTTCATACAGTTGTTAAAAAGTTCTAATTTCATGAGGCATATAATATCCCTTGAAATCTTCTTCGGGTTCAGATTACATGTCCTGTTAATAATACTAGAGGGAAGGAAAAAAAAAGCGCGCACACACACACACTAAATCCCAATTATAATATATTAAGACAAGTTTTTCCTCCGTTTTTGTTCAAACCTAAGTACAAGGTAAATAAAATAACACTTGTTTTATAATTGATCACTCTTTTACATTACAGACTTGCGTGTAAGCAAGCATAACTAACTAAACTGCAGACCAAGAAATTTAGTTTGCAGGTAAAATCTTTTGTAATATTTTCTTTTACATTCATGACTCATCAATATACGCTACGTACAATGGTAAGCGGTTGATATTAAAAATGATAGTTTGCATTCTCATTTTTCTTCTTGTAATTTTTTCTTCTTTCTTAATTTCAACACCTCACATTTTTCTTCTTGTAATTTTTTCTTCTTTCTTAATTTCAACACCTCACCAGTATATGTGACGTATATTAATAAATATAATCGAAGATATTACTCAAAACATGTTACAAAAGATTTGAATTTATATTAGAAACATTACCTTCTAGTTGTGGATGAGAATAATTTGTGTATCGATTCAAGTTGAGTGAGACAAAAATAGATAGATTTAAATTTTTTTAGATCAAATTATGTTTCAATTTTTTTTTTTGTTTTTTACATCATAATTTAGTTGTGTAGTAACACCATTGTGTACATATATCCCACTGAAAAGATACATAAAACGATGGACAATAAATATGGGATCACAAGCCCCTTCATCAAATGCACAAATCTTCTATATACGTTAGCGATAAAAATAAAAATTAAAAAAAATTTACATTTTGAGTCGTATTTATCCGTACATGATATAATATATATATATATTGATGAGTTTGAGCACTTGCATATCATGTATTGATCAAATTTATGAGAGGCAAACGGATTGGGTGGGTTGGGTTGGTTTTAAATGGACTGGGTTTTAAATGGGTTGGGTTCATCGTGGTTCCAATGATATGGGCTCAAAATGGATTGGATCTGGGTTGGTTGGACCCAAATGTGTTCAAAGCCAAAAAAAAAAAAAAAAATTGGATGGCTTGGTCAAAAAGACTTGGATATATATAAATTTATATATTATTATAAAAAGAAAGTCACTTTTATATCTAAATTGATAGATTTTTTTAATAATTTTACAAAAATTGCTCTTCAGCTCTATGTTAAATAAATAGAACTATATAAAATTGTGGTTAATATTGAAAATTCCCATTAAATCAATTTAATTTGGATACTAAATTTTGATGTGCCAATTTTATCCTTTTAATTATTGAACACATGCAACAAAAAAGCAAATAGAAAGGGCAATATTGTAATATCACAATCCAATTTGAAAATATATATTCTCAACCCACTAACCACTTTCTCTAATTACAATTACTTGATTTTTTTTTCTTTTTGTGTTTATTCTTTATCATATATTTTTTTTCATATAATTATTTTATTTTTAAATTATTATAATTTAATAAATTATTTCAAATAATTCTTAAAAAAGCATTCTTATAAAAGAAATTTAATAATATAATTATATTTTCAGGATAAAAAAATAACTACTAAATTGACATATATATTTTTTTTATATTTTACACACACATAGAATGTGCGGTGTTGTTAATATATATATATATATACACACACATATATATGTTTGTGCGAATATCTATTTTCACTGAAGTAGAAATTGATTCATTCATTTATCCATTAAACTTCACTTTTCTGGACGAGTTTTAAAGAAATTGTAAAATTGGGATTTTTACATCTGAAGCATTAAAACAATATGATTTGATTAGGACGTAATTATCGTTATAAGAAAAAATTATATATAGTGTAAAATTTATATATAAATATATTTTTTAGAAAGACAAAAAAATTGCTTCTTTAAATTTTATATTCTTACGTTATGTCAGAAAGTGAACATATGATTTTTTTTTCCCAAATATATATATACATATATATATGTATATATATCTACATATATATATATATATATATGAATGTATGGTATTGTTTTGATATAGAACTTGTGTAAGAATGAAATGGAGATAATAATAGTAATAATGTGTGAGCCTTTTAAGAAACGTATAAAAAAACAAAAACAATTTCTGATGTAATATTTCGAAATACAAACAAAAAAAATGTTAAAATAAAATAAGCCTCTTAAGAAAAGTATAAATAAACAAATACAAGTTCTGATGTAATATTTAAAAATACACAAAAAAAAAATTGTTAAAATAAAATAAGTATAATTTCTTTTTTTTTTTTTTTTTAAATTTAGAGAAACCGAGTGTATAATGGATTAATGAAAATTGCACTAACCTAAATGCGGTTTCTAAGACTATGAAACGAATTCCATATGTCAAGCTTAGTATAATTCCATAGAGCTCATTCTTTTGTTGATCCCACTTTGAACCCGCTTGAACTCGTTTAGAATCCATAACTTCTTGAAACCCATATACAAAATTTTAAGACCCAAGCCAACCCAACCCAAAACCAGTTGGATTGAGTTGAACCCATGGATTTCTACCCAATTTGCCACGTCTAATCAAATTAGAGTCACATAACCAAAACTTGAATTGAATTTGACCCGAATCACATAGGATCAATGTTCGGTATTGTTAAATTCAAAATCGACAAAAAAAAAAAAAAAATGAAACTTGATGAGAAAATCGAATCAAATAACAAGGTACAACAATCAAAAGTTTAGAATCAATTAATCAACAAGAAATTTAATGCCTCATGTAAAAACTAAAATTAAAAAAAAAGTAGAAAAGTATTTTAGAATGTTTAGAAAAGCATATATATTATTTTATTAAATAAAATGCCACAAAATATAAAAATTAATGCACCATAAGTCATAATGTCATAAATGTTATATTCTAAGTAAAAACGTTTAGTAATATTATTTATATATGTTAAGTCATTAACTCAACAAAAAAAAAATATTATCGAAATACATATTTATTTTTAATGAATCGAATTCGATTCCCTTATTTCAAATTTGCAATATTTACTATCGTATCTAATTCATATAGATATTTTCATCACTTAAAAAGTACCAAAATTCAACCTTTGAATGAAATTAGGATTAGAATTTGCCAATCGACATCCCTAGATTTACGCAAGGAGTTGATAGGTTCGCCGCAGGCCTGTAGCTTAATTGACATGTACCTCAGTTTTAGAGAGGTGGGAAGAATGGTTAGAAATTCGAATCATAACAAAAGTTCGTCGGAAATTTGAATCATAACAGTATGCGTATATAGGTAATGTGTGCGCTTACGATAAAAATTTTAAAAGAAAATAACAAATAAAAAAACTGATAGGCTAGACTTGAGAGCTGGCATCCACCTTCATATATTGTACTTTGAGAAATGGGCCTCTTTAACTACCTTGGAAATGTACTGATGAAGTTAATGCATACATACACAATTGATTCGTGAAATGCTATTCATTTGGATATTATTCAAGTGATATTTAATCGTTGAATTGATTATATATAATATCATAATTTTATTTATAAATGTTTTTATATTTTATCATATTCAAATTCGACGATTTTAATATCACATTTCCCCAAGACTACATAAAATTTTCATCACGTCATCAAACATATATGAACAATTCAAGAAACATAAGAAGATATGAAAGATTCATATCAAGAAACACAATTACTGCAATGTAAAAACAATCAAACAAAAACTAAAAGATTTGCAAAACAATCACACCAAGAATAATCTTGATTCTTGCCATTCCATCTATTCACAAAATCCCAGTTCACTCAATGTCTTAATTCACACACACACACACACACACACGGTTTTGCCACAAAATACCACTAACCATCATCTGCATTTTTGTTCATAAAACCCATTAAAAACTCAACAGAAACTCAAAATCTAGCCAACAATCACACCAGAAAAACCCCCAAATTTTTTCATTACCTGGAACCAGAACCAGAAGCAGAAGAAGCATTCAAAATCCGACCAATTTCGAAGCACACAAAGGCATCGACACAAGCGTACTGCACCTGCGCCGGCGTGAGCCACTGGTTATCCCACCGGCTCATGGTGACCCACTTAGGCTTCTCCACCTCCTTCCCCAGGATAGCCCTAGCCAGACCCTTCAGTCCCGCCTGGTTCAGCTCCCTCTGCCCGTACTTCGCCGCGGCCAGGCCCCTCAGATCCACCGCGTTCGTATTGAACCCGATCTCGTAGTCCTCCTCAAGCTTCTCCAGGTCGGGCTTGATGCCGATCCCGACGAACGTGTAGTTTGGGTTGGAGAGGAACTCGACGAGGGGGGCGGGGACCTCGGGGGCGTGGATCAGCTGGAAGATGAGGCACCGCCGGCCGACGCAGAGCTGGAGGGTGGCGGCCGGGTTCTGGATGTATCGGTTGAAGGAGGGGCGCCACTCGACGTCGAGGCCGACGATGAGGCAGTGGAGGCGGCGCGAGTGGATGGATTTGATGTTGGAGATCCACTGGGCGGCGATGGTGGGGTCGTGTGTGACGGTTGTGAGGACGGAGTCGCCGAAGAAGACGACGTCGTAGGTGTTGTGGGTGTCGTTGGGGAGCTCGTGATCGATGATCTCGATCGCCATTGGTGGCCGAAGGGCGGCCATTGTTGCTGTCGCCGGTGGTGTCTGGGAGGGGGCGGGGGGGGGGGGGGGGGGGGGGAGCGGGGCGGTGGGGTGTTTCTGTAACCAAAACGTAGTGGAGAAGACTGAGAAGTAGAAAAAGTGTGGAAAAAGAGCGGATTCCGTGGATTGTAGGGTACAACTCGATGCAACGCGCGAGGATTGGCGCGTGAGAGGGCGTGTCACCTAACATTTATATATATATATATATATATACTTATTTATTTATATATATATATGGATGAATTACAAACCAATCCTTTGAGGTATGACGAAATTATAAAAAAAATCTCTATTGAAAATTATCATTAGCCCCTTAGTGTTTGTATAAATTAACAAAAAATCCCATCCATTAGGTTTCTATCAAAAATATTATATAATTTTTCTAAAATACCCTCGATCAATATTTCATTAATTGTTGATTAAAGTGTTATATTACAAACACCTCTCTTGAGGTTTGCTAAAAATACAAAAAATCCCCTTCAAGTATCAGGATTCACAATACACCTCCTAAAATTTGCTTGTCTCACAAAAAACTCCTACTATTAGGGTTTATTAATTTCGCGACTGAGAGGACAGAAAATGACTAGTTTTTTTTTCCCTCAAGGCTTTTATAAATGTTGCGGAAGTTGAGATCTAGAAAAGGGTGTCAATGCTAGATTTGCGGTACCGTCGGCGAGCAAATCGATGATCGGAGGAGGGAGAACTCCTTTGACCAATGATGAGAAGGTTAAGACGTAATTGTTTCTTATAGATTTGGAATCTTTGAAGCGATATAATTTCTATAGTGTTTACGTCATCGATAAGGATGGCAATGGGTCTGGATTGGACCCGGACCCGCTCCTAATGGGGCTAATTTTTAGACCCGAACCCGCCCCGCTTATATTTAATATATATTTTTTATTTATTATTTTATAGAAATTTATATTTTATATATCTATACTTCATATATAAAAGTATATATTATATATATAGTTACATAAAATAAATAAATATGATACTTTTATATATATAAATAATTATATAACATTAGTATTTAAGTTATGATTTCAAAATATGTGCAAATAAATATGTGATAATGATGTTTAATTTTTTAAAATTAAAATATGTTCATAAAAATTTATAATAATTAGTATTTTGGTAATACTATTATTTTTTTAATGTTTAGAAAGATGTAATAATACAATTTTTTTAAAAAAATACATTTTTAATTATTTTTAAAATCTAAACCAGGTCTACCGGGTCCAACCTAGACCCGAAGGGTCGGGGGCGGGTCCGGGCTTGGGTACAAAATTTTCCAGCAGGGGCGGGTCTCGGGTTTGGCCAAACCCGCCCCAGACTCGCCTCGTTGCCATGCCTAGTCATCGAATTCCAACTAAGCTCATCAGAAATATGAGAATCGAAGCGCGTTGATCAATAATTAAACGAGGTCAAACAATATTGACCAACCACGATTCTAGAGTTGGGGATTCTTAAGATGGGTATTTTACAAATTTCCGACGTGGGGAGGCCGCTGCCGTCGTCAACGGGGTGTGGTTGTAAATTCTAATACCTAGGGGATTTTTTTGTAATTTCATCAAACCTCAAGGGGGTTTTCGTAAAAAAAACATTAAATGCAATTTTGAAATTTTCAGCCCTCCGTTAACTGTTACATGGTTTATGCAAACCTCAGGGGGATAATGGTAATTTTCAATAGTCGAAGGGTTTTTTTATAATTTCGTCAAACCTCATGGGAGACTTTTGTAATTCTCCATATATATATATACACACACACACACACATATATAGATAGATATGATTCGTTTGGTTTTCGAGACATGATAATTGGGTCTTGTCTTGCAGCTTATGATTAATTGAGTTATGATCCAATTATTTGGCTTGTTTGATATGTTAGATAACATGAATTATATGCCTCCCCACCAATTACAGTTAATTGTTTGCTTCCCCATATTGCGTGGGATTAGATAGAAATAATAATGGAAATTATGTATTTAACATCAAAATGTGTCTTATTATGTCAAGCCAAAATGAAGGACTAAAAAGTAAAATTAAATAGTAGCTAACTAATCTTGGCAAAATGAGATTCAATCTCACTCTCCCTCTCCCTCTCGTGATAGGAATCTTGAGATATCGCCGGTGTAGTGGCGGGTTGGCCAAGATTAGGCCATGACCTGCATAAGTTAATGTACGAAATCAAACAATAAATTAGCTGACATGTAGAGGCCAAATCTCGACTTATTAACCAAACGAATCCATATATATATATTTGAGAATTACATAAAGGTAGTTTATACATTTATATGCAAACACACACACACACACACATATATGGATCTATACAATTATTTAAAGCCCTAATCCCATGCAGAGTTGTCAAATGGGCCAAGCTGAGCCCGCCCAAGCTCGATTACTGTAGCAGGCCGAGTTGGGCAGGACTTGGAATGGTAAAGGTAGGCCCAGCTCGGCTCATGAACCCAAGTTTGGTGGGCTAGGTTTTTTTGAGCTGGGCTTGGTGGGCCTACTTTTTTCTTTTTCTTTTTTGTTTCACTTTTACAAAAAAATATTTTCTTCCATATTTTATGTACTATATCTAAATATTAACTAGTATTTTTTTTAAAACTTATTCAAGTACTTTCTTTTTTGTTATGCTTTTCAGTAATAAAATGAAAATGAACTTTACTATATATAAAAAAAAAAAAAACTCTAATAACTTTTATTAACTTCAAAATATTGGAATGTACATATAAAAACTAAAAAATATATTAAATAAAGATGTAATAAAAAGAATCATTTACTACATAAAGTACTAATACAACTTAAATCCGAAATCATCTGCCTACATCTTCATATTTATGGTATTAAAAATATATATATATATATATATATATATCAATATATGTATGTCAATATGTATCTATTATATATATGTCAATTATATATATTATATATATCATTTAGATATATATATATATATCTAAACATATTTATAATATACTATATATATGTGCGTATATATCTCATATATATTAATATGTTATATATCTAAACCTCTATAGTCTATATGATATAACTATATATCAATGTATTACATGTCTAATATATGTTATATATGTATTGCACATATATATATATATATCTAATCATATATATCATATATCAATCATCTATATGAAATAAACATATATCAGTATATTATATATCTAATATATGTTATATATGTGCATATATATATATATATCTGATATATATATATATATTTAATAATATACACACACACACACACACATATATCTAATCTTATATGTATACAATATATCTAATCATTTACTATATATAATATACATATATTAGTGTGTGTATATATAAAATATATTCTAAATTAATATAATGGGCTTGGGCCGAGCCTGAGCTGGGCCTGAGTTTTATGGGTCTGGGCTAGGCTATCTCCATCAAACCCAATAGGAGCCCATAATGCCACTCTTGAACCGATCCAACCCGCCTTTTAGTGTTCATGGGCCGGATTGGGTTGGGCCACCGGGTTCGTGGGCTGGCCCAGCCCATTTGACATCTCTAATCCCATGTAACAACTACTTTTTGTATTTTTGATGTGCTAATTAAGTTAACATTCTGCTACTGGGCTCAGAGCTCAGTAGTGGGGGTTCAAAAGTGGTATCAGAGAGGTTCTGAGTTCGAACTCTTTTGTCTTCTACCCCTTTCCCTTTGAGTGAGTGTGTGCGTGTGTGGGGGGATTTTTTTTTTGTTGACATCTATAGGATATCCCAAGAAGATTCTATCAAAAAAAAAAGTTAACATTCTCTCTCCTCTCTCCTCCGGGTTTTTTTCCACTTTCTGAATCTCTCTCTCTCTCTCTCTCTCTCTCTCTCTCTCTCTCCTCTTTTCTTTTTTATCTCCCAACATTTTTTCTCTCTTTGTATTTGTTTTCTTAATTTTATTTTACTTTCAAATTATTTTATTTTTCACTTAATTTAATAAATACTGAAAATAGTTAAAAAAAAATTATACTAGTACAAAAAACTAATAAATGTTTATAATCTATACTATCTAAATTTAAGTGTATATTTACATGTTATTATTTTTTTATTTTGTACAAGCATCAAGTGTGCCAAAGTGATTAGTTTATATAATTGGTGATTTCATAAAGTTGCAGCTTTGTTTTTTTAATTAACCATTTCGTGATCCACTAGTCGACTAATACAGATTCAGGTATTATGGAGACTCAATACGGCGGCTATCCGTCCAATCCAACTACTCTATTCAAATTCAAACCCAAAATATTGCTTAAAGGATCTAGCATCTCATCCTATTAAACCAACTGTTAGTTGATATAAAATTGAAATTTGAATTCGTGGGATATTAGTCGCTTTGATAAATAAAGATTTTAGGTG
This sequence comes from Petrea volubilis, assembly GCA_026212405.1. NCBI lineage: Eukaryota > Viridiplantae > Streptophyta > Magnoliopsida > Lamiales > Verbenaceae > Petrea > Petrea volubilis. The sequence goes on along the minus strand of CM047885.1, from coordinate 11,557,170 downwards.
AAGATTTAAAAGTATAAAATGCACTTATACATTAATTTATCTTATATACTTTTCTACAGGATAACAGTTAAGCTCAAGTTTCCTAATTTTTGGCACGAGTTAATTTGTTTTTTTGTATAAATTGGAGCAAAATAACATCTTATTTTATAGATATTTGATAAAAATATTTATATATAAAATTTAATACAGTTCCAATCCACTGTACATATACAAAATGTTTAGCATTTAAAGCTTACAAGAATTTCTTTGGATGGATCAGTTTGAGTGGAATAAGAACAGTCGTTATGATAAGGAAAGATACTAATTGAAAATATTTATACAATCCTAATAACTTGTATTAATATTGGAAAAATTATATCTAGAGGTATGCAGTTATTATAAAGGCCAATGATAAATTCAGAGCAACTCTTGTTTAAATATCTTTCATACCCTCAATAGTCAATAAATTAAATCATACTAAAATTTATTTCCTAATATGATGGCTAGTATAATTAATGTAAATTACAAAATTTCTTCTAGATTGCCTCTCTACATTCTTACTTGTGGGTCCGTCTCTCTATTAAATAATGTTCTTTAATGTTTGTGTTCTTTTATAAACTTATAAAGAAAATTAATAAAATAATTGAGTGAGATGGATATTGGATAATGAAAAGAAATAGAAAAAAGATTATCTCATAATCCAACCACTCTTAACATCGCACTATTAAATTGAATTATTGAACAATGAATTTTTTTCGTCCAACATTGTAAATTTGAATTTTGTATATATGTATAAATAATCTCCTGTAAAATCAAAATCTTAAAAAATACAACAAAAAAATGTGAGAAAAAGGAGATAAGTTTGACATACCCACTACAAAATCCATTCAATTATAATATTATATTAGGAGAATTTACTTTATCACTAATATTAATGATTAGAGAAATTATAAATCTTGTAAATAATCTGAGCAATTGAAAGATATAAAAAAACATCCAAAATTTATAGTTAAAATATTATATAATAAAGAAAAGAACAAAGAAATCTAATAAAGCTAGCCAATATTCTTATATAAAAATAATTAGAGGAGTTTTCGTAATCAACAGTCAAAGTGTTTACTAATAAAAATAGCAAATTTTAAAAATTTGAAAGGACTAATATAAAAATAAATGAAATTAAATCCTTGAATAACATAAGAAATTTTAAGAAGAAGAAGAAATCTGTTAATGAATTAGGAGAGAGAGAAGAAATAATTAAAGAAAAAAGAGAAATAGAGAATTCTTTCACTTTTACAGACATTAGACGACAATAATCTAAGAGGAATTAAAAAAGATATATAATATTAATGATTGACTAAGAAGGGCAAAATAATGATTAACTAAAATTTGCTCTAGTATTATTGATTTTGATCTGAATTTATCATTATCCTTTTATAAATTAGTTCATCTCGCTCTAAAAATTATAAATTTGTTTTTCTAATTTAGGACTTCCTTGTAAGCATTAATAGGATGTTCAAAAGACAAATTCCCCACCACCGTATAGTCAAATTGGCCATCAAAAGGTGCACTTTGTTGATGCTGACAAAATCCCTCAATCAATTTTGTTATTCCCACCAACTTTCACGAAGTATTTTTACTTTATACTTGTACAATTACTGTCGGTAATTATCATGTATAATTCGATACCATCACTACATTTTTTTTTTTAAAAAAAAGGCTTCAAATTAGTTTTCACGCCCATTGACTTTCTTTGGATAATAAAAAACCCAAAATCATCCTAATCAATGCAAATGTTATAATATGAGGAAATATGAGACATCAATTTTAATTTCTAATTTTTAATTTAAAAAAAGGAAAATAAACTTTTAAAAAAAACATTCAATAGACAAAAAAAAGAACATATAACAAAACTGCCCATGGCAGTGATGGTGGATTTTTTAAAAACATTACATGAGTGAAAAAGCCAATTAGAGTGAAATATAAAAAAGAAACTAAATTAAAATTTTAGACACCTATGAACGAATTAGGAAAGTCGGGTGGTCACCCACTATGGTGGCATCCAATGAGCCATTTTAAGGAGTGTAAAAGTAATTTACCCTTAATTAATACTAATTTGAGTGGAGTAAGGACACTTAACTCTTAACAAGGAAAGATACTAGGGCATGATCTTATATGTCCTCGTCTCCTCGACAATTGGAGTCATACTAGGAAATTGTATTGGCTATAGCAAACATAAATCCCAAATTGCTATTTAAGGAATGTTATTATTATTTTGGGATGGGATGGTGATTTTCCACACAATACGATAATCTAATACAAAATTAATACGAAAACAATGGATTCGGAGGAAAATTTTTGCCCGCATCGGGTTCAGTCATATCGGAACTAGCACGTGGTTAGTCTTTCATACTTGCCAAATAATTGGTGTACAATTTAGGAAGAGCGATCAGTCAAAAGACAAGTATATTAATACTTGTTATATGATTGGTTAAGTTCGATTAAGTCGGGTTCGGGCTACAATTTTTTGGATTGGAGTTGATATTTCACGAGTTAGGCTTGATAGTAAAACAATTAGAAAAATGAAGGATTAAATTAGAATGATTAACATACTTCTCAAACATTACTATCCACCTCATTTGGACTTTTTTGGTGTTGGACATACTTTAGAGCATATATAGGCACAATCTTGAGAGCACTTAGAAGCTCGAATTATGCAGCACTTATTGAAAGAGTGTCTAAGAGGTTGTCGGACTGGAAAGCAAAAAACTTAAATCTCGTCGGGCAAACAACGCTGATTCAATCCATCACAAGTGCAATACCAGTTTATAGTATGCATACGGATTGGATCCCAACCAAAGTTTGCAAACAACTTGATAGGATGAATAGAGAATTTCTTTGGGGGTCACACACCAACTCCAAAAAAATTCATCTTGTGGGATGGGAGAAGGTTATCTGGAGCAAGAAAAATGGAGGACTGGGCTTGAGAGAATCCCAAAAGATGAACATCGCCTTGCTCGCAAAAACGGGATGGAGGGTGCTACAAAAGGAGAATATGCCGTGGGATAAAATTTTCCGGGAGAAATTTTGAAAGGTGGTCATATTCTTGACCACAACCCGAAAGTTCAACATTCACAAGTATGGAAGGGGATTGTTAGAAGTCTTAAAGCAGTTCAAAGCAATATACGATGGCGTGTGGGGGATGGTGGTCAAATTAATCTTTGGGATGACTTGTGGTTTGGAAGCCAAAACCTGAGCAGTTTACTTCTTGAAGGAGTACTCAATGAAGAAAAAGAATTTAAAGTTAGTCAAGCTATAGATGCTACAAGGAATTGGAATTTTTCTGGGATCAAAACTCCAATCCCAGATATGGTGAAGAAGCTACTAGCAAGCATCCCAATTCCTTTTGAACGTGGCTTGAACGACACCAGGATCTGGGGTGCCGAAGCGAATGGTACATTTACATGCAAGTCGGCATACAATGCCTTGAGGAAAGAGCAAGACTATGTAGCAAACTCTCGTGATTGGAACTGGATATGGGGAGCTCAATGTCCACACAAAATTAAATTCTTTTTTTGGCTCTGCCATCATTCTAGTCTCCCTACCAACACACTTAGAAGCAATAGACAGATAACAAGTAGTGACATCTGCGCCAAGTGCAACGAGTCGAGAAAGGACACCATACACATCTTGTTCAGCTGCCCAATGGCAATGTGCATATGGAAGCACATCGTGAACCCAACAGAGTGGTATAAATTTGCAGTGATCAACACAGACTCATGGTTCAAAGAAAATTTGCAACTGACAATACGAAATATCCTCATTCCTAAGGCCATGGAAAAGCATTTTTTTGGCGATGATTTGGTCACTTTGGAAGTGCAGGAACGAACAATTTATCGGCAGCAGGACACAAGCCTTCCATGAGATAATCACGAGGATTAAAGAATTGGCAATGGATATGATTATGTATTTCCCTAGCAAAAGAAATTGTTGCAAGAATGTGAGTGAAACTAAGTGGACAAGACCAGTGACAGGCTGGGTTAAACTGAACACTGATGGAAGTGTGGACCTTGCAAAACACTTAGCAGCGACGGGTGGACTCATCAGAGATGTAGACAGTGGGTGGATCATTGGGTTTGCAATGGGCGTTGGAGAGGCAAGTGTTGAGGTGGTTGAACTCATGGGACTTCAGGAGGGGCTCCACATCGCCTAGGAAAGAAGGTTAAAGAGGATTGACATGGAGCTTGACTCAAAAACCGTAAAGAACTGGGTGGAGTCAACGAATGTAACTCACCATCCGATGGGATATATTATTGAAGACTGTAGACATCTACTTGGGATGCCATGGGACTCTAAACTGCTGCATACAAAAAGGGAAGGCAACCGTTGTGCAGCTTGGCTTGCGAAGAAGCGACATCACCTGTCTCAAGAGACTAATGTTTGGAAGGAAATGCCTTAGGAGCTCCTTGTTTTGATGTGAGAAGACCAGGAGGCTAGTGAGGTACGTCAACCAAAGAGTAGATGAACACTCTCTGATTTCTTTTGTAACCAAAAAAAATAAAAATAGGCACAATCTTTAAAGCTTGTACCGGGAGGTCCCTAGAAGAATTACATTATAAATATTTGGTAACTTCCCTGTCCTCTTCGAGTTCTAAGATTTCATTTGTGTCTGGTTGGCGAAACTTGCCATTTTCTCATGTTAGTCGAATAGAAAGATATAACGGAGGATATGTTTGTTTAAGCATCGATCCGAGTTTAAGGTATGTATATCCTAACACCTCGCCCAACAACGTATCGACTCCAAGGTAGAAACTACATTAAAACCATACAACTTCGTACCAACCACAATAAACCCTAATCCTTAGCAAATTGCACGACTTTTTTACCGATATTAGCGCCGCGAAAGAGATCGACAAAGGCAGTCGGAATGCTCTCCACGCCGTGGGAGATGTCTTCGACGGACTTCATTTTGCCTGCCCGGACATGTTCCGCGGTGGTTGAAATGAACTGTTCATGAATATCCATGAAGTCAACAGAAAGAAATCCCTCCATTTTGAGTCTTTTGTACAACACTGCCATCATATTTGGCTTAGCTCTAGTTTGAGCACCAGTGTATTCTGATATTAATCCACAAACTGCTATTCTGCCAAAAATGTTCATGTTCTCGATTGCTGCTTCAAGCATTTTGCCTCCCACATTATCAAAGTATATGTCGATTCCTTCAGGGAAGTACCTGTGATTGTCGTGTTATTTTGTGATTAAAAAAAAAATTTGTATACCACCATAACATATTAGACTATAAACTGCTACTTATCACCTAGCTTGATGGTCATGAGAACTCTCCCTGACATCAGACCAAAGGCTCCTTAGCGATTTTCACGAACTTAACCAAAACAAAAACTGTAATTAAATTTACCACTACATATATATATTTAAGAATTTTATCACAAATTATAAAACTTTCAGTAAAGGTGTTGCTATATACCTGTGTAATTAATATTTAATAATGACAACTTAAAACATTAGTTGTTATCCTAATAAGCTATCGTCATGACAAGATAAAAGCCATTGTCGCTTGTTAATATGACCAAAAAAAAATAGTATTATCGTTTGATACAGGTTTATATATATATATATAAAGTATTGTTGCCTAATATTTTTTTTATCAACATGATTTAGGTCACATAGTTCTCGTATTACCTCCATCGCTCTTGCGTTTAGTGTGCTCGAATTAGGGAATTGAGTGTTCAATTCTTACTTTAAGACGACTTAAAATATTGATAAGTCCGAATTTACATGTGATTTTAGTGTTTACTTCATGGGACTTATCATGTGTTTTTGCCTATTTGAGCTTCATCACGCACTAAATTGAAGTAAATTAAATACTATTTTGTAGGTAAAGAAGGCAAGATACACGAAAATGAAAGCCAAAAGCTAAGTATGTACACAAATATTTTGAGTATTTACCCAATTCCAACAACACAAGGCGTTGTGAGACTATCAAAGTCTGTAAGATTTCATACGTACGCAAAATATTTTGCGTACTTATGCAGACTTCACAGTAGCAATTTATAACTTTCCTTTTTCAAGTAGGACTCTAACTAGGAAAAGATCTTGGAAGATTTTCTGCTCTTTTTAAGGCTTAGAAGACTTGCACAATAGGGAATATTCAATAGAATTAGGGTTTAGATATATTTTCTCTAGAGTTTTCATATTCCTAGTAGTAGTTTTCATATTTTCATATTTAGTTTTCATATTTTTTCTTAAGAAGGCTATTCCGCAAGAAGATTCAAGACACGAGGAGCAAAGCAACAATTTGTCTACGAGTTTTTGTTTCTCTCTTCTTTCTTGAAGTTATTGTAGTGATAAACCTGATTGATTTTATGATGTTTTATTTCATTATATTTGGCCATATCCTTTGATAGGATTGCAATGGAACTTATCAAGTGAATATATATTCAATTCTCCCTATTTATGAATGTTTGTGAGATTTGTTTCGATTATTCAATTTGATTTGTCTCTCCCAATTGTCTGGCCAACAATTGCTCATTAGGAACCCTAGTTAAGCCTTGATAGAGGTAAATTAGGACCGGACATAAATTGGATAGTGCATGTTCAATTTCTTTATTGATTCGGTTGTGAGATAGAGATTTATTCATAATCCGTGCGTATCCTATAGAGCGGATTTTAATGCTTAGTTGTGAATTTTCAAGCCATAGACATATAGAATAGTAATTCATGATAATAGAATTGGGATTATTCGGCAGAAACCTACAATTACACAAGTTTTCTAAGGTATCGAAAGAGCTCGTAAATTAAGTAAACTAGAGAGGAGAAGAAATAGAAGATCATAATGGGGGAAATTGCAATCCTAGCCTTTTATTCATTGAATTTAATACTTGAGTATCTAATTTCTCTAATTTAGTTGTTTTTAAATTGTGTATTTAATTTTTTTTTTCATTAACTCTAATAATTTATTGGGTTTTTATCATTTTTGGTCCCATAACTTAGTCCTTTTTTGATTTTGGTCCCACTCATTTTAATTGTCCCACATCTTCAAAATATTATCAATTCGAGTCCCAATTGTACTTTACGTCACGTTTTTAACAGCAAAAGTCACATGCTTTGCACGTGGCCGTTAAAAACAAGACGTAAAGATAACGGTCACGTGCAAAGCACATGACTTTTTCTGTTAAAAACGTGACGAAGGATACAATTGGCACTCGAATTGACAATGTTTTGAAAATGTAGGACTCAATGTGGGACAATTGAAACGAGTGGGACTAAAATCAAAAAAGGGCTAAGCTATGGGACCAAAAATGATAAAATTCCTAATTTACCATTAGGATAAACTGGGGAGTATAATTTCGGCAATTGGTAACGTAATTAAACAAGTCTCTGTGGGATACAACAACCCTTCTCATTACTTATTACTTGATCCGCACACGTATAATTGCGTGGGAAATTCAACCGAACAAATATCTTAATTATCGCATTAAGTTTTACTTGTATTGCACTTATATTTTAAACATATATTTAAAAAAATACTAAAGGTTTGGTATTCACTTGATAAATAAACTCTTCCAACTATTTTGATATATATATATATATATATATAAACACATATATACACTAAAGGTAGTAAGTAAATATACGAGGACAATAAACTAGTTTCTTTAAAGGTACTCATGCAACTAGCTTCTGTGCATAAATTATACATTTGCATGAAAAAGAAAGGGAAAATTGATTTTGACAAGAATTGACAAATTTAGTTAATTCCATTAAATTATCAATGTTATAATTCAAGTATAAGATTCAATAAAATTATTTTTCTTATACTCCCTCTTCAAATGTGTTTTGCATTGAATATATATAATTTAGTATTATATAAAATGTTTTTATTAGGTGCTTTCTCGCACTCAATTTTTTTTTTTAATTTTGACGCTCTCACTTACACACACACTCGCTCATGCACTCGCACGTACACTCGCTTTGTGTGACCTAGATCATGACTATATAGTTAGGGATATAAAATATAATTAACCGTATGTGTTTGTATGTGTGCTTATATATATATATATATATATATATATTAAGAGAGAGAGAGAGAGAGAGAAGGATCTTCGCCTTTGAAGAGTTGAGTTTAAATCAGCTTCTTCTTTGTAGTTGAATGCATCATCAAACCCAATTTCCTCTTTTAGCAAGTCCACCTACAAATCCAATCACAATGCAAGTATTCTGAATGGCTCGTTTATTTTTATGATTAAAATTCAAATTATTCGATTACCTTTTCTTTGGTTCCGGCACAACCAACAACATAACATCCAAACAACTTGGCATATTGTCCCACTAAAATTCCAACAGATCCAGCAGCTGCAGATACAAAAACTTTGTCCCCTTTCTTGGGTTTGCATACTTGAAAAAAACCCCCATAAGCTGTCATCCCGCTCGTTCCTACAAGTAATCACTCAATAGATACTAGGTTAAATTACATCGACATCTCTTGAAGTATAGTGTAATCACAAATTAATCATTCTTATTTTGATAATTACAAATGCCCACTTGAGTTTGGGGATCTTCTTGTAAATATTAATAAAGAATTAAAGATGTCTAAAAGATAATTTTTCTACACCCATCTTAATCAATCTGATCACCAAAATATACGTCTCGTTAAACTTGACAAAATCTCTCAATCAATTTTATTAATCCACCAACATTTATGAAGTAATTTCATTTTATAATACCACCACAACTACCACCATCGAGTATTATAGTCTATAGTTTGATACCATCACTTCCTTTTTTGATTTTGAAATTGACTTCATATACAGCTTCATATCTTAGACTTATCGAAATCGTGCAAATTCAACATCAAAACCCCACTGAAAGCCCTAGATACATTTTACAACTACATCTCGCCTTGATGAAGGATGAACTTTGTTAAGTTGAAACATATATACCTCATAAGGCATTTCTAATTTTCAAAACTATAGGGACTAATTTGTAATTATAATATACCTCATGGAATGTAAACATAAGTTGTCATTATTATTATTATTATTATTATTATTATTATTATTATTATTATTTAGAGCCAATTATATCAACTCCCCTTGGGTATCATCGTATAAGTACAAATTAATCTCTATAATTTTAAAATTTACAAATACCCCACGAGATATAATTGCATCGGTTTAATAAAATCCATCCTTCATTAAGGTGGGATATAATTGCAAATGGCCTTTTTGTAGTTTTTGGCAAGGTTTTAAAATGAGGCCAACATGGTTTTGACAAATCCAAGATATATGAAGTCAATTTTATTAATAAAAAAAAGTATTCACGGTATCAAATTATAGAAGGTGGTGGTTAAGTGGTATAAAATGAAAGTATTTCGCAAAGGTTGGTGGAATAACAAACTTGATTGAAAAACTTTGTATGTCGTCAAGACGAATCTCTCGATGGCTAGCTAGACTACTATAGCTGCAAAAAATTGTCTTTTGGACATTTCTATTTATGTTTACAAAAAAAAAGTCCTAAACCTTGAGGGTGCATTTATTATTTTTAAAATAAGAACTAATTTGTAATTATACCATACCTTAAGGGTGTAAACATAATTTGCCCTGATAATAATACAAACAAAAAGTATTATTAATCAAAGCATTGTATTAATGGATTTTTTTTAGCCACAATTTTTATATTATCACTTAATTTCATATCACTATTAGTGAATTATCTCTATTCACTAACTTTATATTTTCTTGTGATGTAACAAGATACGAGTGAAACATATATGTGCCCTAACTTGATGAAAGTTAATCCAATGGATGTGAGAGCTAATAATTATTTTATTGTATTTCATCTTTAATTTTTTAAGAAATGGAGGAGTACGATACTAACTAATGCACATGAATTATTATCGAGTATCATTGATAACTATTCAACAAAAGGGTCAATTCAATTTTTTTGTTTTACCCTTAATTTATATCTTGTGTTGTGTTTAACCTTTTAAACTACAAAATTTAGCATATCAGCCCCCGAACTATATACATCAGGAGCTAATTATTACATTTTTTTTACCATTACGAGGAATTTATTGTTATGTTTTCATAATTTAAGCGGATAAACACAATGGAATAGTATATAACTCGGGATGCAGAGTGTAATTAACCTTAAATAAAACAAGTAGATGGACTTATAAACATATATACCTAGAACTCCACCGGCATAATAAGAGAGGGGAAATCCCATGTTTGTATCCAATTTTCCCAACAAGCGATCGTCTTTTACAACGGTATACTCTCCCCAAGTGAGAACCCCAGTAACCAAATCGCCTGTTTTAAGATCAGGGCGCATTGAATCCACCACTCTCCCCACTCCGCTCCCTTGAATTGCCTATTCAAGAAACTCAATGTTCGGAACACTCAATGTGTATGCAAAATATATAGAAAGAAAATATAATTCAATTACGTGCCCGAATTCTTTGATCATCTTCAATGATTTATTAAGTTGATGATAAGTGAAAATAAATAATTATATCAAATGAAAGTATATAAATAAATAATAAAGTGAAAAATAAAAGAAAAAGTTTGTGATATAATTATACCAGTGTACAATGTAAAATTTGTCACTATTCATATACATTAAGTGATAAATTTTACTTTGTCTCACAATTTCATAAGATCACATAATTTGTGTTTAAATTGTTATTACTAACAATTTTGACACCCTATATTGAAAAATGAAAATTTTGCCACATTTCATAGTAATTTCCTTCTTTCCTTTTTTTTCATCCTTTTTTTTTCTCTCTTTTCTTCTGTCATCAAGTTTTCAATGTAAAGTTGTTATTAATTATTAAAGGTAACAACTGAAACACCAATTTTTTTTTTTTTTTTTTTTTTTTTTTGGTCTTAACCATCCGGTTCTGATTTATTGGTCGACTAATTTGAATTGGGTACTGTAGATGCCAATTATGAGAGCGACCCTTCCAACTCAGTTGCTCCATTCATAACACCAAAATTCGAACTATGAACGTTACTTAAAGGATTTAGGGTCTCATTCCGCTAGACCAACTAGTAGTTAGTAAAACTCCAAATTTTCACATGCACTTTATGTTTACTAATTGTCCTTCAGCATATATCTTTAAGAACAAATGCGATTCGCTTATCATGAAAAAAAAAATGGGAGATTATCATGAGATAATCTGTTAAATATTTAATAGATATTAGTTTAGAAAGCATTCTCAATTAAACGCAAGTAAATTGGAAGATATGAAATGCGACAGTGAGACATTCGTATTTAACGAGACAAAAATAAATAAGGGAATATTTAATAGAAATTAGTTTGGAGCATTAAAACTAAAATTATAAGAAGATGGAAAATAGACATTCATATTTAATTAGACAAAAAAGGACAAGGAAATATTCAGTGGAAGTTTGTTGAGAGCATTAAAACTAATGTAAGTCAGAAGATACGAAATACGACGTGATGCATTCGTATTTAACGAAACAAAAACAAAAACCAAAAAGGGTGTATTTAATAGAAGTTAGTCGAGAGCATTAAAACTAAAGTGAGACATTTGTATTTAATGAGACAAAGACACACAAGGAAATATTTAATAGAGTTCGTTGGGAACTCTATCATTAGTCATAATTCGTAAGCGACTCACGTTAGTCATCTTTACTATTAATTGTTAGATATGAAATATTTAATCAAAATTATTAATTTTTATATGATTTACAACCTGTTATACAGGTAAATTGGAAAGGTCACACCCAATACAGGCTACGAAGGGGTTTTTCTATACAACGATTTATTGTAGTAGATTATTTATGGCCCACTAAATATTAACCAATTAAATTTGTATTTTTAAAGTAAAAAAATAAAGTTAAAAATTTATTGACGTTGGATCCATTAGATCATTATTACTCATTCTTTTTAATTTATTGGAAAAATACAATATTGTTATTTATTTAAAAAAGTTACCACAGTACTCATTATATTTTTTTATTTTTTAATACTATAGTACTATTATAATACTGTGGTACCATTATAATCCGTTAATTTTTTATGTTTTAATACCATGGTGCCATTATTTTTTATTTTTTAATTATAAAATCATGGTACTCAATATAAATTTTTATTTTTTAATTTAAGAAATGTGCATTGACAAGGGTAATTAATTGAAAAATATGATAAAAAAAAAATTAAAATACTAAATTGATGCCAAAATAAATACTATTTATAACTCAAAAATTCGAATATATGTTAATAGTTCATAAAAAATTACATTTAATTTAATTTTTTAACATATTTCAAAAAAATGTATAACATTCATTATGAATTATTTTAAATATATATATATATATAGAATATGAATATCTATTTTTTAAAAAAGAAAAACAAATTTTGTAAAATATGGATATCATTATTAACTAAATTATTTATATTACCCATAGATTTATTCCAAAATAATTGATCTGTATTGATATTGAATAATGTGTTTTTAAAAACAATTTATATGAATAAAATACAAAGAGAATAGTACAATAAGTATTAGTTAGTAAAAGAAATTGTGTTTTGATTATTATTGGAGATAAGTTACGAAACACAATAATAACAACAACAAAAACAAAAACATCATCATCATCATCAACAACAACAACAACAACAATAATAATAATATAAAAATCGTTTATTGATTTGGATAGTTATGATTTTTATGTATAATGAAATATTAATTGTACATAGTTTGTTTGATTTATTTAAAATAAACAAAATAAATGTAAATAGTTTGTTTGAATTTATTTTTTTTCCGCAGAATTTGTATTTTATTTGTATGTCTATGAATTCATATAATATTTTTCATACTAGCGAGTTGATATTTTTAATGATAACTTAGAGAGGATATATATACTTATATAATTAAATGTCGAATATTATTCGTCCACTTATAATAATAATAATAGTTTTAGTTAAATTCATTCATGAAAACACTTAAAAGAGAATAATAATATTATTATTTATAAGCAATGAAATAAAATGATGCATTTTTTATTTAACTGAAAGCTAAACGTTAGAGATTCGTGTTCAACAAGACGAGAAACGTACCTGTCCGGGAAGAACAGCAGATGCTGCGGCCAAAACTCTCTGCGAGAGGCTCTCCGTCTTCATGCGGTTCAACTGGTAAGGATCGATCGAAATGTAGAGGTTTTTGACAATGACAACATTAATATTGTTAGCATCATTAACATGATCTTCGAGTTTTAAGGAAAGGACTTGTTCCGAAATCGAAAAATCTGATTCACTTGGGGCTCCATCTATATGATTCTTTGTTACTACATACTTATTTCTCACTTCCATAGTCTGAGTCCGATATGTTTGTTCTTTTTATTATTATTATTGGAAACTAGAATGTATTTATGTATTTAAGTATCATTTTTTTGTTTTGGGTTTTTTTTTTCTTTGCTTGTAGTTGGTAAGTAATGTACGGCTGTAAACATGAAATACAAACCACATACAGTTGATAAGTAATGTATGGCTGATTCCACTATTCAAACTCCAATTGAATGTCCTTTTATTTTTATTTTTTTTTTTTGATTTTTTTTCATTAAAATAGATGTGGCATTTAGGCTTTTTCAATAAATATCATATAAAAATCAACTATCAACTACCAACTACCAATTGATCTAGCAGGATCAGATGCTAGATCTCTTAAGCAACATTCAGAATTTGAATTTCTAGTATTGTAAATGGAGCAATTAGGTTAGGAAGATCGCCCCTATAATAAGCTTTTGTAGTATCCGATCCGGATTAGTCGGCCAATGAATCAAAACAGAATGGTTAAAACCAAAATATATATATATATATATATATAAATCAACTAGCAATTGGTCTAACGAACAGAGCAATTGGGTTGGAAGGGTAACCCTCATAATGGGCTTCTGCAGTACTCGATCCAAATTAGTCAGCCAATAGATCGAAATTAGATGGTTAAAATAAAAAATTTTATATTTGTGTGTGTGTGTGTGTGTGTGTGTAATATAAAATTAAGGCTGCAAGTGGGATTTTTTTTTGTTTTAAGTACACACAGGCAACCCACCTATGGATAAATAGAGCACCAAAAGTTTTTGATTAAATTTAATTAATTTGTAAATTTCTTTTTAAGTTTTAATGAGAAAATAAGACAAAAGATCTGTATAAGTTACTAAAATATTTCCATTACAAGCAAAATAAAGTTGCAAGGTATTGGCGATGTTCTTGGTACAATAAATTGAACAAAATTAAAGAAGTTCACCAAAAAAAAAAAAAACTAAACAATTAACTAATAACTAACATGAGGTATTAAATCATTTGTAAAGTGCCTCCTAACAAATTATAATTGTTCCATATCTTTTAACATAATTAATTCAAAAGATTTAAAAAAAAAAAAGGACTATTGGATTAAAATAAAGAAGCAATGATATATCGAATCAAATACATATATATATATATATATATATATTTCTATGTATAGTTTATTAAACCTAATTTTCTCATTTCAATATATAGTATCATAAAGAAATGGATTAAGAGATTCACATATTGAAGCGGTAACATAGTTTTTCTTTTTTCACAGGAATCATTCTCCTGGGACTTATATTAACTACGCAAGTGACTCGTCGCCATACAATTGATTTCTAATACAATCCAAGGTATTAGTACCCCACCCATCAATTAGAAACAAGTTTTGCGAGTGTGTGAGCCACCCTATTCGCAAATTTAGCTAGTTTCGAATGTCACAAAGCGAAAAACTAATCAATATCAAATCCTGGCCGTGTGCGTGTGCGTGTGCGTGTGCGAGTGGATATATATATATATATATATATATATATATATCCACACACACACAACATCTTTTAAAATAACTGAAATGCAAACTAAAAGGAAGAATGCTCCTGAGTCCATTTTCATGTCCATCTTCCAAGCTGTGCAGAACCTGTAAATTCTATATTAATATATCTCCTGTTAAACAATGTGTGTGTCTACACACACACACACACATATATATATATATATATATATATCCTAATACAAATGTATTTTATTCAACAAAATAGTCCTCTTACTTACACTCAGCCTACATGGCAGATGATTTACTGCAACACACCACCATTACAAGGTCTTATGTCCAAAAAAAAAACCAGAGAGAGAAGAAGAAGAAGAGATCGAGGGAAATGACCAAAACAAAAAAGTGCGGAAAAAAAAAAAAAAGAAAGGGAATAGGCCTACAACCAAAAGGATGGCGTCACGCCGTATCCCTTTTCGGTATACGCCGGAAAGGATGGCCGTCTTGCTAGATCCCTTTTCGTCCCACGCTGTACCATTTTTTCGCATTTCTTCCTATATACATTTTATGCAAAAGTGGAAAAAAAAATATGTTATCTAGGGTGGTAGTATACACACTAACACGATTATGCACACGCTACTTATCGGATCAAATCTTCTGCTCTACTTTTTTTTTATATATTCCATGCAGGGAAACGTGTCGCGAATCCGAGCCAACAAGTGTATAGAGTAAAGTGTAACAGAAGATCTTGAAACGCTTACTTACAGGCAGGTTATTGCAGTCCAAACATATTCAAGAAAAGATTTACTAGGAAAGATCCCGGCCGTTGGCTTTTCACAAGCTCGTGGATTGTCTTTCCTTGAAGGCCTTGGGCAAAAGCTCTTCGAAAATCTCCAAGAAAAGCCGCCACTCCTCGTCATCCATGTCCGCGAAGGAAATGCCGCCTTGACCATCCAAATCACATTCATCGGACAGGCCAAGTTCATCAACAACCTCTTTTTCGCGATCATCGTCAACATTGTCATCGTCATTGTTGAGTCTCTTGCTCAAGCAAGCCTTAGCATAGATGCATAAGTTCTCAAGTTCGCTCGGATTTTCTCCTTGTTCGTGAAACTCTCTAGTCATCATTTCACCTATATCGGCAAGGCACAGCCCGTAAGCCGTTGCTTGCTTCAAAAGTACCGTGCAGAGCATGAGAACCCGGATGGAAGACTCCCTGATAGAAGGAATCTCAGTTCTCAGCAGATCTGCATCTTTATATGGATCAAGACTGTATATGTAATCAACTTCAGCCTCTGGAAAAGGTATCTTAGCCTGAGGCCAATGCAGCCACTCAAAATACGGGTCATCAAGGCGCTCGGGCAAGCAAAACCCATGATCTATCGGGACCAGCTCAGCTTTCCCCCCAACGTAACTCTCTGCTTGCCTCACGAGAATGTTCCCCGCATGTCTATCAAGATTCATCAGCCTCACATCAAGTATCCCGATATGGTGCACACAAGTGACCGAGAAGCTCGAAGGGCCCAAATCCCCTGCATCGGAGTCATGTTCCATGAAACGTTGGAGGGACGCGATCTTGTAAGGTGGGGCCGGATCTGATCCCGACCTATTCGAAAGGAACTTGACATGAGAAAATTTAACCAATGCAGTTGGCGGGACCCCAGCAAAACCGTCACGGTCAAGGAGATAAGCAGCCGACTCACGGGCACCCGTTTCGCCGATCCGGATTGAACTCTTCATCCCAGGTTGGCCCAACATCCGTCCCGTTAACCCTTTTGGATTGTTGAATGCCATAGGTTCCTCATCTATGGGCTTCACAACAGCTATCTTGTCTCCGTCTGGGGCCCGCAAGAAGTAGGCCCCACCGAGCCCGCTCGAAACTGGCTCGGGATTGACGCCGAAGGCCATAGCTACAGAAACATCAACAACAAGAGCATGCACACAGGGCACATCATTGCCAACAATGATTTCGATTCTTGAATTCGTTGGAGAATGATCATCTTCCACTTTTGAGGTGAGAGATAGGCACGGCATGGAGAAGCTCTTGTGTATGTATGTGAAGTTAAAGGCGTGTTCGAGAGATTGCGAGAGCTCGGATTGGCTGAAGTCGAGCATTTTGTAGTCGAGCTGTGTAACAGACCGATGGGCGCATCTTGGCAGTCGGGCCAATGGCTTGAACCCTCGATGACTGATGGCTACGGCCATCTTGAAGAGTCTTGTGCAGGAGGGATACTTACAATAGATGTAAGGGGGCTGCTTTCTTGAAAAAGATAACTTTTCCTAGAGGGTTAGCCTGCCTGGGAGATTAGACATCACATTTCTGCAACCGAAAGCATAACGAGTCTTCAATTCAGGACCATAACGTCAAGAATTAAATGATTTGATCATACAGATAGATACATAATTTGTCATTGTTCACAAAATCTTGTTATGTTTGGAGAGAGATTACTAACTTAGTCGTCAAAGTACACAAAATACAAGAAGCAATTTCTCAGTTTATAATTTTATATATTTGGACCTGGATAACTACGTGTAGTTACACAAACTTCCTCATAGTTTCAAAATTACAATTACCCCCTCTCGATAATCAAAACTGAAAAAAAAAATTGTGATAAATTCAGATAACGCGATCCAAACATATTATAACAATTCGAAAAGTTCAATAAAATTTGAATTATAACAACATTTAACTATGTTACGTACGATAAACCAAAGGAGGTAACTGTAAACTAGAAACAAGTTACAAGGGAGGTATCTGTAATTTTGAAACTCAGAGGGACTCAGTAAATCGTGGATCACTACACATGTAATCATTCAGATCCTCATAATGTAAATCCAGAGATAAAGTAGAAAATTGAATAGCAGGATATGCAGTAAAAGTAAGTAATAAGAGAACAAAAATCTTACTTGAAATTCGCAGAAAAAAGGCTGCAAAAATCACAACTATAAATGTGGTGCTAATCTCCGAACACCTACAACACATGCATCGTCATCAGATCATCTCATCCCTCTGTGTGTGTGTGTGTGTGTGTGTGTGTGTGAGAGAGAGAGAGAGAGAGAGAGAGCTCATACTGCATGAAACAATTCGTTGACACTTACCGTCCTACAAAGCCCTCGCTCGCTCCTCCGCTTACCAGTCGCCAAAGTAGACTGTAGAGAGTGAGAAAAAAATGTCATTTGCCATCATTTATAATTAACTACCATTAATGCAACAGTTGGAACTACATGGATCACATAATTATTTTCTTTTAGGACCATCCACATCACATGTTTCATGGATTTATTAAGAGATATGTAATAATAAAGTCATAACACCAGAGAGTTGATTCACATGTGATATATATATATATATGTGTGTGTGTGTGTGTGCGTGTGTGTGTGTGTGTTAAGCCGTCTTTAATCTGTGCAAGAAATTACCGATTTCACAAGTGCCAAATCTGAATTACACAATTACAAAAACACAAAAACATTTCTATGGATGCTAAATAACCAAATGGATTCACGTATTAACAAAAGACACAAAGAATAGGCTTCGCATAAAAGTTTGATCTTTCATAGGATCATTCACATGTTTAGTCATGTTTCATTATATATGTACACGCAGACACACACACACACACACACAAACACACATGTTTGAAGAAATTGCACATTTCATGAATGCAAAAACAGAATAAGACGATCACAAATTTCCAGACAGGCTAATAACCGAAGCAATTCAGAGAAAAATCCCAACGTTTTAGACAAATTTTTCTACTTTGAACACATTCGATTAAATCAGATTAAAAAAACCCCATTTCATAAAAATGCGATCAAAATTAACAACGACCAAATATAAAATTACAAATTCGCAGAAAAAAAACAAAATCCAGCAAAAATGAAATACAGACAGAGAAAGAGGGAGGGGTGGAGAGGGAGGGAGAGAGAGAGAGAGGTACTCTGAACGATGGTGAGGCGTCCCGAGAGAGAGACAGAGAGAGAGAGAGAGAGAGAGGAAACGGCAACGAGGAGAGGGCGAGAGCGTATTGTTGGGCGTAGCTTGAAAAAACACAGGAGAAAAACACACACCAAATCTGCTTTTGTGTGTGTCTGTCTCCCACGTTCTGTCCGTTGTTTATGCAAATAACCCCCCTTTTATCGATGGGCAACGTCCTACCTCCCACCCATTTCACACACACACACATATACATACATTATATATATATATATTATTGTATTATTACTACTATAATATTATAATCTATGCACAGACACGAACACAATATGTTACGAATACATCAACACAAAATTTCTGCTATTTTATGACATCATGCGTCTCCAGGACAATACCGTTAATCAAAATCATTTTATATCATTTCAGTGTTAATATGATATAATATATATATATATACACACTTATGTATTTATATGTATTTAGTGTAAGATTCATACATGTATGTTGATATCAGTGCAAAAAAGAGAGTTTATATCTGTGATTGTAACGAATTCTATTTTTGTAATTTATCAACTATCTATTTTAAAATTATAAAAATCAAAATAAAAAGAAAAAAACTTTAATCTTTATGAAAATATATAATAAGAAAAATAAATTATTGAATGAAACAATTAATTTTTTTTTTCAAATAGTTTTAATTGTTAATTGTTGCTTACATTTTGTTTACTTATGGTCCTACCAAGTGGTGCATCGAATTCATGTAGAAGGAGTATCGTGTCAAGCATAATTTTCGGCACTACACACTTAATTTTAGAAATATACGCACAATATAAACTATATGTTTTAAAAAATAGTACTTACATTATAATAATTGCCAAATATAATTATATATATTTTTATTGAGGGAGTTTGAACACAGTATAAATCTTATATATATATATATATATATATATATATATATTTCTTTTAAAGAAAACATCACTTGATGCGTGTCATTCTTAGGAAACTCTAGTATGGACCATTTTATTATACTTATTATTATCACAAATTTTGCTTTCTTTTTTCTCTCTTTTTTTCCCCTAGTATATATTATTTTTATTTAGTCAATTGCTTAATACAAACCTAAAACTAGTATAAAAAATTTATTAACTACTTTGGAGGGATACATGGCCTACCATACTCTACATGATTCAATCCATTTATATGATATTTTATTTTGCACTCACATCAAACGTATGTAATCATTTATATATGTATATTTGTCTAGACTCACTTTATTCATTTTAATCATGGTCATTAGAGTATGACTTTGATCTATTTATATGACATTTTTATTTTGCATGCACGTCAAACATATGCAACCATTAATATACATACATATATTTGGCTAGGTTCGCTTTACTCATTTTAATCGTGGACATTTTGAGCATTGTAAATTCTAGCTGAAAGTTAAATCTTTTAGCAAAAACATATTTTATGTTTATTTAATTCCACTAAATAAACATCATCTGAGAAGTACACCCATATTAAAAGCACATAGTGTTCTTCACGCACTCCTACCGCCACTATGTTTTTGAAGTTGTGAATGAAACAATTTGATTGGAATGACTGTTCTCATATTGAGCCTTTATAGTTCCTGAATCCCGATTAATTGGCTAGTGGATCAAAAATTGAGCAGTTAAAACCACAAACAAAAAATATGCAGAACGATTAATTACATAAAGAGCCTTGAAGTGGATCCATTTTCACAAAACTCCCTGTCGGATAAAAAATTATAGATACCCTCCTACCGTTTGATTTCATAACATAAATAACCCGCTAGCCACAAGCAGATTCGTAATAAAAACCCAACATTAGGGGAGGTGTTCGTAATTTTACATATCTATCACAAAGAAGTTCGTGAAAATAGACCTAACTTCAGGGGTTCTTGGGTAATTAACCCAAATTCAAAATCCAAACATAGGAATCAAATACAGGCTAAATCCCAAGATTGAGCTAATCAAACTTTTTAGCCATAAAAAAGTGATCAAATTTCAACATCAAACATAGTAAATTTATTCCTTCTAACTCCAAAGAACTTGTTATTGCCATTGTAAATGCTGAAGAAAATGGGCAGAGCAAGATATCAAACCATCATACAACTGTTACTGCCGCTTTGCTGGGAACTGCACTCAGTTGACTGCCAACGGGGGCGGCAGCCGCCGTCGGTTGCTTAACCGAATCTTTGTTCGATTTTCCGGGCAGCAATTGATCGTCCTGTGAAGACGGGCACGATCTTCCGCTGCTGGTGACGTGACCTTTGATATCAGTTATAAGTTGTTTGTCCTTCAGCAAAGACTCGACTGTCACATGTACTCCTGAGGAGACAGGGGGACAATAAGAAACGGTAAGGGTTTCAGGTGCAACCGACCGTTTTATCTAAAACCTTAAGCAGACAGAGGAAATAAATTCAATATTTCCATATCTGACACGACTCTATAAGTACAGAGGGGATTATATTTGTAAAGCCTAGCATTTGAAACTCTCTTTTTCTATAAGATTGGTGGTGATATTCGAAACCAACATCTTTACCTTTACATGGCTCTCATGCTGTTTTAATAATTGGCTCATCTAAAAGTTTATGATGTTCGGGAGAAAAGAAGCTAAGTATTTCATCTAATACACAAACACACACACACAGATATATA
Organism: Petrea volubilis; assembly: GCA_026212405.1. NCBI lineage: Eukaryota > Viridiplantae > Streptophyta > Magnoliopsida > Lamiales > Verbenaceae > Petrea > Petrea volubilis. Next base: position 11,535,749 of record CM047885.1, on the reverse strand, counting down.
TATATATATATATATATATTTCACGACATTTTATGGATTACTTATAAGGACCATCATTGACAAGATTTTAGGCACTAAAGTTGGCAAGAAACGAAAGACGAAAATGTATAATTAATAGGAAAAACCATGGGAAAAGGGGATAGAGAGTTAGCGAACATACGGAATCGCCAATAGTGTTTAGGATTTGTCGGGTCATTTATCGTCTCCTCTGCAGCTGGGCGTGTTGTGTATGCTTCTTTCAGGGCTAACAAGTCCTGTTCGGAAGAAATATCATGTTTTGCCTCTCGAGCACAAAGGAATGCAGATAGGTATAACATGTATAGCAACCATGATCACTATTTTACAACTTTTATATATAACATATATACAAGTATGTGTGTGTGTATAAAATGTGGGCACTAAAGCAGCCATTTCAGGCCTTCTGGATGGACGTTAAGTTACTGAGTATACTATGAAGCACCTGAAGTGGAAAAATGGCCCACATCGATGGAGCTTCAAAGTGATGGCGCAAAACGAACTCTGCAAGTTCGGGAGTGCACTTTTCGGGGGGTATTGCATCAGACCCCACCACGGCCTTGAAATATCTGTACCTTCGTTCTTCATCTTCTTCCCACCAAGCACGGAGTGTTGAACAGTCGTGACATGATGGAGCACACACCTAAATGGCAACACAAATTGTTTCATACATTGATCATTTATTTCACAAGAAATTGTCCCATTGTTTTGTCAACAATGATAAACAGCAAAAAGGGGAAAAAAATCAGATGTAGTCCCAATATTTGTGCCTTTTTAAATTTTGGTCCCAAATTTTTCGGGCTCATCAAAATGAGGACCATTTTTCAAAATTTTCATCAACTTTGGTCCTTTTTAGTCACAGCCGTTAAAAACTAACGGAAAGGCGCACGTGCCCAAATAGGTAACTAATGGCGCACGTGCGCCTTTCCGTTAGTTTTAACATCTATCACTCAAAAGGACCAAATTTGATGAAAATTTTGAAAATTTGTCCTCATTTTGATGAGCCAGTAAATTTAGGGACCCAAATTGAAAAAGAGCATAAATTTTGAGACCATATTTGATATTATCCCCAGCAAAAAGTATGAACATATATTCATTTTCAATCCTATGACTTAGCCCTTGTCCATTTTTTTCCCATTGATTACGAATTCCCAAATCCAATCTCATGTCTTTCAAGTTTCATTCAAATTTAGTACTTCTCGACCTTTATGTTAGCAGTTTGATGGCAAAATCACGAGCCACAATAATTAACCTTACCGTCATGTAACTGTACTGTGAAGGAATACCAAATTCCAGTCCCGGTTCATTAGGCATACGTTGTATACGCAGTCCAATAAGACCCAATTCTTGCATGACCTGCATATCACAAATAGTCCCACCACAAATCAAAATTTTCGAATGCACATTGAAACAAATAGTACATATATAAAGGGCAAGCTTTTTGGCGTAGTAGTAAATATCATACAGGGTGAACACAAGAAGGTATCATCCCGAGATCTTCTCCACAAGCCAGCATATCAGATGAGTTCATGAGAACGGGCAATGTCTTTAGTGCGTTTTGACGCCACAGATTTTCTTGGCGGTGGAAATAGTAATCGTAATACAGTCTTTTCAGGACATTTTTGCTGCAATATTGGACAGACTCAGTCGGATATCGTAACATAGTCTTTAGTGCGTTTTGACGCCACAGAGTTTCAAGAAAACCAACCAAACAAAGCCCGAATATCCTGATAAACCGACAGTATCATATATGAGGTACCTGTGCTCATCCAAATCATTAAAGCTCGACGTGTCCTCAAGGTTGAAACGAGGGTAGAACTTTTTCGGATCTTCTGGATCTCTGATAAGGACTATATTCTACAATGGGGAATGACAATACGAGCCATAATAATGAGAACATAACAAGCAAAAGGGGATTGAGTAACCAGACTTTCCATAATTACACTTGCCTGAACAAGATCAAAGAGGTTACGCCGAAGTTTCTCTTCACTATCCACTAAGATGGATTTTTCTAAGTATGACTTCAGCTTGGCTGCAATTTTCTTTTCAGTATTGCAATCCTCCTTGAACTACATTAATCACATAAATAAGTTAGTAGCTAGACAGGATTTATTCGATCTTCCCCAGGAGAGAGAGAGAGAGAGAGAGAGAGAGAGAGAGAGGGGTCCAACATTAACATCATATACAATTTCTAAAACCATGGCTGAATTGATTTTTATGGCTGAATTATCGCACTTCTATATTTTTCTAGAATATGATTATAAAAGATCAAAGGATAAAACATTGTGTGTTCTCGCAAAACAAGATCACCTCATAACGGTCTTTCTGACATTCATCCAGGAAGTTAGAAGCAATTACAGCCCAAGAAGCTCCAAATTTCTCCTGAAATGGAGTTTTGCAGAAGCAATAAATTATAACATGAGTGAAAATGTATTAATAATCAACTACGAGGAAAATTCACAAAGGCACAGAGCCTTTTACCTGTAGCACTTGTTGCCTAATATATGGTCGGCTTAATCGATTAAAGTCCCATATTCCTTCCTTTTCAAGCTCTTCCTACAATAAAAATTGGCAAAAACGGAGATGAAGCCCATGAAAACGGCAACTAAACATAAGGCCTTAACAAATGAACAAAAGGATAAATTACATCTATAACCCTTAAGTTTGGTATAATTACAATAAGATCCCCCCTGTTTCAAGCATTGCCATTACCCTCCTGGTGTTTGCATTCGTCCAACACTTTAACCACCCCATTCAGATTTTTAACATTTTATTCTGCAAATACCACTTTACTGGCAGGACTTACTTTTTTACCAATTCCAAAGGGCAAAATAAGGTATATACCTGGCTCAGAGGAATGGATGGTCGAAATTTTCCACAAAGACCAGTCATTGCATGATCCGGGAGTTCCCAGATTCTGAAGAAACCCAATATGTGATCAATCCTGTACGCTGTGAAGTACTTTGCCATCTGTTAACAAAACCATGAAGTGAGATATTTGAAAATATGAACCCGGTTGGGGTTGGGGGAGTGTTGACTAAAAAGTTTCATCATATGACCTGTGTTAAACGAGCCCGCCACCAGCCATAGTTATCTTTGGACATTTCTTCCCAGTTATAGGTAGGGAAACCCCAATTCTGTCCATTTTTATCAAAATAGTCGGGAGGTGCCCCAGTCGAGGTGTTCATGCGGAACAAGTTAGGGTACACCCAAGTATCCACACTATTCCGGTCAACTCCGATCGGCAGATCTCCTTTTAATACGACTCCTTTCTTTCTTGCATATTCAGCAGATTCTGATAACTATATCCACAAAATTACCCAAAAATGCTTTCAGTTGGCAGTTCAGATGAATAAAACAAACTAAAATAGGATAAGATAAAATAAATAAATAAGAAAATTAAAAATCAGAATGTAAACTGAAAACTTACTTGCATATGCAAGTGGAATTGGATGTAGTAATGAAAGCCAATAACGTCATAGTGCAAGCTGTCTTTTGAGACTAATTTCTCAAGCTGAAAATAGAGGGAAACTGTTAGCACTAAAGATATTGTGAAGTAAAATAATTGACATCAACAATTAAAAATCCAATTACCTTTTCTTTCGAAAATACAGAAAAACGACCCCACTGACCGTGATCTGAAGTTTCGAAAAAGTCCCTCAGGAAACAGAAGGCTGCATAGGGCTTTAACCACTCCTGTTGATACCCAAGAAAAGAGTGATATGAAGATTTAGAAAGGAGTTAAATTTTAAACTAGTACACTTAATAAATCAATAGCAAGCCCGAGTATAGTGACCTGATTCTCAGAAAAGAACTTCTGGAAGTCGGCGGAACTAAATACGGTTTCCTTCTCCTTAGCATAAATTTTCTTGGAGATCGAAAGTTTTGCCGCCATGGTACCGTCATAATCCACAGCCTGCTTACACCAAACATATATGTAAACAATATTGATTTTATGGTACAGTCAATCAATCATTGACATTAGTTGGGCTTCAAGACAACCCGCACACACACACACACACACACATACACATTTTCATATTATTCTTACAATTTCACTCTGTGTTTTTATGCAATTTCTGAAATTTATCACAAAAGCTGGGAAAAAAAAAAGGAAAGGAAAAATAATGTTAAACAACAACGCGAAGGCCATAGAATTGATTCGAAAAAAGTTTTAAGAGGAAAAGTACCTTTCCGTCCAGCTGTTTTTTGTTCCGCTGTATCTCATCCTGCAGGAGATGGACAGAGTCATTAAGCAAAAGGAAATTTTATACATTATATCTCATTTTCCTGGAAACTAATTAGCAAGCACATCACGTGTAATGTTTTTATACTAAACAGAATAAAGACCATACCTTGATATCTTCTGAGATATTTGCCGAAAGGGCCTCCACTCTTAGGTATAACGGATGCAGTGCAAATACTGACAGAGAGCTGTGCACAATGAATAAACCAAATTTGAGTATCATAGACTTGTAAAAAACACAAAAACAACCAGATTAAGCCTGATTAACGGTCTTTATCTTCATTCATTAACTCGTTTATTACACTCCTTTAGCCAACAAAACAGTTTAACAAGACAAGATTGGTCTTAATTCACAAAATGGAGTTTTAATTAGCATTTGCCGAAAGAAAATATCACCAAGGCAGAATTAGCATTAGTTCATATACAAGACCAAACATTTCTAAAATAAATTTACTACTGGATAAAAAGGTAAGGATGGAAAAGGACAACCGGTTTAATCCAACTGCATGTGTTAACAAACACAGACTGTTTACTTACCTGTAAGGATATGAATCCCACCACATTCCATGTACAGATGTATCATTAATTGGTAATAGCTGGACCAAATGGAAGCCTGACTCAACTGCCCAGTCTACTAGCAACATCAAATCAAGAAACTCCCCAACTCCCATATCAGCCTCTGATCTGATGGAAAACATGGGAATGGCCACACCAGCACCCCTCCAAGGCATTTCCTGAACAGCCCCATGTACACAACACACGCACCCAAAAACATAAAAAGAATTAGCACATAAAAAAGGAAATAGAAAAGCTAAAGAAAGAAACAGCCAATTACGTTCTCATAAATAGCTTACTCGCATCAGGCCGTCTGAGAGGACAATGTACTTTGGTTGACTAGTTGAGAAGTCGACAGAGAGTTCTCTATTACCACCAGTTTCTACAGCAAGACTTTTAGCCTTGGTGTATTTACCATATCTGTATGTAAACTGTTGTTAAGGAAAGACATATGAAGGTGCTCTCATGTAAATGTTAGAAGAAATAAAATATCTAACACCTCTCCTTTTTATTTACCAGTAGAAGCTTTTTTAGACGAGATGGTAATTCAATATGGTACGTCAGAACCTCGCTAAACAAGAGTTGTGTGTTCAAATCTTGTCACTAAACATGTATGGAAAGAGTTTCACGTGCTTAAACATTAAAAATATTGAACATTTAATGTATCTCCTTTCTAATAGATTAACCTTTTAGATGACGTAGGGAATCAATAATATAGACTCAAACTCATTTACAGAAACACTGACAAGAAGGGCAAGTAATCAAGTGCACTTAGCAAATAACTTCCGCATGGCTACAGCTGACATGAAGGATATTTTATAGGAAAGTCGTCCTTTTTCATAACAGATTCAGCCGTCCAAACTGATTCACCAGCATAACTGAGTTTAAGTGCACCCTCAGTCTTCCATTGCCCGAGCTTACATGGGCTACCAATCACATGAATCTACCAGCATTCAGCAAAAAAATATGAATTAATTGAACTTGAGATGTAATGAACTTCACATGATAAAATTGCTTAAGGTCACTTGGAAAATAGGATCTTACAGATGTGCCTTCTCCAATATTCGGGCAGCTAATTCTGAATTGTACGACAACTGAATCTGTTTGTGACATTTGTGTGCAAAACGAAAAGTTACATGATGATATGAAAGGATATAAATGTATTTGAATCTTTAGAGAAATAAATTTACCGTCGTTATCCGACAGATTTTGAACTGGTTCAAGGGGTCTCTCAACTTCCAGATTCCAGCTTTTTCGAAATATGACATTTTTAAATGCACTTCTTAAAGGTAGATCATCAGAACCAGTCTGCACTTAAGAGTACAACAAATCTCAATTAGGATATAGGGCACATAGAGTAGTGAATTTCTTGAAAAATTGTCTAATGGTAATAGTTTACCAGAAGACTGTGCATAATATTTGTATTTTATAAATTGATATTTGTATTTTATAAATTGATGATAAAACATGGTTACTTGCTACAACTCCAGAACAAGAAATTAAGGAACCAAAATACACTAAGCCATAGATAAAGCACAAGCAATTAAGCAAAACAATAAACAAAGCACCTGCCAGAGATCACGAAGCTCCACCAACTGCCCATTTTGAACTCCTTTAGGTAATAACAATTTTCTTTTCTTACCAGCCTCCCATCTCAATACGTTTTTCTTATCATCCACCACATAATAACTGTACTCGCAATTAAATCCAGCTGGGACAGGCAGATTGCCGGACCATATTAGCTCGTCCCCTTGGTGAAAAGGCCTCAACAAGAGGCCTTTCTTCACATTCCATGAGCCGATCAGAGACTCAGAGCCACATACCAATAGGTGCTGCCCCCAATGAGTATAATACGGCATTTTGAAGCTCACAATCACGGAATTTGATGTCTTGCTAGAAGAAAACAACCCCTTGTTCGCCATTTTTGGATAACAGAATCTGGTATAGCACATCATATAATGATGGTTAATATTTACATTTCTAATGATGCATACAACCAAAAGCTGAAAACGAATTCATAATTCTCATATCGGATCTCACTGTATTGATCACTGAATAGGCCAAAAGTTGGCATTGTTACACTAACTGAAAGAAGCACAAATTCTTTTTCAGGAAAAGTGGAAAATCGTCACAGAATCACTACAACAGAACAGAAAAATGAAACAAGAAGGCAATCTAGATAAGATAAGGTGATCTTTTGCATCAAAATTGAATATGCATAATCTTGATGATAAAAGACAAACAACATCCGCACAGAATAACAGCACCTTGGTATATTTACAAATAAATAAACTAGAGAGAGAGAGAGAGAGAGAGCAGACTCCTGGTTTATAAAAGTTCAGGGGGTCGTATTACATGGTACTCGAATAGATGAATTTCAAAACAATCTTCTCAAGATAAAATCTTTGAAAAGAACCCAGAAAAAATTTAACACCAAACAGGATTTCATTCCACGTTTCGGATCGAATTGCAAGGGAAATAAATGCACTGACATGTGGATCACTAAAAAAACAAATAAATCAATAATATAAAAAGGGCTCAAAGATGTCAGCAAACCCACTTAATTCATCTCAAGAACGTACCTTTTCTTGCAAAATCACCAAGAAAAAACACTTTTTTCTGAAATTTATCGAGTGGAGAAGAGAGTATGGGTGAAATCAGAAGATGGGTTTCTTTAAATTCGTGTTATATTTATCATACGAATTCTTGAAGAGATATTTCTATTGAATTCTATGAAAAAGATTGAAAAAGGTGAGATATTTTCACATGTGAAAGAAACTAGGATTGAAACAGAGCAAGGTGCCACCTCACTGCCATTGCTTTTTGTTATCGCTATAATAGAAACAGACAGCTCGGATCCTCTCTCTCTCCCCCCCTCTATCTCTCTCTCCCACACACACACACACACATGCAGAGCCTCAGTTCTTGTTAAATTTAACACTTTTTTAGCTGAAAATCTTGATTTTGTCTCGTGGCCAGCCTTTGAGTTCTGAAGCGATAATTAATAGCAATATATGGTACTAAGGAATAAAAAAAGTTCATAGGCTTTACATCATTAGTACATAAGGTTAGGTCACTTATTTCATTTTTAATCTAAGAAGATGAATAATTATTCATTTATTTACTTATTTTTGTCTATCTCAACATTTCATTTTCCATCCTTTTTTAACTTATTTTTGCGATGATGATACTTCAATCTAGTAAAAAGTATATTTGTCATATTCCTTTGGAAAATGAATATTATTGTAATAAAAAGATTAAAAAGAGAAAAGATGATAATAATTATTCGGTCACCGCCACCCTTATAACTTGGATCTCACTCGATAGAGTGAATAAGGCGATTGCATGGGCAACATATGTAAACATATTGTGACAACTATGATTACGTTGATCAAAATAAAAAAGGAAAAAATCAGATTTAATGAACACGTATTATTCATCAATCACCTAATATAGTGGATCGAGTACAGTATATACATAGATGTGTGTGTGTACATATATATATACACATATATAACACATAATTCGGGCTATATTACAAGTGAGATGAGACAAAGACATGCTTTCAATGCCCCAAGTTGGCTCTTGTTACGTCAAAACCAAAACACATGGGAATGCTTTGTGACACAATAGGGTCAATTTAGAGACTTCACTAGTGTAAACTTGTTCTTGTTTTGTGCCCCTTTGAGTAGAATACAAATTATTTATTTATTGTTCTTGAGTAGAATACAATTGAAAATGTAGATGAAAAAAGATTATATTGAAATGAGCAAGATATACTTGAGTCAATTTGATGGCTATTGCCGATTGGAGTTAGTCCAAGTCAAAACCTTCCGAAATTTAGGGCAATTTAAAATTTACAATAAGTGTTTCTTTTTTAATAATACATACATAACTCACACACAAACATACACAATATCAAGATTTGAACCTCTAATAATAATTGTCACGCCTCTAAATATAGGGTATATATTCGTTAAATTAAAAACCTGCAGACAATATTATTACAGCCTATGAAGCACAAATTTATTCGTAGTAAGTGCCACGCGGCATCATCTTGTTGTGCACGTAGACTCATAACTAAGAGCCTTGACCACATGGGCTTAAAGCTTTTGAACAAATATTTGGATTAATTACATTTTGCATCCATAAATTATAACATATATCGTGTTTACCTTTAAACTGCAAATTGTAACAAATTGACCCTTAAACTTTTAATATCAGAGCCTGATTTACTATGTTTTTTACCATTATAAGGTATTGATTTTATACATTTTACAATTTGAGGGTAAATGCGATATCCTCAAGGATGCAAAAGTGTAATTAAAGGTTTATATTAATATATATATATATATATATATATTAAAAAAGGGTTGCTACGAATTAATTACAGACAATTTTATAATGTGATAAGCCAACCCCACAAGATTCACAGGTTCTCTAGCCCTACTCAAGACATATTCGCATGTATCATGTCGCAAGTCCAACCAAAAATCGAATAAAATCAGAGACAGATTCACAGGTTCTTTAGTGCAAGTTCATAAATTCAGCCCCAAAGCAGCATGCTCCAACATTCATTCCTGAGATAAAGTTCCACATGAAGAGCATGTGATGATGGCTATAAATTGATCAAAGCACATTCAGCCTTAGAAAAGCCTACACACACACACACACACACACACACATATATATATATATATATATAGATGTGTATATATATATATCTTGACTCAATGGGAACTTCAATATCTTTCAAGAATGTTTATTACAAAGGATAAAAGGACATCCTGGAAAAATAACAAGACCCTTGTAAGAATGTAATTTCCACTACTTACAAGTAGTAACAAGACAAACACTTCTTTTAAGGTTATAGACTTCATCAGATGTCCAATCCCAAATCGTAAAACCCTCCGAGGCTCAAATCTCCTGTTTCACTTTTCTTATCGTATTCTACTGTTCAGATTCATAACACGTATGACTATATATTCCGTTTGGCACACACGTCATGAATCAAGAAAAGAGAACCCAACCCGAAACAAGAAAATCGAAGTGTTCAATGGAGACCGTCAAGCTCAAACTCGACCCTTCTTACATTCCACTCCATTCCTCAACAAACTAACACATTACAAACCACTAGAGCACAGACATGTCAAAGAATGAGACATCATAGTACACACGATGGCAAAAAATGCATCGGCTTTTTTAGGCACGTAAGAGATTAGAAACAAAAAAAAAAAGAACATTTCGTTTTACATTTGTTGATTTTTTTTTGCCCCCTCCTTAAAATTTATGCAGAAGAGATATCATACACTGAGAGCCGGCGGCCATGACAGGCCCGTCACCTGCGTGACTTTGACCTTCATGTATTTGTGCCATCGGACACGTTTTTAATCAAATATTTACAAGCACAAAGACGACATTTATATGCACTCAACAAAGTGAGGCCGGCATGCCCTTTTTGGCATCGCACTCACCAGCAAAACTCCAGTTTTTGTTTTTCAGTTCTCAGGCTGTTACCGCCCTTAAACCAAACGATACTTTGAATTTTCTGCTGCTAAATAAGCAATCCGAGTAATATAAGCAGCAGCAGAGCCCATATATTCAAGGACAAGATCCCTGCAGAAGCTGCAAATGAGTATACTCAATCAATAATACGAAACTAACATGGTTTAATAAGTAAAAGTATAGAACCAACATGCTGCTGCTGACACGCTAATTATTTCTAAGCACCATAATCCGTCAAGTGTAGGAGTGCAGCTAGGAATTTAATTGGTGGGAGGGGGCAATAGGAAACTTTCTAGGCATAGGAAAGGTAGATTTGTCATTTTAGTGGCACAAAATGTTTAATTTATATATATTGATATATATACACATACATCATGCTCTTCTAAATATTTTGGGGTGGGGATGTGAAGCCCTCATCAGCCATCCATGTTGCTCCGTCCCAGATTAAGTGCATGATTCAAGACTACGAAAATGGGTACAAGAGGGGATCAATTCAACATGTGCTATATAGTGCTATTAGGAAAGTGATAACAAGAGCTCCGGAAATTTTCTAACATATGAAAGGTAACTTAGTTATTTTATTGCGGGGAAAATGTTTAATTCATATATAAACATATATAATTGTTTTCTTAAATATGTGTGGTGGGGGTAGGGACTAGGGAGGCACCCCCATCAGCCAACCAAGTGGCTCCGTCCCAGTAAGAGCATGTTTCATGTTTCAGGAATAGGCGAATGGGTAGAAGACGAGATCTTTTCAACATGTGCTGTAAACTAATGCTAGTAGAAAATATGAAAACAAGATCTTTGAATATATGCATGCATTCTTGAAAGTAGAAGTATATACTCACATGGAGACGGCGAGGGTGAAACTAATGGCATCACATTTGGGGGCCCTAAATGATGATATTCACCTTGCGATGGGGGGTGACTACGAGCATAAGCCACGTTCGGCAACGGACTTTCTGCAGGAGCAGGAGAAACTTTGTGTGTCGGGGGATGCACATGCTTCGGCTGTGATGGTGCAATGTGTGGTGCATAAATTGGTGCAGGAGAAGGGGCCATACGAGAATGCTTATGTTTTCTCCATGGACTAGGATTGTGTCCGAAACGACAACCGGGAGGCTCGGCTGCTTTTTTCTTCACTGGAGCTGGTGCCGGCACGGGTGATAATTTCCCAACTAACGGAGAAGGTGAAGCACTAGGAGAAAGATGAGCATCATGATGATGATGATGGTGGTGGCGGTGGTGGTGGGATGATGGCATTGACATTGGAGATGGGGTGGGAGATGGGGATGGTGATGATGATGGAGCACTTCCATCGCCGCCAAGCGAGTGTTGCAATATGGACGAAAGGCTAACTTGCTTGACCCGACCAAACACAGTGTTATTCAGACCAAGATTTTTGGCGTGCGAGCCTGTAATAGTTTGAGCCAACTGCTTTAGCCTCGACTTTGAGGGATTAATGCCCACTGCCAAAACGACTTGGGACTGAACCGTCGTGGGTCGAGCGACCGTTGAACCCTTTAGATTTGTCAGCCGAATGTACAAGTTCTGCATTTCAGCAAAAAAAAAGAAGAATTTTAGATGTTAAGATTATGGAGACCATTTCAGAAAATGTTACGCTCTTGTTTATTGATGATCGCCTCATCTAAAAGTTTAAACTATCAAAGATGAACTATTTCATCTCTCATATGTCACCTCACATGCAGGCAGTACTCTTTTTCTTATTGATCCTTGCACGTGAAACTCTTTAGCATAAACGGAAAGCGGTGAGATTTGAACAAAGGGCCTATAGTTTCACCTAGCTTTGAGCCCATATTGAATGATCATCTCACAAAAGCTTAGAGAGAGAGAGAGACGTTACATATTTAGACTTGGTTTGGTTTTCCCAAATATTTTTAAACCCCTCAATCCCCCCACCCCCCCCTCCCCCGCCCCCCCAACCCATAAAAGAAAAAGCAAAACAAAAAAGAACTAGCATTTCTTTCAAAATACATCTTTTGTCCCAAAATTACTATTAAAGAAAAATTAATCTTTTCAGACCATCATATTAATCAACAGTATGTTTCCCTATATCTATCAATTATTATTTTAATAAAAATATATATTTTTTAATTAATTATATCACTAACCAAACAAAAATTTACATAAAGGAAAACAAGAAAATATCTACCATAAAATGTCTCCCCCATAATGGAACCAAACATATTATTATTCTCAACACATTCTCCCAACCAACCCGCCAAAACATATTCTCCCAAAATACTTCACTCAAAACAGCCCAACATAAAACCAAAAACACCCTTAATATTTCTAACATTCTTCATCTATTCTATGTCTATGAGTGTAGTTCACATCAAGTGGAACTCATAGCCTGTTTCATTTTACGGGATGAGCAACAGAAAGCATAACACGCTTCAAAAATTAAAAAAACCAATGACATCAAATTACGATTGAAGCCAAAAAAATTAAAAATCATTCAGACCTCATATGGAGCCAAATGCAAGCCCATTTTGAGTTGGCTCGTGAGTTCATCAAAATTGTTTAATATTTGATCAATGGAGAAGTTCAATGTGAAGTTGAAAAGGATCTGAACTTCTTGCATGAGGAAAGCCTTCTGGTCGGGACTAGCGGTAATCCCACCTCTGAATTTGAGCACATCGAAGGAAAAAGGGTCCCCGAACAAAGATGCCGTCAAATTAAGAGACGATTGATGTGTGATTAGATACACGAAAGATTGCCTGATCAAACTTTGCGTTGTCAAATCAGATTCAACTGCAAACACAACCTTTGTTATGTTTGATCCAGCCGATGATTCCAAAGATATTATTTCTACCTGTCACGAGAAAAGGAAAACTGAATCAAAATTTTAGAGATAAATAAGGATGTAATAACCCAAATTGAAGTATCATCTTTTTACAGTTCCCCCGATAAAAGAGAAGAAAAAAGAGCAATAAAATTCAGGAAAAAATCAAGGAGAATTTCCCAGTGTACTTTAGTAGAGGCGAAGCTCATCTCATCAAAAATATCATCCTCGAGTTGTAAGATGTAGTCGTTGAGAAAAGAAGCTGGCTTCTTCAGCATAAAACTTGCCACTATATCATGACCTGTAGTATATAAAACAAATAGGTCATTACATTTAATAAATAGAACTTCAAAAATGGAATCAACAACATATGTCAATTCGAGAAATTCCACTAAACAACTTAATTAAAAACACATATTAAAAGAAAGTGAATCTTTTTTTTTTCTTTTTCTTTTTGTGTGTGTGTGTGTGCGCGCGCGTGTGTGTGTTGGAGAGCTCGTTATGGACTTATTTCTAGGGAGAAAAATTCCATAAAAAAACCTACTATGCTCATGTCAGACAGTGCATAACATAGGAACAAAAAATGATATTACTACAGCATAATTTACAAGAGAGGACAAGCTAATGTAAATTTTGTATAGTTATGATTGCATGCCTTGTCCAAAATTTTTGTTATGGGTGCCAAATGTGCCACAATCTAGTACAAAACTTGTCCTTAATAAACGTTTGGATAACATTCATACTCAAACCAAAACAAAAATCAACAGAAAAAAATATCCGTACATTTTTAAAAAAGGAAAAAAGAAAAGAAAGCAAGAAACAAGTCATTAATACTCAACCACCAAATTATGGTATAAAAACCGTAGGATACCACATCATAAATAATCAGCTACCAAAATTGAATATAATCTGTTTAACATAGGAAACTACATTTCACGAAATTAAACATACAACATGGAAAACTAAAATTCAAGAAAACAGTACATTTCACAATCCCATAAAGAACTTTCAATTTTGTAACATACAAGACTTATTAATGCAGAACATTAGATTACACTAAGAAAACTACCATTCCAAAGGTAAAGTTTAATCTCAATGAAAATAATATCACACATCATTTAGCAAAAAAATAATCCAACATTGTACGAGAAACACCCATAAATGGTGTGAATGCCCGCCACAGTTCAGTGATTTCAACATCAGTAAGCACAATCTAGTGTAAAACCACAATCTTAGTAAGAAATCCTCAAGAAGAGAGAGAGAGAGAGAGAGAGAGAGAGAGAGAAGAAAAATAATACAACATTGTATGAGAAATACCCATAAATGGGGAGTAAATGCCCATCACAATTAAGTGATTTCAACATCAGTAAGCACAATCTAGTGTAAAGCCAAAATCTTGGTAAGAAATCCTCAAGAAGGAAGAGAGAGAGAGAGAGAGAGAGAGAGAGAGAGAGAGTTTCCCAGTTAACTCAACATTATCAAAATAAGTAAATAACAAGGGATTTACTCCATTAACAACTCCTAAATCAAAATGCACCCACTTAACCATATAAACAGATGAACTTCAAACTCTCCAGAAAAAGAGAAAATTAACAAAAGAGCATCAAAAATCCCAAACACAGAAAATCAATCAACTCTTAACCAAGAAACGCCCCAAAATGCCAAAAGCACAAATTTGATTAACAGGCACCGCACAAAATCCAAACAGATCTGCGTGTAAACATAATGCAGAAAATAATCACCCCAAAAACGCAAAAAATTGCCAATTTCAAAACCAAGAACTCAACACACAAACCCCCCACAAACCTGCATAGTCCAGATCCAGATATTTTTTCTCTCCAAAATGAAAGAATGGCAGCCAAAAAACAGCAGACGAGAGCACTGCAACACCAAGTACCAAAACAAAAACACATCTGAAAGACACCCATCTCTTAATCCCACTGCAGCCCAAGCAGCAGCACCCATTTCTGCTCCCCCCACTGGGAGTTGCACCCTGTGCATCAACTGTTGTACTCGGCAAAATTTGCCCATCCTCTGGCTTGCCCATTGCGAAAAAAGAATCTCAGCAATGTGGGTTTTCCTTCTGGGTCTTTCAGCTAAGCTCCATTACTGGTGTAGTTTGCTGAAACAGAATCCATGGCTTTTCTTGATTTTTTTTTTTTTGTGGGTTTTTTTTTGCTTTTTTTTCTGTTTCTTGTTTCTATGCAGACAGAAAGATGGGAAGTTTTTGGTGAGTGGTTAAGGAGTGGAGAAATGGAAATAAAAAATTTTTGGTATTTTTTTTTGTTTTTAGGGTTTGAAGTTTGGGGGTGGGAAGCTTGTGGAGTTAACTTGAGCAGATCAACTGTTTTTTTCCTTCTTGTGAGATAAAGACAGGCACAAATGTGTTGTCATGTTTTGTTGTGGTAATAAAAGTGAACAATTTGTAATAGGAAATATAATATATAGATATATATATATGTGTGTGTGTGTATTAATTTGTGTGTATCTTTTTGGATTATGGTTTTATAATAGTAATGTTTCTACCAAAATGGAACTTGGGTTTTTTTTTTTTGTTTTTTCATTTTTATTTATTTATGTATTTATTTTTTGGCTAAATGGGATTAAAAAAAAAAGACACCTTTTTTTGGAGTAATTGATGAAGAAATTTCCAGTTTTTTTTTTTTGGTTGAATTACAACTTTTTGTGCCAGTTTGAGAAATAATTTGACTCACAAAATTAGAAAAGTTCGGATTTTTGTCATGTGTATAAGGAGTGGATGTGGAGAAAATATGATTAGTGAATTAATTGAATAATTAATAATATCTTTTTTTAAAATGTATGATGCATTGATGTATATTTTTCGTGAACAATTAATATACTCCACTTCTTCTATATTTTCCAGCATAATCATTTATTAATAATTACGTGCGTTCTATAAATAAAAATTTAGAAAAAAAAAAAAAGCATGGGGCGCTTAAAATTTCAAAGATCATATTACAACTTTTTAAGGAGGTGTAGTGAAGTAATACCAATTGAAATATAATAAAAAAAAATTATTTATCATTGTGTAGAAAATAGAAGTTTAAATTAAAGATGCCCCTTTAAGGTATAGTTATGGATCACACACACACACACACCAACTTGAAAACAAGAAGAAAAAAAAAAGGAAAAACTTTGTCCCTTTCACCATTCGGTGTTCTAAAAGCGTTGTTGAATTATCATTTAATGTCCTAAGTTATTTTACCACATTAATTTTCAGAAAAATATATATATATATAATTATTATTATTCAATTTTAGGAGGGCGCTCAACCAACTTGAAACTTGTGCAAGGGCTAATTGAATTGTTGATAAAGTGGTAAACACTAAATACGCACACACATATATATATATACATATATGTATATATATGGAGAGAGAGAGAGAGAGAGAGAGAGAGAGTAAATATTCGAATATCATATTCCACTTACTTTGATGCATCATTTTAAACAAGCTGTCGAATAATGGAAGAAGCTTGAGAGAAGGTCTATCCAACATGTAGTAATTTAAAAGCCACTACAGACACTCTTTTTTTTTTTAAATCATTTTGGAATTTTTTGCACATGTCTCAGATTGCACAAAAAAAAAAATGGATATTGAATAGGAATCGACCCATTATAAACTTATCTTTATTTTTATGTACTTGTTTGTATATACAAGAAACAATTTTAAATACATTTCAACAAATACGAAGAAAAATACGTTGAAATTCTTTGTTTTAATATTTAGTTCTTGATATCTTGGAATTATATGTCTATAATAATAATTAATTTGATTGTGGATTGCAATATGTAATTCGGGTCTCTTTCTTCTTTTCTTTTCTTTTTTCCTTTTTCATTTAGAATTGAAATTATTTTATTTGAGTTTGTTGGTGGCACATCAATATTCAATTAATTTTAGTGAAATTAATGAATTGTAATATTCATTGGTTTATAGTAACTCTCCTTATCTTCTTTAAAGTCAAAAATAATTAATTTGAGATTGTTGGTGGCACATCAAATTTTAATTAATTTTAGCAAAATTGATGAATTGCAATATTCGTTGGTTTATATTAACTCTCTCTCTCTCTCTCTCTCTCTCTCTCTCTCTCTCTCTCTCTCTCCAGTCCGAATCCTCTACTACACAACAGTGTTACATCATCTCCTCCACTCATCCATACACGCCACGTGTATTGATGAGCGATTGAGATAAGGAAAGAAAAAAAAAATTATGATATGATTTTTTTTAAAAATATTCTCTTTTCTTATCTTAACTGTTCGCTAGTATACGTGACGTGTATTGATAAGTGATGGAGAAGATTTAGCACTATATTGTAGTAGAAAATCCGGGCTGCTCTCTCTCTCTCTTAATTAAAAACTATTCAATTCGAGTTTGTTGGTGGCACATCCATATTTAAATAAATTTAGCAAAATGAATGAGCACCTAAAAACTATCCCCAATCTTAGTCCCTATCAACAAACAATTCAAATTTGTGACGTGAAAAATATTTATTTGTATGGTTTTCGCTTTTCAGAATAGGAGAGTGAAAGCACTTGTTCAGCTGTGATGGCTTTTGCTTCCATTGCAGTCAACTTTGGGAAAGGGATTTTTCAAGTAAAACATCCTTTTTATCCACACACAAAAAAAAAGAAATAATAAATAATTTCTTTTTGTTAATTAGTTGAAAATATATTCACCGAAAAACTGCAAAATGTCGCTTGTCCAAGTGGACGTTAAAGCTTGTTTAATTATAAAAAACGTGTTAAAAGTGTCACATAGTTAAGTGCTTGAATTACCTATTTCGACAGTTTGTAATTTCACAAGATTACATTTCAAGTAAATTTTGGTATAGCTTATTTAGATATATACTATATTACTATATAAAGAGTGACACAATTAATGCATAGTTGAAATGTTGCTTTAGAATTGTCACATTGTGTGTATTAAGTTTAGTTTAAAAATATCACTATCATATTTTTCTGATAACTTTTATACCACAAACATTTAAATAAAAAATGACAATATCAATATATGTCATTTGTTAGGTTACTTGCTATTTTCCAAAATTTATCCCCTAAATGCAAAAATAAAATGGTATTTTTCATATCTTAAAAATAATTAAGTTGATTGATTGTAGAAAAATGATTAAAAAACATAAAGAAATTCCCAGAGCATACAAAAATATACTCGATGTCTGAGTCTGTGAGAATTTTTATTTAAAAAATAAATAAAATATATAGATATACAATTCACACGAAAATCCCTGACAAATGTCAATCAAAATATTTCACAAATATATACACACTTGTACAATTGGGAAGAGAAGAGGAAAAGATGATTCGAATTATATTCGAACCTCTACCACTGGTTACACTACCAATGGCCCGAGTTTTCAAGACTTTAATTATTGATAGAATGCATTGAAATTATAAGAATGTAAAAGAAGAAAACACCGGGGGGGGGGGGGGGGTATCTGTAAGTGCACAATATAGTTTCTTTTTGATATGTAATAAATATTCAGCAAAGAAAAATAATAATAATAATAGTAAAACAAACAAAAAAAATGTATCACCATTCACGGAAAATTGAGCACAAGGGTCCAATATTTTGTGGGGCACACAGCCCCAGCGCCCGTGACGAAAATTCAGTTCAATTTATAATAATAAATATAAATATAAATATAAGCATAAATAGATATACATTTACATATGAAGTCCGCCTAATTAATGTGCCCTCGTTACTCTTGTTTTTTTTTAGCCAAAGAATGAAGAAACATTTTTGGTGGAGAAATCAAATTCAATTGTCGGTGCTATTATGTTGGATTGCCTAGGAAAAGGTTCTCTATTTATTTATTTTTGGTGGGGAGAGGGTAGAAATACAAATGAGTCGATCGAGATTTGGCCTTTTTTTAAGCTTGAGCTTGAGTCAGATAAATCGAATTCGAGCTTGAGCTCGAGTTTGATTCGAGCTTGGATTGGCTCGACTGTTTTCATTTTTTAATAAATTATAAGTTTGAGTTCAAAATTTTTTAATTATTTTATTGTATTCGACCTACATGCTCGAGTCTGGGCTCGAAATTGAAAATAATATATAATTTATAATTATATATAGTTACATCAAAATTAAAAAAATATTAAAAAAAAAGATAGAGAAAACAAGCGAGCATTTAAAATTACTTAGCTCGATTTCAGTTCGAATATTGTACAAGCGAATAATTCGAGTTCAAACATTTATCGAGCCGACTCGTCAAGATCAAAGTAGACTCGATTCGTTTGCATTTATGAGGAGAGGGGGGTGGGAGCAACGTAAATATAGAGCCAATTTGGAATGGCTCTTTTTCATAAGATTTTTTTTTTTTAGCAAAAAGTAATTTAGTTTGAAAATTAGTGTTTTGTTGGGTTAAAAAAAAAACAATGCTATAAAAAGCCCAAAAATAATATTTTTAGTAGAAATTCAAAGCAGTTTTTAAAGAAAAATGCATTTTAAAACACGTTTGAATTAGTGCATTCTACTATAACATTGTTTCTTTTAAAAAAAATATTCATTTATAAAAACTACGACTCGGCAAGTATTTAAAAAAAAAATCTATTCAAACGGGCACATAATATGATGTGGTTATTTTTGTTCCATGTGGCAGTGGAACTACCTTATTAGGTATTATAATACCATGTCAAATACAAATTGGTCAATTGTTATTATTTTTTTTAAAGCGAAAATATTAGTTATGGGGTCAAAATTAAAATATATTGATTTCAATTTTCAACCTCAATTTTCATGGTGTGTCATATCAATCTTGATGTTTGGGTTTCGATTCGCTATATCAATCTTAATTTCAAAAGTATATTGACACCAATTTTGTAGGTCTCGAATATATATATATATATATATATATATAGTAAGAATCAAAAATGAAACTTGATGAGATTAAACTTAAATATTAGTAATTGTTTATTATGAATGTCTTTGTCAAAAAAGTACTAAAAAAACTCGTGACTCTTTAAATAACACCCATACGTGAGACACTATACAAATTCATCGTATTTCATTATATTTTATTAAATCTAAAGGACCAATATATATATATATATATATATATTTAGATACTTTTTGTTTTAATTTTGAACAAATCAAACAAAGCAAAACCCAACGAGTGAATCTTAAAGTGATTTTGTAGAGGTGTTTTTGGGAAAAATACATTTTTGACAATCCGGTTAAAGAATGTGTGTGGAGTAAAAATATATTTTATTTTATTTAAATACTTATATTTTATCATAAATGTTTTATTGTATAAGGTTTTATTTTATTACTGGTCTCTTTCATATCAGCAAACCCCTTTATTAGGCTGGGTACTCATTTTTCACTCGTTGAAAAGAGAAGAAAATACAGAATACCAACAAATATCTATTTTGAATTAATTCGATTCGATAGTATTAGTTTTGAAACGTTTAGTGCCAAAATCACTTAATTGGATATTCGCCAATCCTTTAACTATAGACTATGTAGTACATTTTATTCGTAGGGCGACGGACGGTCATGCTCCTCTTTTGAATGATATCCAGTGGAGTTCAAGGAGACCATGGCTTCATTGATAGGATTCCAAATATTGGGCTCGATTGACTCTCCAATTGGTTGAAAGGCTTGAAAAAAATGTTATTTTGAAGATATCCAAAGACAGAAGAGAAGTTAAATATTAATTTTTATCATATGTCATTATAATAATATAGTAATTAGAAAATATGTATCTATGTTAAATTAATATATATTAATAATTTGAAATAATAAAAAAATAATAGTTTTGGATAAACATTTTAATATTTATTTTCTATTTTTGATTATTTTAAAAACATTATTACAAAACAGTACCCAAACAAAATTCTCAAAATTCAAAAAATAAAAATAACTAAAAGCGCACCGACAAGTAAAGTGTCGTAGCGTTTTCTTACAGCAGCCCGACTTTCTTGCTGTCCCTTAAAAATATTGCC
The DNA here is from genome assembly GCA_026212405.1 of Petrea volubilis. Taxonomy (NCBI): domain Eukaryota; kingdom Viridiplantae; phylum Streptophyta; class Magnoliopsida; order Lamiales; family Verbenaceae; genus Petrea; species Petrea volubilis. The sequence continues at coordinate 11,514,641 of CM047885.1, read as the reverse complement.
TTGTACTTTTCACCGTTTACACTCTCTCTTTCTCTCTCTTAGGGTTTTATACTCTCTCTTTCTCTCTCTACCCTGCATTTCTCTCTCAAGTTTCTCCATTTTGTCTGCAAGAATCAACCATGTCCCAGTCACAGGAAGAATTGTTGGCTGAACATCTCGAGCAACAGAAGATTGATGTACATTCTCTCTCTCTCTCTATATATATATATACACACACACACACACACATATATATATATATATATATATATATCACACACACACGAGGGAAGCTATGTGTGTGCAAGATTGAATCTTGCTATGGGGTTTTGAAGTATATTTATTTGGGGGCATGGATTGAGTTTATAGTTCGCATGGGTTTATTGTTTCAAATTGTTTTCCTTTTTTTTTCTTTTTAATTATTGGATGTTGGGTTGATTAAATTGAGCTGAAATATATGGATGAGCTTTGAAGGATGTTTATGTGGATTTTTTAAGTATTTTTTTCCCTTTCCGATCTACGGGTTTCAGTAAGTTTCATGTTTTCAGTTATAAAAGCTAGATTCAAGGGTCCATTTTTAATTTTGAAAATGATAAAAATGGAAAAGATTTATCAATTTAGCATATTATTTTCGTTGAAAATGGTGAAAACAACTTATTATTCTTTGGGTTCGGGTTTGAGTTCGAGTTGATAAATGATTAAGGGAGGAATGGTTTTGTCTTGCAAGGTTTTCGATTATTTTCATCTGAGAAATCCTGTAGTGTACTTCAATATTTCAGCTGTTATTATTTGGGGATTCAAATAAATTTGGAGTTGTATTGTTGAAACTAAGTTTGCAGGTGCTTTTCCTGCATCTGCCGAAAAAAAGCAGACAGTGAGTGTGTTGTTTTCCTGCCTGTGCTTAAAAAAACTAAAATAAGCTAAAAGTTTAAATCAGCTTTCAGGTTGCTTTTTCGAGCTTTTAGCTTCTTTTTCAAAATTCAACTATTGATTTTCATTTTTTCTTTCCAAACACTACGCACTTTTACTATTCAACTTTTTCTACAACCTCTACTTTTCCAAAAGCAGAAGTGTTTGCAAACACCCCTCAGGATAATGGAGCACAATTTAAGGTAAACTCCCAACATTGTGAGGTTAAGACAACAGATATGGTTGTCCACATGTATGTAATGACTACCCATTGTCTCCCTGCATGAGAAAAAAGTTGTATTATTATATGGAAATAAAATAAAAAAGAAAAATAGTTATTTATTTTGATAGTTTATTGATTCAATAATTACTTACAGAATGAGGAGCCTATAATTGAGGATGACGAAGATGATGACGATGATGATGAAGGAGATGAAGATGACGCTGAAGGTAGGGGTATCTCTTTGTCCATCATTTTCAATACCGGGTCATAAATTTTTCCTCTCTTGCTCTTGCTTAAGCGTAGAATATATAGTTTTCTTGACAGCAATTAGCGGATTGTTTAGTATATTTGTTTCTCAAAATGATGGATAGAAATGTTGTTTGAATTTTCAGTTTGGCAATCATCAATCTTGGATCTATTTAGTCTTTTTTGACATGTCTAAAGAAGTTAGTATGACAGGGATGTTTGTAATGAACCTCTTCGAAGACATATAACTCAAAGACATTCTCAGTTTGGTGCAATTTTGTTTCTCAAATTGAAATCCAAGTGAGACAAACTAGGTTTGTACTTGTGCATGCATTGAAACATGTGTTGGAAATGAAAACATTTGTTCAAAAACATGTGTCTTCCTAGGGTGCATCGATCCAGGTCTTGTAAACTTGACTACTTAGAATGATTGTGTGTGTGTTTATATATATAAATAGCCTCACTTATAAAAATGTCCAATACCAGGATATGTCTAAAACACGGGCCTTCATCATTGTACACGAATATTTGATTAACCTGGATATAATTGATGTCATGAATCAATTTGGGACAAAATGTTTAACTTGTTTCTTTTGGCAGGGCAAGAAGATGCCGGTGGTAGGTCAAAACAGAGCCGGAGTGAGAAGAAGAGTCGTAAGGCAATGCTAAAACTAGGAATGAAGCCCATCCCAGGAGTTAGCCGAGTCACTGTCAAAAAGAGCAAGAATGTCGGTTCTTCTGTCCTTTACGCAGACACAGACACACACACACACACACACACACACATATATATATATATCACTTCTCTCTGTAGACAATTTGAAGGTTGCCTTTTGCCTTGGCATTTTTTTCACGCACACACATACACACATGTATATATATATCACATCTCTTTTCTTGTAAACAATTTGAAGAATGCCTTTGCTTTGACATGTTCGATTATTCATATGCATGTTCACTTGTGTGTGTGTACATATACATGACTTCTCTTTTCTGGTAAACAATTTGAAGAATGCCTTTTGCTTTGGCACATTTTTCACGTGCACACACACATGCGCATAGAACTTCTCCTTCAAATTGTATTTGAAGGATGCTTTTGATTTGACACCTTCAATTGTTTCACACACACGTACACGGGCTTATGACTTCTCTGTTCTTGTAAACAATTTGAGGGACGCATTTGCTTTGACACAGTCAGTTTTCCACACGCACACTCTTTTCTTGAAAACAATTTGAAGAATGCCTCTGTTTTTGATGCGTCCAATGTTTCAGATCCTGTTTGTCATCTCGAAGCCCGATGTTTTCAAGAGCCCGAATTCGGACACATACGTCGTTTTCGGCGAGGCTAAGATTGAGGATCTGAGCTCACAGCTGCAGACACAGGCCGCAGAGCAGTTCAAGGCTCCTAATGTCAGCAACGTTGTGCCCAAGGCGGAGCCCGCCACTCTGCCTCAGGATGACGAAGAAGTAGACGAGACGGGTGTCGAGCCCAAGGACATAGAGCTGGTGATGACGCAAGCCGGGGTTTCGAGAGCTAGGGCTGTCAAAGCTCTCAAGGATGCTGATGGAGATATCGTCTCCGCCATCATGGAGCTCACAAACTAGAGAAAAATAATATGTCCTAAGATTTTGCTTGTTTCTTGTAAGAGGGTCAGAGATTTTTCATTTGAATATCCTCTGTGATTTTTTGAATCATAGGGGTTGAGTGTTTTTCCCCATGTTTTTAATGGTTTTTGGTATGCTCGTGTGTACTATATTGGACTGTTTGATGGTTATGGCAATGGTTCATGTCATTTTTTTTCTCTTTCCGCCTTGAAGGAAACATATGCTATACTAGTGTTGTTTTTGATCATTGAATTGAGTATATTGATGTTATAATTTTATTTTTTTAATAAATTTTGATATCATCATATTCAAATTGAAGTATAGCATGAAATATTTCGTGTACGAGGTTGTTTTTTTCTCAGACAATTACAGTGAACATTGGCTTGTCAAATTTTTATCACATGTTTTTTTTAATACTTTACCCTGAAATAACAATAATGATTTTTTCATTTTTGTTTATTTCTTTTACGAGAAAAGCTGAGCGTGCCTAGATAGAGGGTTCATTGAAACTAGTGTTGGCTGTGTGTTTGATTTAAGTGCTTAATTTTTTTTTGTATATAATAATTAAATGTATTTATTTAAAATTTGTATGCTGATATACCTTAATCATATTTTGAAATACATAGTTGTTTGAATTTGTCATATGATATAGAGAATAAAAAATTGAAGAGAGAAGTTGGGAGAGGAGAGAGAGGAAATAATTATTTGGGAGAAACAAGGGGAGGAAAAGCAATGCAAATAATTTATACATAATATAGATAACATAAGCTCAAAAAGATTTACAAGTGAATCCTTAGAAAGCAGCAAAGGAGGAGTTTCTCCCTCTAGCAATGCAAACGAATCTGAGTTTGTTATATATTTAACTATAAATAACACATTAATTTTCGAATTCGAGCCCAAGTTCCAGCTTGCAGTTCGAAAACAATAAATAATTGAAACCTTTTGAATTCAAACCTATAATCTATTCATAAATTATAGTCAAACAAGTTGAGTTGAACCGAGCTTGAGCCCCTTTCTTCTTGGTTCGTTGGGCTCAAGCTCGAGCTCGAGAAAAAAGGGCCAAAGCTCGACTCGGCTCGACTCGCTTGCATCCATGTTCTCATCCCCCAGACAAATTCTATGAAAGGAAAAGAACATTCTAGAACCTAAATGTAACCTGAAACAACAACATATGCATATTCTTAGCCCTTATTGTAGACTGTAGACTAAGCATGAAAAAGTCAGCACATTTGGTTCAGACAAGAGGGTTCATCCTGAAAACATCCTAAGATAAGCAACTGATGGTTAAATTACACTTTTGCACATTGAGATCTTGATATTATTGAGAGTAAATGAACTCTTAAAACACAGAGATCAATCATGTCCAATGCCCAAGAAAAGAAAAGCAGAAACTCGCGAAATAGGCAACTTCGAAACTTCAAAACGCGTATATTGAATGACCGCCTCATCTGAGAACTTAAACTGTCACTCTGTCAGAGACGAGCGACATTGAATATTTTATATCTCGAACAACATATACTAAGATACAGTTGACAACGATGGAGATCGAGCACGTGAGCGCCAAGGATAGTCATTATGATCTTCATCGACAAATATAGTAAAACATGATAAAGCACTTACATTGTCTGCAAGACAAGTTTTATTTGTTCAAATGAAGTTTAAAACATCTATGATCTTAAACAAATTCAGACACAACAGCACGATTGATTGTAATTGGAAGAACCTTAATTATTCAGAAAGGCCAATGAGAGTACTCGTCGTGGCGGTTACCTTGATGGTGGTAGTTAACCGATCTAGACCGTTGGATCATTTCGTTATGGTTACCATTTGAACGAGACGAACCGAATGGCCACAAGAAAGACCACCGCCTCCGCCTTCCGTTTCGCCCCCTCGAGTTCTCATCATGGCATCTTCCCCCACCGGATAACTGTTGTCTGCAAACGGGGCAAGAACTTCGTTGTTCTAACCACGGGACAATACAATCCGAGTGATACAAATGCTTGCATGGGAGCTTCAACACTTGTGAACCCAACTCAAATCTTTCTTTACACACGGGACACGTTGAGTCTCCACGAATGTGCTTCTTGGAAATCTTGACTGTCGGTAGGGACTCGATAGATGATCTTGAAGCCGGGGGAGGGGCACGATGTTCATTTCGCGTCACCTGTTGGAAAAACTCTTCCACCCCGGGTCCAATGAAGTAGTCCCCCCCGTTTTCTTGTCTGAATCCTAGAGTTTCGTTGAGGAATTCTGACAGCCCACCACTGCCTGGCATTCTTGCGGGCATGTCTCCGCTGAAAACTAGGAATGAGTTCCAAGAACTATTATCAGATATGTTTGTTCTAACAGTTCTATGCTGTCTGAGAAAGTTCGAGATGGCCTCCATAAACCTTGGTCTTGGGTTGTCGAATTCAGTAGTTGTCGTCATGGTTATTGCATCATCGAGTTCTTGAATGAAACCTCCTCCACAGTTAGGGCACATGGCGTTTCGTCTCTGGAGAGTCACTGGTTCGCTACAACTATGACACCAATGAGTGCCCCCTTCGCTCGACATTGTAGGTCTCTCACTAAAACCTTCCTTGTTACATCCTTAAATCCTGCACTGCAGAATGATAACTTGTTAGAAATGTGCAAAAATAAAGGAACAGTCTTTTAACTCAAAATCAATAACTCAGCTCATGGTAACAAAAAAGCAGTCCAGACCCTTTTTCGTATGGTGTTTCATCTTCTATTTTACATTCACACATACATGCCAAGCGTTCTGATTATTTTCCATCAAACATACAAAAATCATATAAATTGTTCGAATATGCGATCCAAAATAAGAAAGAAGGCCAAGAATCCGCTTGAATTTCTTCTATCCAAAAGAGAAACAAAGTGGGAGTGAGAATGTCTGACCTTAAAACATTGAATTTGTGAAAATCTAGGTTGTCTTAAAATAATTCAAAATAAGGAACATTTAACCAAGAGCAAGAATTAATTTTTAACCACCATTGTTATTAATCCCTTAAAAGGAAAAACTTTTCTATAGCAAAATCACAAAATATGTGCCATTTGAGTTCTAGCAAATCATAACACTTACACAACACAAATTAACTTCAAGAAACACAAGAACCACGATAAATTGACAAAACCAAAGCTAACTAAATTATAATTTTCTTGAAAGTTAAAAAGTCTATTCTATAACTCTGACAAAATGTAAATACTAAATCTGGAGATCAAATCAAGAATTCATTTTTTTTTTACCCATACAAACCAACAGCCCACAACAGAAATATCAAATTAGATTCACTCCCTACAGGATTAAACATCCCAGAAATGCAAGAACACGTATGAAAAAGCAAAATAAAGAAAAAGAATTAAAGTAAAGCAAATGGGATAAAGATAAGCTAGAATGTTCATACCTTTTGATCCAGGGAATAAAACGACAAGAACAGAAAATTCCCAGATGGAGTAGTATACATATAAAGTTAACTATGCATAATGCCCAAGGAATCTATACACAATCTATACACATATACATACAAATATATTTGTTTGTGTGTGTATTTGTAGAGAGAGAGAGAGAGAGAGAGAGAGAGAGAGAGAGAGAGAGAGAGAGAGCTGAAGCTAAAAGATGTGCAAGTAAACACATAACAGTGTGTTTTAGTTAAGAAAAACTGCAAGAATACTAAAAGCGACTGTGTGAGTGAGAGAGTCAATGAGTGGTGTCCTTATCTGAGAATTTTATTGGGAGATGGGAAGGAGAAATGGGCCTCTTCAGTGGGCGAAAGCCCATCATTTATAGTCTGGTTCATGGGAAACTTAGGCCCAACAAAGGAGTGGACTTCAATCCAAATTCGATACATCTATAATTGATTAAATATCAATACATCATATCTGATTATAAATATCTATAATTTCAAAAAAAAAAAAAAAGGAAAAAATCCACGCTTGAAAAGAAAATGATGACGAGTTTGGGGCTTATTTATTGAAAAAAAGGAGTGAGGGGGGAAGGTCAGGAAAACCCTCACCTTTTCTTTCTTTTTTCTTCTTCTTCTTCTTCTTTTTTTTTTTTCTTTTGGATAATTACATTGTACTACTATGAAGTATGATCAAATTATAAATTAAATCCTCGATTTTTAAAAATTATTTAGATAACTTGAGGTATGCATACTAAATTTTGATATTAATAGAGATGTGAGAAAGACAAAAATGCCATCAAATTTTTTACTATTTAAAAATTGATAAATTACACTAAACTACCTCGAGGTATGAAAAAAATTATAAATTTAACCATGATTTTCAAAAATTACCAAGACAACCCCAGGATTTGCATACTAATTGTAATGTTAACGGAAGTTTGATAAAAACATAATTCCCCCAAATCTTTTGTAATGCATGATTTTTTTCCTTTGAAAATGTGTTTTTTAATAGTTGCTTTTTTCATCAAGAATGATACTTAAAATATCATATATATACTGTATTATAAAAATTAATTAACATGTGTTTAGTGTTTTTTTGAAAAATTCTCAAATTTTCAATTCAGTTTCTAAGGTTTGTATTTTTTTTCTCTTTTGATTATTAGTGATTTTGTTTGTTAATTTGGTATAAATATTACAAAAAAAATCTTTATGTATTTCAAAATATTAAAAAATCAACCCTGGACAATTTGTAAAATTTGGTCAAATTCGACAAAAAGGTAAAATAGAAAAATATGTTAAAACTTAATTCTTTTCATTAAAAACACTAATGTTAATAGACGGAGGGTTACATATATAAAACGTGTGCATGCCTCATGGTTATCTCGATAATTTCTAGAAATTGAAGATTTTATTTGTAATTTAGCCACATCTTAGGCTAATTGAGTGTAATTAACTTTTTTCCTTTTTTTTTAAAAGATTGCATTTTATTCAATTTCATCAATAAATCATGTAGTTCAAATCGAATTATAATATTACAATCCAAAGTACAAGTCATTTGCGAATTAAGCCCTAGACCTTATCGTAAAAGAATATTTTCAAATCCTGACTTTAATTTCAATTGCAATTCCCATTCAGTAGCTGAAAATGGAAACAATTGCGGCGGTAGTTATGCGGGATCCGCCGTTCTCTTGATTTCCCTTTTTTCTTCCTCTTCGGGCCATGACTTATGGCCCAACCAACTTTCAATTTCAGATATTTTTTTATTTGACCCATGAATAGGCCCACCGTTTTAGCCCAAACAGAAGAAACAAAAAAAAGAAACCAAATAAGTGGGCTCATTTTTATTCTCCAACCCCAACTTTATTTCTCAATTAAATTCAAATCAAGGCCCAATTTCACAATAAACTTGAATTCAATTACTCCTTGAATTGCATCAGAAGAGTCATCCAGACAGGTAGCAGGCAAAAGTCGTCTCTCTCAACTCTGCTTCTTTTTTTTTTTTTCTTCAAATATCTAGTATATCAACTGGCCCCTCATGGAATATATGGTACTTGGAGCACAATATCAACCCCGGCCTCCCACAAGCGAGATTAAGGCAACCTCTGCAAATTTTCCATGTTTTGCTTTTCTTCCTTTTCTCTCGTGGATCTTGGTATCCATTCATTGGCAAGAAGTGTTTTAACTCTTCCCATACCCGATCAAAATTATTACCTAAACTTCAATTTCTTGATTCTCAAGTTTTCGAAGGATGGTAACCTCCTAACTTGCAATGGCAATTTTCTCCTATAAAAGAAAGTGAGGGTCGAAGCGTCTCTCCTCACATCAACCTTATTTCAACAGCGGCCAATTTGTAATCTTCTCGTTATCGCTTTTCTCTGCACAACCCTCTCAAGGTATTAAAAAAAAAAATTCTTTTATTTGTGTCTGGTGTTTCGGTATGAGTCCGTTACTCATAAGCTTTTGATTCACTTTTTCATGCAAAAAACGCACACCATGTGTTTGTTGGTTTGACAACAAGAACTCCTCTTCTAATTTTTTGGTTTTATTTTATTTGATGGTTTCCTTGCAGAATATCTAATCAAAGTCTCCACTTGAGACCAAGGTTTTCCTCTTCTTTTTTTTCACAGCCTATTAAGAAGCCGAAACTTGGTGCATAGTTCCCACTGCGTAGTCTTCTCCCTTTTCCCCTCCTTATTTATTTATTTTCGGTTTTCAAGAAGCCTCAATTTATTTTTGTTTTTGATTTGATTTGACCCATAACTTATGGCCCAAACAAATTTCAATATTTTTATTCAATATGGCCCATGCAACATAATTTATTTTTATCAATACATATCCCTTTTCTCCCATTTTCGGCCCAAAAAATATAAGTGGGCTCAACCTAAATTTATTTTTTTCAATTGAGCCCAAATCAAGCCCAATTTGATGCAAAATTCAATTGCAATCTCATACAAATTTACTTGCAATTGCGTACATCAACATAGCTCTTTTCTTTTCCTTCTGCTTTCTTTTATTTCATCTTTTTGAATTCTCTAATCTTTAAAATATGTCATGATTTAGGGGGAGAAAGAGATGCTCAACCTTGATGATGATGATGGATCTAAATATAGTCAAAAGTCGACCATGAGATCTAACTCATCAGCTGCAGAACCTCCACTTGCTAAGAGAGGGCGCAGAGAAGCACCCAAATTGAATGAAGCAAACCCAACACTTCCATGCCCCGAAGCTTTAGTTTTTCAAGGCGAGAAGTTCATCTGTAATCATCAGAAAGAGTTTCTTCAGAAATTGTGGAAGGATCTCATAGAAAAGATATCACGCACTTCTCTCGACTCACTTTCCTCTATCGAAGACGAGGTCGATATATTGCTCAGCTCGATGAAAAGCTTCAGCAACTTTGACATTTCCTATGTAGAAGGATCACTCAAGCTTTTATTTGCTAAGGCAGCTGCTGTTGATAAAGCGAGGTCTGCATTCTCTAAGAAAGCATCTAAGGATCAGTTAGAAGAAGCCAAAGAACGTCTTTCAAATGCCAAGACCAAAGAAAGCAAAGAGGCTAATCTAATTCAGTCTACCAAAAAGGATTTGGAGCAAATTCAACAAGAAATCAATAACTTGAATGCACGGAAGAAGAGTTTGTTTCAATCATTGAAGCGACAACAACTCCTACAAAGTGCTCAAGTTGAAGTTTGTGAGATTGAAAAAGAAATCACCGCCCACCAGAGTGCTTCTTCACTAAGTGACGAAGAAACTGAAGAAATGAAGCTTTTGACGGCATGACTCGAGGCTGCTAGGGAAGAGTTGAAGAGTTTGAGTCCTTTTGCTTGAGATTAGCTTAGGATTTTGCATTTTTATGTTTTTCTTTTGCTATAAACAATGTTTTCCTTTCTTTTTTCATTTTTTGATTACGCAATAGAAATCCTTTTATGTACTTTCTATTTTGCAATCTCTTGGTTGTGAATGCAACTTTTGTTATCTTTCAATACAATGAATCTTGAAACTTATTATGTCTCTCACAATAAATCAATACTAACATGAAAATACAATTCATTACAAATTTCAAACTTTATGTAATAAATTGCTAACTTTCATGAAAATAAAATCTACAGCAAACACGATCCTTCAAACGCTCTGATTTTGAGTTAACAACTCCTTTGGAAAAGTATATCTTCAAAGAATCTCGACTGAACTTAGAATTTATCTAAGCTGCCTACGTACCCCACGAAGGGATCAAGTTATAACGTAGTTCAATGACAACAATTGTTTTGTGGGGGAGCCATACACAGTTTATACTCATTCGGGCCAGGAGTATCCATAGCTTAACCACCCTGGACGAGGTGGAGTATTTCCAAATTTAACCACATGAAATACCTTTAGTGGAGTATGTTAGCAGTTTAACCACGTGCATTACCATTGGTGGGTAACGTACACAGTTTATACTCGTGCGGGTCAGGAGTTTGATGCAGTTTAGGCTCGTGCCTCAAGAGCAATTTACATCATTTACGCATAGTAGCGCTTCAAGAATTTCCCATTTATGGGGCCAATCCTCAAGCCATTTTCGACGACCAACTTGTATGCGCCACTTGTGTAGGCTTCCTTGACAACATAAGGGCCATCCTACTTGAAGGTGAACTTGTTTCCGGTCCGATGAGTTGTGATGATGGGTCTTCTCACAGCAAGCACTAGGTCACCCACTTGAAAATAGCGTGCCTTCACTTTCTTATTAAATGCTTTGAAAATACGAGATTGATAACACTCAAGTCTCTGTTGTGCTTCCAGCCTCTTCTCATCAAGAGCTTCCAACTCTTCAAGACGTAGGCGTGCATTATCTTCTTCAGTTAGCCCTTCCTGCACAGCTATTCTCAAGGATGGAATCTGCTGCTCAAGGGGGACAATTGCTGTGCCATACAACAAAGAATAAAGAGTTGCTTGTGTTGGCGTTCTGTAAGTTGTTCGATACGCCCATAAAGCTTCTCCAACCTTTTCATGCCAATTTTGCTTTGACTTTGCTACCACTTTCTTCAATAGATTGAACAAAGTCTTGTTGAATGCTTCGGCAAGACCATTGGCAGCAACATTGTACATGGAAGACTTCCTTTGCTTAAAGTTGAATTTCTCACAAAGCTTGTCTATCAAACTGTTGCTGAAAGGTTTCCCATTGTTAGTGATTATGTATCGTCGAACCCCATAACGGTATATGATGTTGACGCGTATGAAGTCAGCAACATTTTCTTTCTTTACTTCTTTAAGAGGCACTGCTTCAGCCCACCTGGAAAAGTAATCCATTGCTGCCAAGATATACAAGTGTCCTGCCGAAGACTTGGTCATGGGACCTACAACATCCAATCCCCAAGCATCAAAAGGCCATGAAGCCACTGTAGGGTGCAACGGCTCAGGCGGTTGGTGGATAAAGTTCGTATGGAACTAGCAAGTTTGACATTTTTGTGTGTAGTCCATGCAGCCTTTTACCATTGACGGCCAATAGTAGCCCATCCTTTTGATTCGAAAATGCAATTTTGGGCCAGACTGATAAGCACCGCAAACTCCGAAATGAGCTTCTTCCATAGCATGAATGGATTCTTCTTCACTCAAACATCTTAGGAAGACTCCATCGAACGAGCGCCGATACAGTTTATCTCTGTAATAAATGAAGCGAGCCGCACGCCGTCTAATGTCGACCTTTCTGCGCGGATCATTTGGCAACCTTTCGTACTTCAAGTAATCTACGAATGGTTGGCGCCAATCTTCCTTTTCGACCTCAAATACTTCCACGACGTGACTCTCTACTTCTTCATTGTCTTCATCATCAAATATTGGCGGCATCACCCAATTCCTGCATATCGGCACGTGAGCTTCCTCTTCATTCATCGCGAGGGTGGAAGCGAGTTTTGCCAGAGCATCAGCCTGTTTATTCTCTTTTCTCGATAAATGTTCGATTGTCACATCACCAAGCCAACCAACAAGTCGTTTGGCATAATCAAAGTATGGGACCAGCTCTGGCTTTTTCACTTCATAGGACCCATTCAGCTGGTTGACTACCAACTTAGGATCTCCATATACTTTGAGGTGAAGTTGCTTTATGTCTACTGCTATCTCCAAACCAAGGATAAGAGCTTGATACTCGGCGACGTTGTTAGAGCAATTTTAGGTTAGAGTAAAAGAATACGGAAGTACCTCACCATTGGAAGTAATGGATATGACTCCAACGCCTGCCCCCTCTCTATGAGAAATTCCGTCAAAGTACATTTTCCATGGAGGAGTGACTTTAATCATAAGGGTGTCTTTATCGGGGAGATCATCAGACAATTCCCATTCAGCAGGGATAGGATGGTCAGCCAGAAAATCAGCTAGAACTTGACCTTTCACTGCCTTTTGAGCAATGTTCTGAAAATCGGACCGGACATAGAACCGGCGGCCTTACTGGTTACCGGTTCAACCGGCTCGATCAGTTCAACCACCGGTTCAACCGGTGTGACGTCATAAATATGTAATAATTATTAAATTAATTTTTTATATAAAAAAATTATAAATACATAAAAAAAATTAGAAAAAAAGCCAATAATAATAATAATAAAATAAAAATAAAAACTCATTCTATGCATGAAAGTGTAGTATCAACAAAAAATTAAAACTTTATACAGCAAAATCAGGTGTTAGCAAAATAATTTCCACCTATTCCCCCAACAAAATAATTATGAGAAAACATTGTGTGTATAAAAAAATCATTATAAAATACAAAATACTTTTGTAAGTGTTGTAAGTGTTGATGTTAAAGAAAACACTCCAAAAGTTCACTGTAACAATAAACAAAAAATCTAACAAAAAAATTGTCTCTTTACTTATCTCTCTCTCTCTCCATAACAAAAAATTTCTCTCTCTACTCATCTCTCTCTCTCTCTCTCTCTCCAAAACCCAGATTTCTTCCATCTTCTTCTTCCATATTTTTTTCCCAGTAAATCTCAATCAATACCCATATTTCTTCCATCCATCTTCTTTTTCGTTTTTTCTCCCAATAAAATCTCAATCAATACCCAAATTTCTTCCATCTCCTTTTTCCATTTTTTTCCCAATAAAATCTCAAGCCACATCTGCAAATTTGAAGCCAGAGTTGATCAGCAGCGCAGCTTCCGTGTCGGTGGTGGCGGACCTCGTAGCCACCGTCTCCTTCGACCGTGAGCAACAACACCGGCGGCTATGAGTGCTAATATCTGAAAGCGTGGCTCTCTGATTCTTCTTCAACCGCGAGCAAAAACGCCGGAAGACGGCGCATACATTCTTTTGCAATTAGAAGGATAGAAAAAATTCAATTAAAAAATATTGTGGCCCGCCTATCCGGTTCATGAACCGGGACCGGTTCAACCGGTTTTTAACCGGTTTTTGCCGGTTCTCGACGGGCTGACTCACTCCCGATTTTGGAGTGCGATGCGGACCGGACCAGGCGTCGGTCACCGGTCGGACCGGCCGGTCTGGTCCGATTTTGAAAATATTACTTTTGAGGCATATACACAATCTCAAACTGTTGCAGCTGAAGGTACCACATGGCAAGCCTATCAGAAAGGACCGGTCTCGACATGACATACTTTAGTGGATTTACTCTCAAGACAAACCGAACAGTATGAGCTTAGAAGTAATGCTTCAGTTTCTGGATAGCAAAGATAAGGGCTAAGCAGATCTTTTCGATTGGTGAATATTTCAACTCATTTGGCGTCATCATTCTGCTCAGATAATACAAGGCATTTTCTTTTCCACTGTCATTTTCTTGAGCAAGCAGGGCTCCAACAGAACGTTTTTGAGCAGTAATGTCGAGAATTAAAGGTCGCCCCGGCACTGGTGCAACCAACACAAGAGGTTTCATTAGATATGACTTTATGCTGTCGAAGGCATTGCAGCATGCATTGTCCCACTCAAAGTGAGTACGTTTCTTCATCAAGCGGCTGAATAGTTGACATCGACCAGCTAAGTTCGAGATAAATCGTCGGAGATAAGCCAGTTTCCCTTGCAGACTTTTTAGCTCATGAATACCCTGAGGTTTATGCATTTTCAAGATCGCATCGATTTTCGCCTGCTCAATCTCTATGCCTTGATGGCGGACGATGAATCCAAGGAACTTACCCGATGAAACTCCGAATGCGCACTTCAATGGATTCATTCTGAGTTGATACCTCTTTAAATGTTCGAAGACCATCCTGAGATCATGAAGGTGATCCTTTCGCTTCTTAGATTTTACCACTAAGTCGTCCACATAGCATTCGACGTTTTTGTGGAGGATATCATCAAAAATCTTCTGCATCGCTCTTTGATAAGTGGCGCCAACATTTTTCAGGCCGAAGGGCATCACTTTGTAGCAATATATTCCTTTAGGGGTGCGAAATGCCGTCAGCTTTTCATTGTCCGGTGCCATACGTATTTGATTATACCCCGATGATCCATCCATGAATGATAACGCTTCATGACCTATAGTGGCGTCGATCATAAGCTCAACTATGGGCAGCAGGAAATCATCCTTCGGACATGCCTCATTTAGATCCCTAAAATCGACGCAGACTCGGATTTAGCCATTTTTCTTTCTCACTGGCATAATGCTTGATATGTACGTGGGGTACTTGACTTCTCGAATAAACCCGACTTCGACGAGTTTGTTCACTTCAGCCTCAATCAAATGGACTAGATCCGGTCGAAATCGACGTAGGGCTTGCTTCACCGGACGAGCTCCCTTCTTAATGGCAAGGTGGTGAACTGCTACCTTCGGATCTAATCCAGGCATCTCTTTGTACGACCATGCAAACACATCTCTGAATTCGGTTGAAAGCTCGATGTAGGCTTTTTCCTCATCAGTAGTTAATAGTGTGCTAATGTAGATTGGCCGCGGATTGTCAGCATCTCCTAAGTTGATCTCTTTTAATTTATGAACTGTTGTTTTAATGCCTTCTTCGAGCTTAGGGAGAGCAAATTCAGCGTCCTCTTCTGGGATTTCTTCGGTCGAGGTGATATGGTATGTGGTCACAACATCCTCTTCACTCTCTTTAAAGTTTATGCATTCCCTGGTTCTACCGTTCATTCGTCTGACCTGAGTTACTCGCAACATCCTTATAGCATCGCTCGCCTTGATATGGCCGCCTCTGATAAGTTTGATAATCTGCCTAAATAAGCGGTCTTTAGTACTCGGATAAGCTGGTTGGCGAGTAATATTACAAACGCGGTAAGAAGAAGCTACGCTTTATTTATCCTCTTACTCGTTACTCTTGGCACCTGTGAAGACGACGGTCTGCCATTTCGCCTTTAAGACTACTCCACATGAGAAGAAATAAAACTTCGTAATCTTTGGCTAGTCTGAGTCTCGACCTTTTTACTGTACTTTAGACTCTTTTTTCCTCTGCATGCAATCCTTCTAGAAGGCCCGAGTCTTTCAAAGACCGATATTCTTGGCATTCCCCTCTTGTTCTCATCATTTGACGAAAGTTCGCCTTCCGTCATGTAATTGTTACTTGCTCTCTTGATGGCAGTGCGAATAGGAGCTTGTGGGGTGAATCCAAGTCCTTGCCGCAAATTTGCTATGGTGTGCCCACCTTCCTTCAGTGTCTTTTATGTTGTTTTGAGACCCTGTCCACGTGCTTTGGTTGGTGTCGATTAGAGTCTTCCTAATTTGTGGCTCTCCTCAGGACTATATCCGGCTCTGACTGAAAGTTTGTATGCTTTTAGGTCAAAGCCTTTTGCATTTTCAAATTCCATATTCCCATGCTCCACCTCAGCTTCTTGCATCAGACAAACAAATCCTTTGAGCAGCTGAGTAGACGGCTTCTTTATATCGAGCTTTGTAAGAAGCAATATCAACTCTTTAAATGACTCTAAGCCGGTTCCGGATGACTCTCCTTCTCGGTCATGGTCTGCCGGGGTTGGGGCAACACTTTTGTTCTTTTTACTGTGATTACCCTGTGGCTTGAACTCTTCACATGTCAAGTCTTCTTTTATCTTTGCACTCTTGCCATTTCTAAGGTAATACTTGGCATCGGCGAAAGGTGCTTTGGCTTCAGTGAAAGGTTTGCCATCGCCAAGCACCTTCTTCACTACACCTTCTCAACAGTATTTGAAGCACTGATGCCAAGTGGAAGGAACTACTCTATTTTCATGTAGCCAAGGCCGACCAAGCAACATGTTGTATGAGGCTTTGGCATCGATCACATGGAATAATGTAGTTGATAGCATATCGTCCATTAGCAATTTTAACCTTATAATGCCGAGAGCTCTCTGCCCTCCTTAGTCGAAACCTTGGATCATCAGACGACTGCTTGAAAGCTCATCCGTAGAGATCCCCAACTCGTTCATCACGCGTAAGGGTAAGAGATTGACGGCGGAGCCACCATTGATCAGTAACGTGTTCACTTTTTGCTCGCGAACATAGCCAGTTACAAATAATGGCCTGTTGTGAGGCTTAGAGCCAAGGAGCAAATCTTCATCCGTGAAGGACATCGTCGCCATACAATCATCAGCTACAACGTTAGTATACTCTTCTTCACTCGTCATGTGGCACACTTCACAACTATCCTCATATGTATTTATCGCAGCTTGGATTGCAATCGTGTTTACGGCTGCACTATCTTCTTCAAGTGAAATCTTCCCTTGTTGGGCTAATTGCATCACTTTATCTTTGAACACAAAGCAATCATGGATTGGATGACCTATTTGCAATATTTTGGGTCATTTGTCCTTCCAGCTTCATTGGGTCTCTTCATTTCGGGTAACTCGATGAGGTTTGCTTCAAGCAGGTCATCGAATATGCCAAAGACATCGGAGTCAAGGAACGGATACTGTTTGGTCTGCGTTTCTTTTAGGCTTGATCTTCTCTATCTTTTCTCGGGGGCGACGTTTTTCTTTTCTTCACCCTTTTGATTTGTCTTTCCTTGCAATCTGATAGGTTTCACGCCTACTGCCATTGACTCTTTGGTTTGAGTTTTAGAAAAGGACTTGCTCCCTTTCTTTATGTCTTGCTTTTCTTTAGGATTTCGAGGCTCTTGGACAGGTGGCCCATCAACTCTGCTTGCGCTCATGCTCAACTCCATATCATGCGCTTTGGTTGCAAGCTCTTCAAATGTCCTAGGCTGGATCCCTTGAAGAATATATTGGAGTCCCCAGTGCATTCCTTGGATACACATCTCAATAGCTGACATCTCAGATAATCTATCTTTGCAATTGAGGCTCAAATTCCTCCACCGATTGAAGTAGTCAATAACAGGTTCATCTTTCCATTGGCGAGAGTTGGTGAGTTCAATCATGCTGACTGTTCGCCGAGGACTGTAGAAGCAGTTGAGGAATTCGTGCTCAAGTTGCCCCCAGTTATCGATTGAATTTGGCTCTAAGTCAGTGTACTAGTCGATCGCATTTCCCTTCAGTGATCGAACGAACTGTTTGACCAAGTGGTCTTCGTAGGTTCCGGCATTGTTGCATGTCTCGACGAAGTGGGCTACATGTTGCTTTGGGTTGCCTTTGCCGTCGAATTGCTAGAACTGAGGAGGTTGATAACCAGTTGGCATCTTCAAATTGTTGATTCTGTGGGTGTATGGATTTGTATATGACACAGTCAACTTGGAGCTTCCATCAAACTTATCTTTAATCGTCCCCATGATGAACTATTTTATTTAGGAATTAAATTCAATTAAATTCCTAATATAAAAATAGAAAATATAATAATGATATTTAATATATTATTTGCCACATGTCGACATTTAATTGGCCATAAATTTAATTAGTCTACAGGGAGGTATTTCAAGCATTTAAAAGAAACTGGCAATTCACTGAGTTCAATATGGCTCAAACCCAACACCCTCAAATCTATCAAATAAGTAAACAATTTAGGGTGAAGTTCTAATTTACCGCCAACATTATTGATAAAAAGTTCTCGACCTCTCATTTTTCAGCGACGCATTCAACTTCACTGGTTTAGTGTTATCATGAAGTAAGAAAAAGTGGCAAAAATTCCCAAACAACATATAACAATTTGACATGCTATAGAACAAGTGGCAGCATATATTTAGGGAGACAAGCCGAGCCATATCATGAATAACACTATGTAGTTTGTATACCAATTGATATAAGCTATTTTTACATTGTTCAAAGAAAAATATCGAGCAAAGATCATGGAAAAACTTGTTGCCCAAGTCCTAATCTTCTTGATCCCATTGGTTGGATGAATCCTTCTGCCATCCACAAAAGCATGAGGTCCTCTACCTCAAACTCATGATTTTGAGGGAACAACGAACAATATACAATAACATTTTTGCAAGTGGGGTAGGGGGGCAGGTGTAGGTAGCTCAGCAATAAAGATGGAAACACATTTCTATCTTGTGGCATGTCCCACAATTTGCTCTCTAGTATGCAACGCCATTCCTCTTCCTTGGTCTTGCGGTGCAATAAACTTCCAAGTGTGATGGCAACTAAAGGCAATCTATGGCACTTTTTTGTCATTTGTCTACTGATTGATTCCAAATTCTCATTTGTCACAGCTCTTCGTTTAATTAAATCCCAGAAATTATTTTATGATAAAATGTCCAATTTTCATGCTTTGGAAGAGCTTACAATTGATGAAACTCTGCCGCTTCTTGTGGTTACGATTATTTTGCTACATTTAGAACTGAACCCAAAATGTGAACAAAGAACTTCCCAATCATCAGGCGACTACCCCCAATAGCTATCAAGAACTAATAGATACTTCTTTCCCAACAATACACTTTGAAGTTTGTGTTGAAGAGAGTTTAGATCTGTCAAATCACAACTAGAAATTGTTGCCGACTCGATTATTGACTTTGTAATTCTGATGAGATCAGAGTCCACAGAAATTGAAACCCAAATCCTCCGCTCAAACTTATCACGCACACTACGGCCATTAAACACAAGTTGAGCAAGAGTGGTCTTCCCGATCCTACCGATGCCTACGAGTGGGACTACAAAAAAAGTGTCTCACTGACAGCTCTCGTCAAGCAACTCAATAATTTTTTCTTTATCTTCTGTCGGCCCAACCACATAATCATCATCTTTAAAAGCCGTTGTTAGATATTGATTTACTGACCGAGCTTATCTTGTTAGATCATTTTTTTTTATCTTTTCAACCATAATCAAACTTTCAATTTCCTTGATAAGCTTCTCATGCATTTCTTTTATTTGATGTGGAATATTCATTTTTTTGAAATATGAAAGGACCATGGAGCGCTCAATTTCTATATCAGCATTAATAGAATGGTGGTGACGGTAATTGATGAGATTTACAGATATTTGGTCGAGAAGCGTATCCGCATTGATAAGTCCGTATTTACATGTGATTTTGGTGTTTACTTCATCAGACTTATCATGTATTTTTTGCCCATTTAAGCTCTATCATGCAATAAATTGAAGTAAAATATTGTTTTGTAGAGAAGATAAAAGGCACGAAAATGAAGCCAAAAACTAAGTATGTACGCAAATATTCTAAGTATTTACCCAGTTCTAGCAACCCAAGGGGGCTACAAGACTATCAGAGTTTGTAAGATTTCAAACGTACGCAAAATATTTTGCGTACTTATGCAAATTCCGCGACAGCAG
This sequence comes from Petrea volubilis, assembly GCA_026212405.1. Taxonomy (NCBI): domain Eukaryota; kingdom Viridiplantae; phylum Streptophyta; class Magnoliopsida; order Lamiales; family Verbenaceae; genus Petrea; species Petrea volubilis. The sequence continues at coordinate 11,494,709 of CM047885.1, read as the reverse complement.
TTTATAACTTTCCTTTTTCGAGTAGAACTCTAACTAGGAAAGGATCCTGGACGATTTTCTGCTCCTTTTAAGGCTTGGAAGACTTGCACAATAGGCATTATCAGTAGAATTAGGGTTTATACTTATTTTCCTTAGGAGTTTTCATATTCTTAGATTTAGTTTTCATATTTTTTCTTAAGAAGGCTATTCCGCAAGACGATTTAAGACACGATGAGCAAAGCAACGATTTGTCTACGAGTTTTTCTTTCTCTCTTATTTCTTGAACTTATTGTAGTGATGAACCTAATTAATTTTGTGATGTTTTATTTCATTATGTTTGGCTAGATACTTTGGTAGGATTATAATGGAACTTGTCATGTGAATCTATGTTCAATTCTCCTTATTTATGAAGGTTTGTGAGATTTGTTTTGATTATTTAATTTGATTTGTCTTTCCAATTTGTCTGGTCAATAATTGCTCATTAGGAACCCTAGTTAAGTCTCGACAGAGATAAATTGTGAATTTTAATGTTTTGTTGTGAACTTGCTAGCCATAGATGTATAGGATATGGCTAGCAAATTCATGATAATAGAATTGAGGCTATTCGACAGAAGCCCACAATTATGCAAGTTCTCTAGGGTATCGAAATAGCTCATAAATTGAGTAAACTAGGGAGGAGAAGAGATAGAGGATCATAATAGGAGAAAATGTAATTCTGGCTTTTTAGTCATTGAGTTTAATACTTGAGAAACTCATTTCTCTAATTTATTTGTTTTAAATTTCCGTATTTAATTTTCTTTCATTAACTCTCATAATTTACAGTAAGGATAAAACTAGGGCATGTAATTTCGGTAATTAGCAATGTAATTAAACTAGTTTCTGTGGGATATGACAACCCTTCTCATCACTTATTATTACTTGATCGGCATATGTATACTTGCATTGGAATTTCACGAACACAAATCTTCACATAACATTCTCCATTCTGGGCTCCCACTACTGTCAGGAAACCTTAATGGGATGCAATCCACATAATTCACCAAGTCTTGAGTTTTAAAGAAAGTCCTTTGGAGGTTGAGTTTTAGAATATGAAAAAATTGTGGAGGATGTATATATGTAATAAAAAAACATTGACTATTTATTTTTAATAACACTTTTTATAGAAAAGTGGAATCGTTTTTTGTATAGCTATTAACAACTGTTAGAAAAACTTTATATAACTATTAACAACTGTTGGAAAAACATTTCCTACGATGTGAATATCATGAAATGCTTTTAGAATATGGAAAAAAAATCTAGACAATAACTATAATAAAAACATTGAATATTAATTTTTAATAATACTTTTTATGTAAAGAGGGGAATCGATTTCAAAAATCTCCCTTTAAATTACTTTTCATGTATCTATTACAACCGTTGGAAAAATATTTGCAACAAATTCGGATGAAGAATTTAGGTTTCTATCTCTATAGACTTTGATGCAGTTAGGATTGCAAAGTAAGTAATTGAGTTTGTAATACTTGTAATAAAGGTATCTACACCTTTTGTAAGAATGTTTCGGTCAATGTTCCATCTTCCCTCAAAATTGTGCGTTTTAGGTGGAGGAACTTATACTTTCATAGATGACAAATGGATATTCTCAACTAATGCAATAAGAAAATTGGAAGACTTGAGCAACAACTAGGTCAATGATCTTTGCTTAAAATCTTTCTTCCAACTGTGTGAAAATACTTAGATCAATTGGTGTACAAAATGAATGATCTCATTCATAATATGGCTCGATTGGTCTCTCAAGATATATTATCCCACGTGAAATATAGCATGCCAAATTGCTTTTCATTATTAGGGAATGCTCATCATTTCTGTTTGCTTTACAATAAAACCCAACCAATGAAACTTTCTTGATGATGAGTAATAATGTTGCCATTATATTACAAGTTCATTCCTTACCAAAAAAAAATTAAAAGTTCATTTTCAATTGTTTTAGAATTTGGGTTTCTTTGGTAGAATTTGTGTTTCTTTAGGCATTAGAATTAAGCCTTGTTCATCTTAGTAAACCATCGGAATATGTGCACAAACTCAAGGGCCTTACAAATATTAAAACTTAAAACGTGCTCTAACTTTTTCAATTGCCCAAAGATATATGGAAACTCTTCAACTTACAACATCTTGACTTGAATACAAGTGTGTTGCTACAGTTCATTCCCCTTTAGTTTGAATGGCTAACAAGTTTTCAAACTGTTTCTGAACAAATTCTAGACAAGAAAAAGATGGCATGATATTGGAAGCTCAATAATATTGATTGCTTGAAAGAATCATTTGCATAAAAAATTATGCTAGGTGTCTCACACATGAAGATATGTTTAGGTGAGTTGGTTACAATAGAAGGAGTTGAGGGATGGACTAAAGTTACAGGCTTTTATAATTTAAAAAAGACGAAGAAGTTCGAGTCTTCGCAACACTTCAAACTCGTGAAATTTTAAAGGGGCTAATTATCAAGAATTATTAGGCCATTACTTATCTCAAATTTAGAAGTATTCATTTGTGAGGATTAAATACATGACAAACCTTCTATCAATCACAAAGCTTATTTTCATTGTATCTTTTACCATCTTAGACACATCTTATTTGCAATATGTTAACCGCAACTTTCATTGTGCGGCAATAAAATGAAGTCCCTATCATTAGTCATTCCAACTCAATGGCATGTCAATGTTGATACAATGGATTAGTAAAACTACCATGCCTTGTCTCGATACTTATACGATTCATGATAGTTGAAATCTGATAACTTTGCCTTTAAAATTCAACTCTAATTGAATAAAGCGGTCAATGTTATTCGAAGGGAAGAAAAAAAATAGGGGAATCGACTTCGAAGATATTCCTTTAAATTATTGTTCGTGTAAATATTACAACTGCTGGAGAAACATTTTCAACGATGTGAATATCATGAAGTGATTTTAGAATATGAAAAAATTGTGGAGTATAACTGTAATAAAAAATATTGAATATTTATTTTTAATAATAATTTTTATATAAAATAGTGGAATAGATTTTGAAGATTTTCCTTTAAATTATTTTTCATGTAGCTATTACAATTGTTGGAAAAATATTTCCAACGATGTGAATATCATGGGAAAAAAATTAGAGGATAAATGTAATAAAAATGTTGGATATTTATTTTAAATAATATTTTATATATAAAAGAGGAAAATCGATTTCGAACATTTTCCTTTAAATTATTTTCTCTTAGCTATTACAACTATTGGAAAAACATTTCCAACAATGTGAATATCATGAAGTAATTTTAGAATATGAAGAAATTGTTGTCTTGTAGAGGATATACTTAAAAAATATTTTTACTAATATTTTAAAATAAATATAATTTCTTCAAAATAGTTCTTCATATTATGATAATATTTTAATATAATATTTGATAATATTAGAATATAATTTTAAGATTCATCTCGTGCTTAATAGTTCTTGTATTTTTAATAATCATATGCATCAAATTTGATATATTATAAGATATATTGAAATAGCAAATAAATAATTGATATTATGTGAATGATAAATAATAAATTATTTTTTCAAATGATATACATGAATATGGATATCATAACTTTGAAACTTACAAATATATGAAAAAATAAATAAACATATATGAACTTTAGGTGTTATTAATATTACTGCATGATATCTACAAATATGTGTGTGTGTGTGTGTGTGTGTATATGTATATATATATAAATAAGCATATTATAAATAAAAAAAATATGACTAAATTATATGTATGCACAAATTTGAATATTCAATTAATTACAGTTGAATATCAAGTATTTCTGATTAAATGAGATACTCAATTATTCATAATTGAGATGCAGATATCCATATATTTATTAATTGAATTTAATTCTTAAAAAATTACAATCAGATATGGATATATCCAACTGATATGTATATGGATAATGATTTTAAATATCCATCAATATTTATATCCGTACTGATATTCAATAAAATTAAATGAACACCCCTAATGCTTGTTGATAAAGATGCTTTTGAAGGAACAAACGCTATAAAAATAAGATTCTATACTATTATATTTAGTGTGAGGGTATTTGACTCTTTTTTGGTGTTTCTGACTGTGAGTTTCCCAAAATGGCTCTTATATTAAATCTATACTATACGTTTATGCCATTATATTAAGTGAGAGGTTGTTTGACTTCTTCTTTGTTGTATGTAAATGTGTTCTCCCTAAATAACTTTAATAAAATAATTACACTTATAATAATCTTACGTATTGTTCTCACTCCTTTCTCAATGTATTTTTATCTTATTTTTCCTTCATCTCTCTTCTCTCCTTTCTCACATTTTCCTTTATATATTTTTTTTCCCCTATTTTTGGTTTCTATTTAAATTTTCAACATATAATATAATCTTATTTTAATTTTCTCTTTTTTTGCTTATCACATGTTTAATAAATAATAAAAATAGTCAAATATATACATCTATATATATATATTTAGAATATTTTCAAGAATATCAATTTTATGCCATTAAAATTGAGTATTTGATTATATTATGTCCGATTTCTAATTTGTATAGGCATCGAATGTGCCCAATAAACTAATAAAGATAAAATAATCAAGTACGTATAATCAGTCTCTGGTGGGCCTTCATAGTCGACAACCCATTGAGCCTCCTTCATGGTCCATTTACTTGGACCATTTGGGCTTGGAACATCTCAAACTAATTGTCTTACACTCATGGCTTTGGGCTCCAACTAAATAATCCAGCCCAAAGAACTAGAGTTAGATAGTATCATTAACTGTAACTTTAGCTTTTTAAATAAACTACGAAAAAAAGGCATTGAAATTAAATTACTTAAACTTAAGTTGCATCAAAATATTCAATTTCATATCCTTTTATCAAATCAAAATGTATCAATTGACATACAACACTATTGTGAAAAGCTAGCTAGGCATAACATGCCTAAAAGTGATTTTGACTCAATTAATTGCACCACAATTGCATATATATATATATATATATATATATATATATATATGTGTGTGTGTGTGTGCGTGCGCGCGTGTGTGTGTGTGTGTGTTTAGCGGTTGGGTTTGTCATGCATGTTGATGTCTATACTTGGTCCCCTACAAAATTTTGTGGAAACAAAAGCAAAGGTCTGAATCTGAATCTGTCATCAGATCAACAAATAAATTAGGTTGTCTTGTATAGATGTGAACCCAATGACTCAGGTCTTTTTTTTCCCATCACTGGATAAGGTCTTTGATTACGATACTCAAGTTCGTGATATATAGATAGCATTCTTTGGGGGTGAGTTTTTGACCTCCTCATATATACAACATTATTTGTTTGTGGTTCATTGTTCTGAATGTCAAATTACCAAAATGACCAAAATATATATTTTAAATAGTCACACACACACACATATATATATATATATATTCTTTTGGCAGGAAAAATTTTACACTTAAATGGTCCGATTCAACTCGAATTCGAGTTTAGTTAGTGCATGTTAGTGTCGGACATTGGGTGATTAACGAATAATCAGTGACAATATATATATGTGTGTGTGTGTGAAAGTCAAGTTTACTAAACTTGCACCACGATACGTACATTTTGTAAGATCTAGACACTTTAAACCAACTTAGTATATACGATTGGCCAATGCCTATTTAATCAATATATATTCTACAAACAAATGGTTATAAGTTTGTTGAAAGTAACAATTAAAAATTCTTATACGTTGGGTGAAGCAACATAGAATTTAATCTACATAAGATAGTGAGAATTTGTATTTTATTGAATGACGGCATAGATATAATTTAGGGAAAATTATTTCATACACTCATTCTAACTTCAACATATATATTCAACGGTTAAAATTACATCATATTATCAATTCATTTTAAAATCAACGGTTGTTGGTTCAAGGGGTAAGAGATTTAATCACTTAACTAAGGTCTCGTGTTTAAGTTTTGTGCATGTGAAAAATAACTGTTGGGAAAGTAATCGCCTATATGAGCCCCCATAATGCTCGTTCTGAATTTAATCAAGCCCCAAATGGGTGTCGAACACCAGAGGTCTATGGACCAAATAAAAAAATCATTTAAAAGAATATATAAGCATACAAAATTTAAAATAATTTGAATAGTTGGTTCTACAAGTAGAGTCTAGTCCAAACACCATCTTCACGCCAGCATTTTCCACAATTTAATATTTTCATATTGTATATGTGCAAATAAAACTTTTTCAATATTATTATGGTATATCTATAGCCAATATATATCAAGAAAATATTGAAGAAAAAAAACCAATAAATTTTGATTGGAGCAATGTGTGTGCATTTCATTCTTATTGGTGCAGAACTTGGACTGTTTATTTGTTTGTTTTTGGTCAATATGTACTGCATGCTGTGGTTTTCTGGCATTAAAGCAGATATAATTCATAATTGTTTGATTCGAACAAACAAACAAGCCGCAGAAAACGCGTTTTCACCTTCAAAATTAAAGCAAGTTTTCTTTTTCTTCTTCTTCTTCTTATTTATTTATTTATTTATTTATTCATAATTCAAAGTTAGAGCAAATTATTATTTAGGATAAATTACATCTACACCCCCTCAAAGTATAGTATCATTCCAAATTAATTTTTCTTATTTTAGAAATTATTAATACCCCCTCGAGATTTAGAATTATTTTGTGAATATTAATAGAAATATTCAAAAAATATTTTTCCCACAATCATAGTAGTCAACCTGACCACCAAGAAATGTGTCTCGTTGAGCCTAACAAAGCCCTTCAATCAATTTTTTATTCCACCAATTTTCACTAAATAATTTCACTTTATACCACCAAAATCATTCACGATCATCACCATCTATAATATGATACCACTACTTTTTTTAAAAAAAATATATTTCATATATAGTACCTACATGTTTCACTTGTTATGATGAATCTGTGTGTGTATATATATCAGTACTATGTGAATCTCATTTCAAAATCCCACCAAAAATATCAAAAAAAAAACTAGCAATTGCGTCTCATTTTAATAAATGATGAATTTTGTTTTGTTGATATATACTTTAAGGGAGTGTCTGTAATTTTTAAAATAATAGGAATTAATTTGTAATAATATTATAAATTGATGGGTGGCTTAGGAGTATATTATTATTTTTTAGAATAGTTACACCAAAGCTCCAATTTTTAGCATAGTGGAACTCAGATTTATAAAATATATCGTTCAGGCAACATAAAGTAATTTATTTAAGACTGATTCTGAATTAATGAACTTAAAATTTAAAATTATTAAATTCATAAATTGAATTCGTAAATTGGTTGGAATGGTTTCATCATACATTTAGAATCTCTTAAATCTCTGAACTTTTCAGTTAATTTGAGTTGTTTTTTCATCAAATTATGGGATGCATTTTATAATTCATCTAATTACTGTAAAAATGCATCATGTTCAGTGATAAATTAATATATATTATAAATTTAATTTCTGTAACCGATTTCGTTTATAACAATTTCGTTACTAAATGTTTTGTTGCTGATTTTTTTTTAACTTTATTTATATCAAATTCTATCACTAATCCATCACAAGTACCTTAAATTTGTGACAAAATCTATCTTTCACAAATTTTTCATAAATAAAAGTGGTATTTTCTTGTGGTGGATATAAAGTTAGTTGCAATTATTTGTTTTCAGAATTTAAATTCTTGAATCCGAACATAACATGTTTGTTTGATATATATGTTTCAATTATCATAATTGCGACTCTTATACTTCTAAGTAGTAATTTTCTTCCGTTCGAATAGGCTTCTTTTAGAGGATAAGCACTTATATTTTTTTAAAAAAACAACACTTTAGAATAAAAAAAATTTATGTTTAAATTGGCTTTTTGAAACAAGCAAAAACCAGGAAAAGTGCCAAAAAAATGAAAAATGGGCTCTTTTTTTTTTTTCTAAACTACTCAAATAGCTTCAAATAAAAGTATTTTTTAAAACAATTTTAATTATTATATCCAAATGCAACACTGTTTGACTTAAAAATATTTTATTATAAAAAGAACCGCTCAAGAAATACTTCTTTTTTAAACCCATGTAAACGGATCCTAAATCTTGTGGTTGGTTGCCTTTTTATATTCTTAATTTATTCAAAAAAAAAGTTGGGATAAGACTTAAGAGCCCCCATGAAATAACTAAATAGACCCAAAAATATCCACAATAAGAAAAACTACGAATAAAAAAATATATATATATATATATATATATATTTTTTTTTTGTTAGTTTTGAAATGAATAATTTTTTTGTTTTTATTTGTATTTTTATGTTAATTAGTTATCAAAAGAGACGTATTTACTTGTCCCATTCTGACATCATTCCACTCTCAGAATGACGTCATGGCTGGGGCCTAAACCTTTTCATTTTGAATAATTGAAAATGAAATTTGTCCTTTTTTTTCTTTTTTGTTTTAATGGCATAATTTGTCCCATTTTACCTGTCTAGAAAGACAGGATTTGGCTTTACTCTCCCCAAGATTTAATCATGGGAATAACTATGCCACTAATTTTCTATTATTATTCATAATACCTATTTTTTCCTTTTTGTTTTAAAACAATAAATATCACCCTTTATTGATGGAATTTGTTTAAATTTAATTAAAGAATATTTTTTTCTTTCTATAATTCCAAAACAATGAGTCTATTTTCATCAAGAAAATCGTATAGAAAACCATGACAAATGGAATTCTAATATTTTTCAAATGGCCCGAATAATAGAAAAAGAAATCAACTTAACATATAAGTCTATCTTATGAATTGTTAAGTCTGCTAATGAAATCGATTCTTTGATCTGGTGGCAAGAAGGAAACTCTATAACCAAAGATGTTTCATGAGTTCAAAGGTCTCATTCTATTACATAGTTGTTTGTTTCTTCGTATTTGATAGTTTTTTGGAATTAATAATTGATCATGAGATGTAATAGTTGTGTTTGATGTGAACTGTTGATTTAATCATTCAAAATGTACCATATATTGCTTCAGAAAATAAATTGATCTAATTTACTTGCTTTCACATTGAGATCGTTTGTTGGAATCTACTCACAATGGCAATTTGTAAGTTTGTTATCTCTATTGTGTCGGATTTTGATTCTGTAGGAATTCGTAAATTCATTCGTGTCGAGATAGTAATTTAGCAAGATTCGTACCGGGGGAGAACGAAGAGCTAAATGTGGCATGATAAATTTGAAAGGTTAAATCCATGGTAAATACATATCTGCGGTGATAATTTTATAATCACATATATAGAGAGGTAAAATTGCTAGTACAGTGCTTATACCCATTAAAATAATAATAATAATAATAAAAGATAATAATAATAATAATCAATTAGACCAAGGCAAGTATATGAGATTTGGCTAACTCTCACACTTTTTTAACCCCTTGAAATGGAAAGTTCACTTTATAAGCTAATAAAATATAAACTAATTTTCTTTTTGATAATTAAATACTAAACTAAATTTTGAGTTGGCGATTTTTACGGCTAAAAGTGCATCGATAATTAGCTTTAAAAGATTCTTTAAGGACCCACACGGAAAAATTGATAATGATTAATAGATAATTAAATATATATATATATATATATATGTAAATAAGTGTGTGTGTGTGTGTGTGTAAGAGAGAGAGAGAGAGAGAGAAGAGAGAGAGAGAGGAGAGAGAGAGGAGAGAGAGAGAGAGAGAGATGGATCCGGAATCGACATGACACGGTGAACCTGCAAAGCCCACATGACCAATTGGGCCCGCACCGCTTAGATTAGGTTTCCCATCGAAAACGATGGATGGACTCTCTTTGGGACGATAATCATTAATATTTTAAATGATTTTTCAATTGTTATGTTACAAAAATTATAAAATTTAGAAAATGATAATTGGATATATATATATATATATTAGAATATTTTTATGTTATGTGGAAATATTGGGTGATAATTGTTGATGTTATATCACTAATATAAATGAAATAATATTTATTGACAAATATATTCACTTTATAGTATGATCTTGTAGATGTTATACATGACACAATATACTGAATGATTAGATAGATGGCATGTGATAATTCGAAATATATATTTTAGAATATTGTTATGTGATGTGAAAATAGTGGGTGATAATTGTTGATATTATATCACTAGTATAAGTGAAATAATATTTATCGACAAATATATTCACGTTATAATATAGTCTTGTAGATGCTACACTTGATACAATGTACTGGATGATTAGATGAATGGCATGTGTAATATTTAATTGTTGTATTAAGTATGATAATGTTATAATTTTATTTTTCATCACTTTTCACATCATCATATCAAATTCAACATCTGAAAACACTAATCGAGTAATGCCCAATTGAGTAGAATGAAATTTTCTGCCCATTTGATTCAATTTCATTATTATTATTTTTTAATTCACACCATTAAAACTATAATATACCCTTTATATATGCATGGCACTCATTTAATTACCCAATATAAGATATGGGGTGCTCTATAAAAGACACTCTTTATGGTGTAAGTTTTTATTTTGGAACATCACTATAAAGACTTAACGTCTTATGCCTGGAGTGTAATAAATAGAATACCTGGAGTGTATGCCTATCGTTTTTGTATGAAATGTTAAAAAAGTACAAATTTTAACTATTTTGTGGTATCTCAAGAATGGTGTACGAAATTAATTTATAGTGACAAATCACCGTTGTGATTAATTTTAATTAAAAATACATATGGCATATCCAGCTCCACAAATGTACAAGTGAACTTACAATCCATTTGGATGGATTTTTTTTAAATAAGAAGCACTTAATTTTTGAAAAAAATATTTCAGACAAAATAAATTGTGTTTTGATGTGATTTTCAAAAAAAAGTCAATAATGGCTTTTATTAGAAGTTACCACAAAGTAGCTTCAAATAAAAGCATATTTTAAAATACTTTTGATTATTGTATCCAAATGCAAAACTAATTGGCTTTAAAAAAAATTTTACCATAAAAAACACCATTCGAGAAGCATTATTTTTAAAGTCCATCTAAACGAGCCTTAAATTCTATTTCACATGGAACCAAGTATTATTAATCATAAAATAATTGCCAAACCCAGTCGTGGCGGAGCCAAGATCCCAAAATCACAGGGTGCACCTAACAAGTTATGAAGTAATCGATAATGCAAATAATTAAATTGGACAAAAAAATCAGGAGGTGAATTGAACGACAACAGAGAGTGAATTAATTAAAAAATAATTAGGATAATTATTCAAATTTTCAACACACACACACACACATATATATGGGATAATTTTAAAATTAGAGAGCGCACGTGCACTCCCAAACTGTACGTGATTTTGCTACTACAACGCGTAATATAGCAAGTAATTGACAAATTTTAAATTCTCTATGAAGTTCCCATCCTATTATCATCATTCCTATAATCTTTTTGGTATGTATTCTTTTTTTTTTTTTTTTAACTACAACATATTCATTTTGTACAATCTCCAAACAAGCATATCATCATCTCATCAAAAGCAATTAACAACATAATAAATTCAAAGATTATTTTTCTAAAACAATACTGTAACACATTTTTGGCAAAAACATTTTGGACGGAGAGTAAGACACTTTGACTGTACTCAAACACCCTACTAAGAGTCAAAATTAAATCGCCACCAAATTAATTAATTAAACCATACTTATAAAAAATAATAATAATAAAAATAAAAAAAAACCATGCTTTAGCTTCCGTACATCTCACCCGCCACGTGTCCTTCACAACGCGCTTACCCCCACCCCAGCGCCTTGCTCTATTTATACCCCACCCTGGCCACATAATACTCTCCATTCTCACGCCACCCCACCCCACCCCAACCCTCTGTTTCTGCAAAATCGCTACTCTGAAACTACATACTGAACACGTTTATTTTGTGTAATTGGTTCTGTTTTTTGTTGAATGAAAGCGTTATTTTGTTGTTGATACTGATAGAAAATGGCATCTTACGATAATCTGGTGGCGGAGCAACCGTGGGCGCCGTTCCGACCGGCGTTCGCCGACGCCTGGGTCTCCGACGTCTTCGCGAAGGAGACCGAAACCCTAGCCAAGGCTCTGCAGAGCTCGTTCGCCGGCGACGGCGGCGACGCCGTTTTCCCCGCCGGAATGATGGAGTCTCTCTTCGCCGCCAATCCCGACACGACGCCTCTCCAGACGCCGACGGCGTCCGGCGGATCGGAGCCCGAGATCCCCCCCTCGACGAAGCACCAGCGGCGGAGCGGCCTCCCGCCGTCGGGCGGCAGGGTCGCGAAGCGGAAGCCGCGCACGTCGAAGCGGGCGGCGACGACGACGTTCATCACGGCGGATCCGGCGAATTTCCGGCAGATGGTGCAGCAGGTGACCGGCGTAAAGTTCGGCGGAGCGAGCGGGCCGGTGTTCGTGCCCGAGCCGCGTAGCGCCGCCGTGGAGTTGCTTCAACACGGCGGCGGCGGAGGAGGATTGCCGACTCTCGACACGTCGGCTTTTCTGCTGGACGGAGGCTCAGCTTCGTCGGCGTTGGCTGAGGGTGGCGGCGCCGCCGCGTCGGAGAATTACTTGGGCCCTGTTTGTAGCTTTCCCACTCTCGAGTCGTGGTCCTCATGGAAAGCTATGTAGCTCTGAGTTAAAGAATAATTTAATTTAGCTTTCTCTTTTTTGCTAAAATGTTGGGGAGGGGTAAAATGGGAAGATTTGTTAATATTGTTGTTTGTTCTGATGGAACTTGGGTCTTTTTTGCCTAGTTTTTTTTTTTTTTCCCATCATTATATTACATGATGAGGATTTTTGGTTAATGAATGACCATAGTTTCTTTTTAAGATTTTCCATATTTTCATAAGATTGATGTGCCATACAATTACTACATATAAACTATAGGTTCTAATATGCTCAATTATTTACATTATGTGTGGATCGGAAGAAAAATTCTTGTATACATCGAATGCTTGGACTCTACATATATTTTGTACGATTAAAGACTCAAAATCTTTAATTTTATATGTATTATGTAAAAACAAATTTACGTACAAGAGATGATTTAGAGGGTGTTTGGCTAAGCTTATAAGCTCCTCAAAATATCTTATAAGATGTTTGAGAACTTATAAGATGGTACAAAGTGTTTGGCAAAAATTTTGAAGATAGAGCTTATAAGCTCCTCAAATAAAATATTTAAGAGCTTATAAGCACTTTTTAAAAAAGTAAGGAGGTAACAACTTATTTTTTAAGATTCACTAAACTCCTTTATTTTCAATCAAATTAATTACAATATTGTTATTACTAATATCTTACAAGCTATACCCCTTCTTATTTATCCAAACACTTTAATAACTTATTTTTAAAATAAAATCCAACATGTTATAAGTTCATAAAATATCTTATAAGATGTAAGAGCTTATAAGATATTTTAAATAAGTTTAGCCAAACACCCTCTTACTCTCGACTCTTAGGTGCATTAACGGGCGTGCACAAGTCTATACAAAATTTTCTAATTTTGGTTCGAACTATGTGGAATATTATAGGACTTACACTTTGAAAATTCTTTTATGTACTGAATTTTGGGTCATATGCATGCATTCAATGGCTATAAATATATTTTATCAAGACCCGATTCACATAAAAAAATTTCTCTTATACTTGATACATATCGAAAAATTTTAGTTTATATACAGATGCACATACATATAAGTTGCTACGTCAATATTTTAATTTCAATGCAGAAATAACATTACTCATGATCAATTATCAATTACAAATAATCGGTTATTAAATACTAATTGTGCATATTCTTTTGGAATATAAACCTGAACTTTTATATGGTTTTTGGATTGACTATTTTAAGCAAGATAGCATCAATTTGTTTACTAATTTGAAGATACAACAACTACTATATAAACCGGAATTTGTTTATATAATTTGAATTCCGTGTGTATATCAATCGATTCAAATTTTTTACAATATCTTTAATTCATTATAATAATTGAAAATTATTAATATATATATATATATATATATGAGATTGGTATATTGGTTTGAATGTATATACTAGAACACTTCCATATTATATTAGTGAAAAAGAAAGGTGTATATTGAAGATATAATGTTTGATTTTATTTAATTAAAAAATAAAAACCACCCATGACCTCACTCTCCCAAATCTCATCGCCAAAATGTCACTCTCAAGATTGCAATGTTTAATTATGATATGAGGGGACATGATTTTGATCTCTGCGAAAAATTCTTTAGGCCCAAACAACTTGTTCAACGTATGATATATATATATATATATATGATGCATCTACGTACATTTATTAAATCTTTAAATTCAAATTGGCATAACTAAGTATATTAAAGAATATATATATACAGCTTCAAATGCTTGCCAGAGTCAAAAGAATAATCAGAAGATACCATAATATTGTAACGTGTTAGGTGACAGTATTAGGTTGACTTGGGTCTCGAGATTTCTTTATTAATTCTTGTTACATATATATATATATATGTATATATATATATAATTTTATATATATTTTTCGAAATTGACGAAGCTCGTGAAGGTTTTGGGTCGTTGTGTTATCTGTCCAAAAAGATTATTTTGGATTAATTTAAATTGCCCTATGTTGATTTGATAAATGTACTGAATAATTTAATCATGTTTTCTAGAACATTAGGTATATTTTATGCATACGTGATTACAGAGCTATACCAGGTCAACAAAGTCTTAATTATGAGGCCCACAGATTAGTACTAATTGTGAGCTAACCATGGAATAATTCGTTGACATATTCATAGAGGTAGATTTCGATAACTTTCATAAGTATTAATTAATTTAAACATGATTAAAGGTGGCTTTGGAAATCTTGCCAAGGGGATATATGCATGTATATGTATGTATGTATGTATTCTAGAAAATATTCCCTGCATTGGCTGACATTTGACCTGATAAACATATGAAAAGTTATTGTTAGGATTCAAATCGCTATAAGAATGCACCATCTCCAGTAACGAATTAATATATTATAATTTAATGTTTATGATAAATTTCATATGTAACAATTTTGTTAGTAAATGCTTTGTCATTAGGGATGTAAACGAATCGAGTCGAGCCAAATAAAGTACTGTTCAAATTTGATTAAAATTTTTTATTCAGCTTGAAATTTTGTTTAAAATTAGTTTGATTGTTAAATGAGCCAAACTCAAATGAACTTTAATCAAGCCAAACTCGAGCCGAATTCGAGTAGTTTTATATTTTTACACATGCCATATTTTGATTAATCGAGTCTAATTTCAAATTTACCAAACAAAAAAATGTGTCCAAGCTTAGTTTGTTATACTTAACAAACCTAACTCAAACGAGCTTTTTATAATCTATCTTGGATCGAGTATCGAGTAGTTTGATTTATTTTTCAGCCATATTTGTCACTAATTGTTTCTTTAGTTCATCTGCATTGATTTCTATCATTAATCTATCATTATTGATTTAAATCTGTGACACAATCTATCCGTAACAAATTTTTTTATTAATAAAGGAAATGCTTTTTTATAGTGAATTCTATCAACGTGTGTGTATTGCTAGTGTGTGCGTATTATTATTATTATTATTATTATTATTATGAGCAAAACACCTAAAAAAAACAAAAAGAAAAACACAACAAAATGTCGATAACATGAGTATTAAATTATTTAATTCAAAGTACCGATTTTTTTGTTAAGTTCAAAAAATATACGAAAAATAATAGAATATTTTTCAATTGTTGTACCTATGTATATATACATAATACTATAGGAACGTTTTAAATGACTTCCATAATACTATAGGGAAAGGTAGTCATTCTTTGACATTTTATTAGCTACATTTTAAGCTAAAATGATTTTGATCAATTAAATTAAGCTTTTTTTGAGACCATAAGTCATTCAAGTCATCATTTTTTACATGAATTATATATACTGTGGAAGAATATTTCGCCATTGGCTATATATTTTCTTGCCAAATTTCCAAGCATACAATGTGTCGGGCGCGCGCGCACACACACACACACACATATATATATTTATATGTATATATACATATTACACACACTAGATTAGACCGTTGCAGTTTTCTTCCACATAAATATCTATTTCTTCTCGTACCAAATATATATATATACATATATATATATATATATATATCCCACTTGGACTGCCATTTAATTCTATCACATGAAAAGGATGATAAATTGTTTTTTAAAAGAAATAGAGTTTCTATCATTCTACTCACAGTCAAATAGAGGATTAAGATTGATACCACCCTAATTATAGTTCATTTGATTGATCCATTTATATATACACCAATTGGAAAGTGAAAACCTTGCATCATCAATGTAAAGATAAGCATTATAAACTAAATGAAAATTAACAATAATTTCAAGATTATGTGATAAACGTCTTGCCATTTGTCTCAATTTCTTTTATTGGTTTCATTTTTCACAATGAAGCACACAAAAAGCAAACGATCACTTATGATTTTCGTTGCTGCAGGTAGGGACGAAGTGATAAATTTCTATTTAAAGAATGAGTCATAATTAGGAATGCAAACGAACCGAGTTGGCTCGATAAATGTTCGAGCTCGAATTCGAATAATTCGAGCCTAGTCAAGCTCGAGCCGAGCCTATATAAGTTTCGAATCGAGCTCGAGCCAAGTAATTCTTATTTGTATTCTCACGAGCTTTTATTTTTTTTATATTTATTTTTATTTTTATTTTTATATAATTATATATATAATTATAAATAATATATTAATTTTCGAACCCGAACTCAAGCCTTTAATTTACTCACAAATTCCAGTCAAATGAGCCGAGCCGAGCCGAGCCTGAGCTCGAGCCTGTTTTTTCTAGCTCGTTGGGCTCAAGCTCGAACATGAAAAAAAAATTAAGACTCGATTCGTTTGTATCCCTAATCATAATACCATTTGGATATAATCATAATCCAATAATTTTGAAATTAAATTAGTGTATCATCATGTTCATATTTAGTAATATAAATATTAATTAAACATCATTCAAGTGCTGCACTAATGACTTATTTAACGAATTGTGGTTCAATTATCTATAAAAAGACCCAAGGGTCAAAACAGGGTTGCTGTACGTACTTGATTGTACTCTCTTGTCTTTTTTTCCATTTGTAGAGATAATTACAAAAGATTCCTCGAATTTGAGTCAATTACGAAAACTTTCTTTATGGATTGAAATTATAACTACTCTCTTAGTGCTAATAAATAGAGGAGTCTTTTTCTTTCTAAGTTATCACAATTAATATTTGGTACTATTTGTAAGATGGAAGTAAATTTTAAAGTACTAGTTGTAGTTTCGATAAATTGATAGAACTTTTTGTAATTAGTACAAAACTTAGAAGTATTTGACTACTCATCCCCTAATTGTATCACTAATTAAATTCTTGTCCAAACTTGCTTTATTGCATCTAACAAAATATATAACATGTAATATTATATCTGACATGTGAGTGCTCGTATTTCTATCAAATATCAAGTAAATTTTATGCACCACACGATTGATACCGCTGCTGGCAAACCTATTCTAGGTTAGAATTTTCCTATTTTTTCTTTAAATGTGTTTCATTCATCTATATTAATAATTCATATATTATAAATCAAATTGTTGTGAATCACAATACAAATTACAAATCAAATTATAATCACAAGTACACAATGAAATTACAATCAAAGTAGAAAGAAATTAACTACTATTTGAATAGAATACATACTCACACATGATAAGTGGATGCTATACGTACCTAATTGGTGTTTTCAACAGTCGGTTTGAGTATGATTATTTAATAATTTTATTTTTTAAATATTTTTTGATATCATTATATTCAAATTCAGAGATTAAAAACACACGTTAAACACTGTACAATTAAGTAAACACAAATAATTCCACTCAAATATTTCAGTAAGGAATCAAATCCAAAATCGGACTTCAATTTCGATAATTGAATCAGGCCTCATTGAACATAATTTTCCGGCCCTATGGGGGTAAAATTGACCATGCACAAAATCCAAAAGGCACAATTAATGAGGAGATCATTTTGTTGCGACGCGTGTGAACTCAATAATTGCAACATCCACCGTCCAATATTCCCAACTGATTTATCTGACGGCAGCTGTCTGGTGTTGACTCTCCGGGGTTGACGGAATGATGGTGGTTGTTATTACGTGTGGGAGTCCACACCGTTGAATTCCTAGTCCCGCAAATGAGACGTTTATGTCGAATTTATTTCTTCTTTTGTCTCATGGGATGACTTGAATTATCACAATTATTATTCAAAATTTTAGTGGCTATTAACTACCAACTAAGCTACTACATTCCACCAAATTGATAACTAAGTTCATATGATTGAAATTATTTTAACCTTATATTATATATTATATACATATACACACACATTGCTAATAGTATTTGAAAATTTAAGTTTATTAATTCATAATTGTATATAATTTTATCTCGAAAAAATATACAACTATCGGAAAAAGAAAACTCTTTCGATAAGGGAAGCAATCTATCACTTTTTTAATTGATAAACTTCATCATTGAGCATAGTTTTATGATAAATTTTATTCGTTACAAGTGCATTAATAAATGCCTTGTTATTATTGTTACTTTAATTTGATTTTATTATGATTTTGCCACAAATTTATCATAAATATCTTATATATATATATATATATATATGCTAGAACTTATTTGTCGTAAATTTCTTCTATTGTATAATATGATATAGTGATAAGATTCTTGTTTTTATGTGTATCTTTTTAATTTTAACTTGTTAATAAATATGCATGTACCAAAAAAATAATAATAAAGATTTGTTGATATTGACGTATAAAGAAACAGATTTTAAGGATTAGATAACCTAACTTGGATTTATACATTACATGATATAAGTAAATAACTTTGAAGTTGTATGTATATGTTCAATTGGTAGGACAAATATATAATCTATAGATACATTAAAGTGTAAAAATTGCTATAATTTAGGGGAAAAGTGTTTTTATCCTTTTACTTAATTAGTAAAACAAAATTTGTGCAGTTTTAATTAATTTTAAACTTTTCATTCTTTTTTAAGCACCTCATCATTCCCACGTTGAGTTTGTTGTAAGACTATGAGAAAATTGAAAAGTTTACCTCAACATAATATGTAAACTCATCATACAAAAATTGCACACAAGATTATGAGTCCGTATTGATTGATTATATATATATATATATATAGAAGAAACACTTTGTTTTGCAAAAAAAACATTTCAAACCAAAAAAAAAATTGTGTTTGGATGGATGTTTTCAAAAAGAAGAAGAAGAAGAAGAAGAAAAAGCCAAAAATGGTTTTTTAGAAGCTACCTTAAAGTAGTTTCAAATAAAAGCATATTTTAAAGCATTTTAATTATTATATCCAACCGTAAAACTGCTTGATCTAAAAAAAAGACTATTATAAAAAGTATTGTTCGACAAACACTTCTTTTTTAAGTCTATCTAAATAGGCCCTATATCTGATAATTAGACATGTCATAGCAGCGTGGGGAAACAAGAAATCTGTAAAAGTTAGTGGATATCACTCATGTGAATACATTTTAAATAATTTTTCAAAAAGACAAAAAAGGAACAGATGCATTTTAAATAGAACTCTGAATATTAAATTATTATTCAAAATATTGAAAACCTAACTTTATAATAATATAATTGCAATATATATATATATATATTTTGATCAATTGATTATTATATGAATTGGGAATATAATTACAAGGGGTGGGTTGTTGAGCTACAACCACTTACGGTCGGCTCTCTAAGCAGTGACGTGTCTTCATCATTAAATTACTATTTTGTCTCTTACCATCACACCATTATTGATAGCTTTTTCAGATGACGTCATGCTTACCGTATCATGATCTCATTATTTTAGTAGATAATATAAATTACATTTCCTTTATTTTTAATGAAAATAGTTCAAGTGTCTAATTATTCAGATGCAAATTAGTCGAGTCGAACTTTGGCATTTTTTTAGGTTCGAGTTTGAGCCCGACGAGTCAGGAGAAAAACAGCTCGAGTCTTATTTGGCCTCGGCTCGGCTCTAATTTATAAATAAATTATAGATTTGGGCCTGAGTTCAAGTTCAAAAATTTTCAATTATTTTATTGTATTCGGGCCGCAAGTTCAAGTTTGAAGAGCAATATATTATTTATAATTAAATATATAGTTATATAAAAAATAAAATAAATTTTAAAAACAGAAACCTAGAGAGTCTATGAATAAGAATTATTTGAATCGAGTTCGTCTCGAAATTTGTACGAGCTTAGCTAAGCTCGTCTTGAATCATTCGAATTCAAGCTCAAACCTTTATCAAGTCAGTTCGTCAATCTCACGAGCATGTTTGATTCGTTTATATTCCTAATCTAATATTACTCAAGTATAAGGACTTCTTCTTTCAATATATATATATATATATATATATATATATATAAATTATTGATGAGTGAAGAAATTCCTTAGTCAGATACTCTTTTCATGTGTGATATAATTATAAATTATTGCTTGTTATTAATTTCACTACGCTAGGATTAAAAGAAAATGAAAATTCCATTTTATTCTTGCTTAAACTATATCGTAGTATTAATAATTTAACTATACTCAAATAAATTGAATATCCTAATTTTCCTAATTTTCTTAAGATGAGGACTTTGTTCTAAAAGGAAATTATGTCGGTCACAACAATTTGGCAACTTTAGATTCAAAGATACGTGGTCTAATTGATTAATTCAAAAGTATTGTAGAAACTTGATTTTGTGCACACTCTTTTGACTTGTGAAATAATTACAAGATAACTTAATTTTATAGTATCTTAATTTTATAATTCCTAAGCAATATACCTTTTATGTTGAAAATATATAATTTTAACTCTCCATAAATGAATTGAATATTTCTACCTTTCCCTAATTTTCTTTTTTTTTCTTTTGTCCAAGAAAAAAATTATTTTGCAGAATCTTTTTTCATTATTATTTAAACCATCTACCTTCGTGTTATATATATATATATATATATATATATACATATATATAATACAACTCTACATAAATAAATTGAATATTCATATTTTTCTTTTTCTCGTTTAGACCATCAATATGTATGACTTGGTCTAGAGGGCTAATTAGTGGGCTTCTTGCCAGATAAAAACAAGACAAATTATGACTTTTTTTTTCAATATTTTTTGTAAAAACATATAAGGGCTTCAAGCCAATTTGACCCTCCCACTAAGTCTTTCAAAATGGACAAGTTATAGAAGCATCACAAGTAGCTTTCAATGAAAGATTTATAATTTTTAGGTTTTTGAATATATATTTTTGTGAATATAAATATTGTTGTAGTGGTATACAATTTTTTTTTGTTTCTTATTATGAGAGTGTTTGACTAAATTAATTTGAAATATCTTATATTGAAAATAAGTTTTTAAAATGTTTGGAGAAATAAAGATGGTGTAACTTATAAGATGCTAATAATGGTCATTTTGTAATTAATTTGGTTAAAAATTAAAGAACTTGTTAAAATTCTAAATATAAGTTGGTATATCTTTACTTTTTAAACAAGAGATTATAGGAACAAATTCACGAAACACTCAATGGCATCTGATAAGTTCTAAAATTTCTTACAAGATGTTTTCTAGAGATTATGAGCTTAGCCGAGTAAGCAAACTATTTCAGATCATCTGCTATAAAATTATACTATATCTTCTCTTTCACTCACCAATACACGACACATGTATTAATAAACAGTCGAGATAAAGAAAGAGAAAAATTTACGATATGGAAAAAATTTGAATATCTTCTTTCCTTATCTCAACTATTCACTAATATATATGATGTGTGTTAATGAATAGAGTAGTAAATGTAGTGTTGTTTGGTAGTTTTCTAATATGTATGTATATATGATATAATATAATGGACAACTTTCTATAAAAATTTAACAACCTTTCTACTTTTTGACCTTTCAACATCTTATTCTTCCGTAATAGCTATATATTATATATGTGGTTAAAATAAATCTTTGCTAATTATATTATAATCAAAGTCATATTGAGTGCAAGTTGGCCTGTCAACCTGTGGAAATTTTCAGGACTTTATCCAATTAGAATTGAATACACATGGTATCATTTCACCTTTCATGGAAGGCTCAATCAAATCTTTACATATAAGTTGGCTAGTGAAAATTGACACAAACAAAAGTCTTTAAAAAGTATTTTCCGTTCTTCCCCTTACCCAACTCGGGCGCGGACCGGTGGGAACCGCAACGTGGGAATGTCCGTGTCTCATCGCAAGGCTCATTTTGAGTTGTGGGTCATAGGGTGGGCAGCTTTATTGGCTTGAGGGCTGGGGCACAAGGATGCCGTTGCTGCGAGACAAGGGAGCAACTTGTCTAGATTTTAGATGTAAATTCTCTGATGCGAAAATGGTGAAATCTTATCAGACATTTCATCAGAGAGACTAAATTGTTACTAATTTGTATCACAAAGGACGAAGATTTGAACTTTATGATTAAAGTGATTATAATATTAAACTTTAAAGACCATTAGCGACGTTAACCCAAATTTTAATCAACTTAAGCTACAAGAATAAAGAGCTCAAAGAAAAAGAGAGAAAAAAAAAAAGAAGAATAAAGAGGTCAAAATTACCAAAATTACAGCATGACCTAGACACAAAATTATTTTCTTTAGGATATTAAGGAAGTGTTTGGCTAAACTTATAAGTTTCTAAAAATATTTTTTAAGCCGTTTGAGAGCTTATAAGCTCTTTTAAAGCATTTGGTAATTTTTTTAGTAAAGAAACTTATAAGTCCAAAAAATAAGTTGTTAGGAACTTATAAACTCTGAAAAAAAGTAAGTTCCCCAACTTATTTTGAAACAATTTATAAGTTGTCTAATATTAAAAATAAAATAATTTAAATATATGTATTTTTTGTTCAATATTACATTTCTACTATCTCAAAAAATATTTATTTTTATGAAATTAATTTTACTTCTTTTTGGGCACGTGTCAGCCTAAACTTGGGCCCAGCATCCTGAAGCCCAATAAAGTTTTACTCTTATATAAAATTTCAAAATTGGGCCAAATGGGCTTGTCTGAGAATTTAGCTTTTGCTTATTTCATATGTCAGCTTTGCTAAATTCTAATACACAAAATGGGCTATACACGTACAAATGAAAATCATTGTGGGCTTGAAATTTAGATTAATCTCTCTCTCTCTCTCTCTCTCTCTCTCTCTCACACACACACACACACACACGCACCAAATATGTTGTTGTAAGCAAACAATTTACTGGTTTAAGTGAGTCATTTAAACACGATGTAATCTATACTAATAATAAAGCATTTAGAAATCATTTACTTTGTTCGTTAATGTTAACTGAAGTTTGGCTCCATGTTAGGGCGATTTATGGATAAAATTAACAAACTGTCTATAATTTGGAAAGTAAACGATTCCTTAAAAAGTCTAATAACCATCTTGGTGTTTTTGATATTTTTTTTATCTATTCATTTTCTCAATTATATTGCCCCTCACTCTCCTCTAAAACTATTTTTCTTTTATACATTTAACAAATTGCATACATTAAAAACAATTTAAAAATATATAAAAAGTATAAATCTAATAAATATTTTATCTATACTATTAAGTATTAATAAAGAGTCTAAAGGGTTTAGTACCCATCTTGGTCTTTCAATTTTGTCTCCTCTCTTCCACTTTTAACATATTTTCATTTTCTTCCGTTTCTCCTTTTCTGTCATGTGTCAATATATATACATATACATAATGTCAATATATATATATATATATATATATCCATGCATCTTTTATCATTTCTTTTAAAATTTCCTTTCTTATTTATTTGTCAATCTTATAATTTTATTTATATTTTAAACTATTTTTTCTATTATAAATTTAATAAAATACAATATAAATCAACAAAATATATAGTCATGTATAAAATCCAAAAAACATTTTAATTTCATATTTAGAATTTAAATATGTAATTAAATTAGATTTTACTTTTAATTTGGCACACTCAAAAATATATAATTATGTATATTATCCAATAAATATTTTAAATTTTTATGTTCCAAATTTAAATATGTAATTATTTTTTTGACACACATATCAAGTATGCCCGATTGACTAATATTTATTATTTAAACATATAATTAAATTATATTCTAGTTTCATTCTACATAGGCATCAAGTGTGCTAACCGACTGATTTATATAAAGCACCAGACCTATTACTTGTATTCGTTGTACTCACTTTTTTTTCTCTCTTCATTCCTCTTCACTTCTCTCTCCTCCAGATATTATATTTCTATTTACTGTTTTTTGTGTTATACATCCCTATCTTCAATCACACATTTGCGCTTGGGCCCATACAGGAAACGGGTAAAACATTAATTAAGTCATCCAAAGTAAATTGCACTTGCATTTTTCGGCAAAATCAATTCACTCTCAATAGTCTAAAAACAAAGTCGAGAAATTGTCTTTAATGCCCAAATTCAAGTGGATAATAGAAAATTCGCTATCTAACAATTCGAAAAATTGTCTTTGATGCCCAAATTCAAGTGGATAATAGAAAATTCGCTATCTAAAAATTCGAAAACTTGTCTTTGTTGCCCAAATTCAAGTGGATAATAGAAAATACGTGTGCCAACCGTTGGCATTGTTGTCTATTCGTTTTCGACAATAAAATCTAATCTATTTTAAACTCATTTTTTAGTTTATAATAATCGGTTAATATATCAATATCAAATATAATTAAAAATGTCTATTCATGTGAAAATTTGATAAGCTTGCAAACTTATATAATTAAAATCAAACACACGATCAGATTATAACTCATTTTGTATGCCTCATCTGCTATTATATATATCATGTATCAGAAAAGATTTAACGAAAACGTAATAGATGGTCCAAAGTCCAAACTGAATGAAAATGGATCCATAGAAAAGCTAATGCACCTCCCAAGGAAAATCACAAAATTTCTAATAAAAACTTTATATTTCAACACACTAAATCCATTTACAACAAACCCACTTCACAACATTAACATGGCATGGCAAACCTGACAATCTATATCTAACATATATACTTTCTAACAATAGCCGTAGATATGAGGAGTACTATATAACACAATTATATTTTAGATTGACTAACGGTATCAGTGGTACTAATTCTTGGTTTATCCTATACCAGGGATTCAGCTAATCCTCAGACTGCGGAGAATGTAGCCATGATGCGTAATTATGGCCCTCGTTCATAACGAGCTCAGATTCAGTAGGCGGAACCACCCTCTTCCTCATCAAGGTCTCAATAACTGGGCATGTTCTTTTCCTGCCACCTCTTGGCCTTGACCGAAATTGCTCATCAGACTCTTCAAAATCACCCTGAACACAATGTGCAATTCAGAAGATTAGGCATGAGGCAGACATGCGATAAAGGGTCACTCATAATCAAGCTGAAAGATTAAAGAAACTTACAGGAGTAAACACGTGGCCACCAGACTGTTCATGCTTGTCCCTCACATGTTTGAATGCGAATTTCATGTTACAACCCGGGATGCTACAGGTAAATGGTTTAAGCTCCAAGTGTACAGCTTTGATGTGCTGTTTGAGATTCGATGTCTGTAAATGAGAGGCATATCTAGTAAGAAACTGCTCAACCTAGTTCTTGTACAATATGAGAACTGCTGAAATGACAAAGTGACCAGTAAACAGATCATGGAGGCAATGGAGCTTACATTTGAAAATGTAAGCAAGCATCCCTCAACACTACACTTTATTCTTTCTGAGCAAGTTTCCACTTCGTCATGCATGCGCAGGTGGCGTTTAATGTTCTTCTTTAGTTGCCTCGATCCACAAATGTCACAGTCAATGTACTGATGACAAGACCATATATGCTCCTTGAGGCACTTCTCATTGGAGAAATACTTCATACAGCCAGGTTCTGCACAGAATGCCTCTACTGAATCCAACGTAACTGCATACGGCACAAGAATTTCACCAGGTGTCAGAAAGTGGCAGGTAGTATATATCTTACAAAACAACATTTCCCATAATATGATTATGATTCCATCAAAAACCAAAATACAACTCCCTTACCATGAGAGTCTTCATGTTTATGCAATTTGGATAGATACTTGAACACCTTTCCACACCCAGGTTCCGCACAGACATATTCCTTTGGATGCTCAACATTAGCAGCAGATTCATCATGAAACTCCTTTACATGCCGTGTCAAATTACCCTGAACAGTAAACCTGCGTCTACAGTTCTCAGCAGGACATTCAAAGAATTTCCCCTGATGTTGAAGCATATGTCTGGTTAAATGGTCTTTCCTTCTGTAACTCGAGTTGCAGTCATCCACGGTACATGTAAAAGGCCTCTGCAACAGAAGACATGGTACCATGAGAAAAAAGTTGTACGGAACTTCTCTTAAAGGAGATACTCAAGCTCCAGCGAAATACATAAACTACAAGTCCTCAAACCTCATAGAATAGCAAGCGTGACCGAGGCTCACTTGATGGAGCTTCCCAGGCGGTCCCCCACCTGGTACTAATCCAATCAAGCTAATATTGCTGCCTCTCGCATTTTGGAGTTCTTTTATTTGGGATCCAATGCTCACGCCCATAGAAAAAGCAGGGCAATGTTTTTTTTGCCTTAGATCAATCTGCAAGATTTCATATTTTCAGTCGAAAAGACACAAGAAATAAGCAGCAGATAAGGCAAGCTAGAAAAGAGCAAAGCTAGCATGCTAAACAAAACCATGAATAAGACAAGGTCAGATCCTAGGCAGCAAAATGCCAAAATAGTAGCATATGAAAAATGATACTCGTGCTGTGATTGTGATACATATAGATTTATGAAAACCCCTTTTTTGATATTTGATGCCCATCATGGCACATTTACCTCCTTCCCAAAAAGGAATCTTGATTATGGCACCCAAGTGAAATTACAGCTAAAACGAAATCTAATGCAAAAGTTAGTACTATTGAATCCTTATGCGCCTAAGCTCATACACAAAAGCTAATTCGTTACTTGTATACTCAAAACATTCAAATTTCCCGAAGTTCTGTGCAGAGACATTGGTAAAAACGAAAAATTAATCCACAGAATGAACATCTATCACAAATAAGATCCACAAGCAGCTGAATCACAACAACTTACCTCGAGAGAATGGCTCTGCATATGCTGCTTGAGATGAGCTGGCTTCCGGAAACTCGCACCACACTCTACACATACATTCAATTTCTCCCCATGCCCTTTCTCTTCATTCTGCTCCTTTTCCTTCATCTCCACCTGAAACTCACAAGATCATCTTTCATTACCCAAACACAACAATAAAAAGCATCAAACACACACATACACAGGCACACACAAAATCAAACAAAAAACACAAACACCCAAGCTCATAAACCCTCAAATTCAAAACTTGGAAAAACCCAAAAATTTCATCGTAATATACATAATCAAGAAAATAAATACACATACCGGATGGTGGGCTAGCATGTGTGAGTTGATCAGGGATTTCTTGGATCGGCAAATCCCACAGTAGTCGCAGTAATATCTCCTGATATCTCTGAATATAGGACCTCGGGCTATCTCACCCTCGTCCCCCATTTCTTTATACGTATATCTATACGCTCCTCCACAGTATATGAATTCGCACAGATTGATCAACTCGAGACGCTGTAGAAGAGAGAAGATCAAGAACCCTAACTCCTGCACGCCGCTAGAGAGAGAAAGTGCGAGTGGAAGTGAATGAGGAGCTAGGGTTGGCTCAATATATATAATGTCTGAGGGGTATTCATGTCATTTTGAGTTTCTGTTAATTCAGCCCCCCCCCCCCCCCCCCCACCCCGAAATACGGGAATTAGCACTTCGTGCCCCCAAAATACACTGTATTTGCGCTTTGCACCCTTAAAGTATGAAAATAGTACTCTAGGCTCTCAAATTAAAATAATTAGTAGTCGGCCACATTTGACGCGTGGGCGAAATAAAAATAAATTGCAGTATTTAACTACATAATTGAATTTTGATGATATAAAATTATAATATTTATTAAATTTTATACATGAATATGTCTAATTAATTATGATGCGGGGTTTTTTTGGTCAACCACGTAGCGAAGTTTGATACACTCCAGTTGATATGTTGGTGGCTCACCTATCAAAGAGGGAGGAATGTACGTGAGACTAACCGATTTTGCCCTGGTGTAGGCTCTCCGACGCTCAAGTTAACTCTAAGGTATTTTTTGAAGAAGAAGATGAATAGTAATAATGTTATATTGCATGTATCATGTGTAAAGTGTGATACCTCATGGGAGAGAGCTTTTTTGTTATTTATATGGGAAAGGTCCCTTGACATGACGTGGTTGCTGAGGGTTGGTCGGCGAATCTGACACATGAAATACAATTGGACATGCTTTCTGTCACTTATTAGAGTTTCAAAAGGTGGCTAACTTTGTTTTTCATTAATCCTCATTAACCTCGCATTTAATGCATGTCTTGAGTATTTATGACAAATGATTGTATTTATGAGAGAGCATTTAATGCGCCTGAGACTAATGAGATAGACTCATGTGCAACAAGCGCGTGTTTGGTGGAGGTAGGTACAGGACGTGTTAGCCTTGCCAGCTAAAATTTGCCCGTTGGTAATTATATTTGGCTAAGGCAATGTTGAAGGCCCGTGCCTTCGATACAACGATGCTCGAGGGCACTTTGTGCCTTAGGGCCACTTGTTCCCCAATTGCATTTGCCCTGCATATTGTGGCCTCTAAGCCACAGACTTAATTGAGGGATAACCCTGGAGGTATTCCTTCTCTCATGACTTGCACTCCGAGGCTTCTACCTTTTTCATGCGGATGCACTCTCGAGGACAGTAAGTCTCTTCGAGGGCATCAGTCCTCACACTTGTGAGTTTTTGGACCATTTGCCAAAATGATGACATGTTTGGCTGAAATGGTGCATAGCACATCAAATTATTTTTAATACATTTTATTAAATTTATTATAAAAAGTTATTTAAAATAAAATAAATTTATGCAATAAAATGAAACAAATAGCAATACAAAAGTTTAAACAATGACAAAAGAGATACATAAGAAACATAGGGGGGGAAATAATAGAGCAAATAGGATCACACCTTTCACGAACCTTTTTTTTATTTTATTTGTGACTATAAAGTCGTTTCATAAAATCCACTTTGTTGGGATTGTGAAAAATAACTCCTTTCATTTTTCTATAGTGAAATCATTTTTCCTTATTGTTTATTTATACCATAATAAGTTACACATGAGTAGCAATAAATATATCTTAATAATTTTGCATCATAGGATAATTAATTTGTATGTAAACGTTTTTCTTTTTCTTTCTTTTTTCTACTTAATAAAAATCTTTCTTTCTTCTTTTGGGACTACATCTTGTTGGTGTTTTTGGTTAATTCTTTTCAATGATTGTAAAGATGACAAATATCCATTAATTACCTTATAATTGTCAATTGCTTTTATATCAAAATTGTCCCGTAAATCATTTATTTTAGTAGTGCTCCTTTAATTTTTGTAATTACACAACAAGCCTCTCCCATAACTTATGAAATATCTGCCCAATGGTTAGTAACATTCATTGGATTTATTGTTGTTACATTTTACTCTACCTGTTTGAAGGTTATATATTATTTTATTCTACTCATTTGATCTGAATTTGTCTAGGATTTATTAAGAAAGTGTTTGGCTAAGCTTATAAGCTTCTAAGAATATCTTATAAGCTATTTGAGAGTTTATAAGTTTTTAAAAAGTATTTGGTAATTTTTTTAGTAAATAAGCTTATAAGCTCAAAAAATAAGTTGTTGGGAGCTTATAAGCTCCCCCCAAAAAAGTAAGCTTCCTCCAATACTTTTTTGAAACAATTTATAAACTGTCTAATGCTCAAAAATAAACTAACATAAATATATTTATTTTTTTTCAATATAATGTTTCTACTAAAAAAATATTTATTTACATAAAATTAATTTTACTTTTTTTTTTCATCATTACACTAAAAAAAGCTTATAAGCTCTCGTTTTACCAAACAGAATTACAACTTATAAGCTCCAACATCTTATAAGCTATAAGGTCTTAATTTATCCAAATACTTTAAGAACTTCTTTTTAAAATAAGATGTAGGAGCTTATAAGCTCCAAAAACATTTTATGAGTTCTGCGAACTTATAAGCGCTTTATAATAAGTTCAGCTAAACACTCTATAAGTTTTCATACAGAGTATAGTAAGCCAATACATTGTTTCATTTGAGATATTTATTTAACAAAAAAAGGGGCTGCAATTATACAAAGAAAATGGTTTACATAAGCCACCCAAATTCGATGTTTAAGTTCACTACTCATAAGTTACTGAGGACACGGGCCTCGTCCATAAGCATAGGCTTTGTCGTGGGGTTGGATACAAGAGGTTGTCAATCTCAAGTGGAGTAACATGATCCCCTTCCATGAAAGTAGCAATACGGGCAAGATGGTGAGCAATAAAATTTCTATCTTGACAAATGAAGGAAACACAATAGTAATTAAAGTACGATTGCATGGTTTTGATGTTTTTAAGTGAGTTGCCTAAAGGTGTACCATATAACTTTTGATGCCTTCATAAGGTTTGGATACAAGAGATTGTAAATCTCAAGTGGGGTAACATGATCCCCTTTCATGAACTAAGTAGCAACATGAGCAGGATGGTGAGCAGTAGAATTTTCACATTGACAAATAACGGAAACACGACAGTAACTAAAACATGATTGTATGATTTTGATGTCTTCAAGTATGTTGCATAAAGGTGTAACTTTTGATGTCTTCATAATGTTGGATACAAGTCAAACTCAAGTGGGGTAACATGATCCCCTTCCATGAGCTGAAGCAGCAGTACGGGCGCAAGATGGTGAGCAACATAATTTCCATACTTGACCAATAAAGGAAACACGACAATAACTAAAACACGACCGCATAATTTTGATGTCTTCAAATAGGTTGCCCAAAAGCGAGAGATCTTCCATGGGGCTTTGCATTTTATTAATAAATTTGGCACAATCTCCTTCGAGCTAGATTCTGGACCATTTTAAGACTATATGTCCAAGTGTTAAATTATCTTTTTGATATTTGTTTAATTATCCATCAAAGCAATGTGTAGACTTAAATTAATAATGAAATTTTAAACAATAGATGTAGTTTTTGTTGAACGATTATAAACTTTTGCGTCACTTAAAAATTACTCTTAGTTTCTTTCAAGTACCAAAGTTCCAATAAAAATCCCATATGATTTGTTGAAAAATTATTCTAGGTTTCCAACAATCACATTGAAAATTTCGAAGGATGGGACCAATTCATAAATTTTATCTTTATCAACTTTTTTCATTCTAAAAGACCCCATAATTAATGAACTATTTTTTTTTATAGATTTTTATTTTAAGTTTGAAATTTATTTAAATTGTGTGAATTGGTATTTTACTAAATTTTATTACATGTACAATTTACGGTGTAGGACAATCTAAACTTTAATATTGAATGAACCCAAACAAAAAGTTTTAAAGTAAAAATGAAAACATAAATTTTGCCAAACTTTTAAAATTTGTAAAAAGGGTTCGGGTTTTGGATCCGGAGTATCCAATAGCCCGAACTCCAAACCGACTTTTAGGTTTGACCCTTTTATAGGATCCAATGATCCATTTGACATTATTTGGGTGCCCGTATAAATGCACACCAAATCCACGGGTTTGTACTCTCAAGTCTCAAGCCACTCCAGCAGGCTTTTTATCCAGAAAAAAAAAAATAATAATAATAAAATCCCCAAATTGAGGTAAGTAAAATTTCTACAATCAAAACCCTAATTGTTCGTGCGTGTATGGTAAACAATTGATTGTTTTTCTACTTCGTCAATTTTTGGTTTTTTTTAATGATGAATCATTTCGTTATTCTCTGATTAGGTTTTTGTTATTTGTTCAGTTCTCAGTCGCATTTGGTCACCATTATTGTTGCTCCATCGATGGATAAATAACAAGAAAAAATGGGACACTATATGTGATTTTCTTGTGCTAGTTCTTGAGGGTGGTCCGCAAGTTTATGAACAGCTAGGGTTTTCGTTTATAAGTGTAATTTGATTTAATTTGGTTTATGTTTTGTCGATCTGTTTGTTTTCATGTCTTGACAGATTTTTTGGGGTTTATTTGGATTTCAGGTGGTTGATTTTTTCAAATTTGATTGCTTGTTGGTTGCTGGAACTTGAAGTTAGATTTAGGGTTTGTATTTCAGTTTGAGGGAATTGAGATTGCAAAAATGGATGTGGATTCAGAGATTCAGAGGGTCAAAGAAGAGAGGCAAAAAATGGAGAAGGACCTGGCTGCTCTCACCTCTCTAACATTTGACACTGATCTTTATAGTGCAAACAAATACGAGGGCTATGTGCAATCCATTCCTGTGAATGACGAGGAGGATAATGATGCTGCTGAAAATGAGATTGCAAAGAAAATGGCATCTTTTACTGCTCCCAAGCAGTTTTTCAAGGAGCCTCTGAGAACTGGGGATGATGATGATATGTCAGGGTTTAAGCAGCCAAGTAAGATCATTGATCGGGAGGATGATTATAGGAGGAGGAGGTTGAATAGGATAATATCTCCAGAGAGAAATGATCCATTTTTGGACAAGACACCAGGGCCTGAAGTTAGGACTTATGCTGATGTGATGAGGGAGGAAGCGTTAAAGCGGAAGGAAGAGGAGGTGAAGAAGGAGATAGCAAAGAAGAAGAAAGAGGAGGAGGAGTTGAAGAAGGAAAAAGAGAAGGACGCCGAGAAGCCTAAGAAGAGGAATAGATGGGATGTCTCACAAGATGAGACTGCTGGTGCAAAGAAGGCTAAGGCAGGGTCTGACTGGGATTTGCCTGACTCGACACCCGGAATTGGGAGGTGGGATGCAACACCAACACCCGGGAGGATAGGCGATGCGACACCATCAGTTTCAAGGAGAAACAGATGGGATGAGACTCCAACTCCAGGACGACTGAATGATTCTGATGCAACTCCTGCTGGAGGTGTTACGCCTGGAGCAACCCCTGCTGGCATGGCTTGGGATGCCACACCGAAGCTGGGAGGGCTGGCTACCCCAACACCCAAACGGCAGAGGTCAAGGTGGGATGAGACTCCAGCCACTATGGGCAGTGCTACACCTGGAGGTGCTACCCCTGCTGCAGCATATACCCCAGGTGTCACTCCTTTTGGGGCCGTTGATATGGCTACCCCCACACCGAATGCTATTATGCGAAGTCAAATGACTCCTGAGCAGTATAACTTGTTGAGGTGGGAGAAGGATATTGAGGAAAGGAATAGACCACTAACTGATGAGGAGCTTGATGCGATGTTTCCACAGGAAGGATACAAGATTTTGGAACCACCTCCTTCCTATGTTCCTATCAGAACACCTGCCCGCAAGCTTCTTGCTACACCTACTCCTATGGGGACGCCTCTGTATAATATTCCAGAAGAAAATCGAGGCCAGCAGTTTGATGTGCCTAAAGAGATGCC
This sequence comes from Petrea volubilis, assembly GCA_026212405.1. Lineage (NCBI taxonomy): Eukaryota > Viridiplantae > Streptophyta > Magnoliopsida > Lamiales > Verbenaceae > Petrea > Petrea volubilis. The sequence goes on along the minus strand of CM047885.1, from coordinate 11,460,999 downwards.
TGGTGGTTTGCCATTTATGAAACCTGAGGATTATCAATACTTTGGCTCACTTCTAAATGAAGAAAATGAAGAAGAATTATCCCCGGAAGAGCAGAAAGAGCGAAAGATCATGAAACTGTTGCTGAAAGTTAAAAATGGGACTCCTCCGCAAAGGAAAACTGCTTTGAGACAGCTAACCGATAAGGCAAGGGAATTTGGTGCTGGGCCTCTGTTTAACCGCATTCTACCACTGCTCATGCAGCCTACATTGGAGGATCAGGAGAGACACTTGTTGGTGAAAGTTATTGATAGGGTGCTTTACAAGTTGGATGAGTTAGTTCGTCCATATGTACACAAAATTTTGGTGGTTATTGAGCCTCTGTTGATTGATGAGGATTATTATGCACGTGTAGAAGGTAGAGAAATCATCTCAAATCTCAGCAAGGCAGCTGGGTTGGCCACTATGATTGCTGCGATGCGTCCCGACATTGATAACATTGATGAGTATGTTAGGAACACCACTGCAAGAGCTTTTAGTGTTGTTGCCTCTGCCCTTGGTATTCCTGCATTACTGCCATTCTTAAAAGCTGTGTGTCAGAGCAAGAAATCTTGGCAAGCTCGTCACACTGGTATCAAGATCGTGCAGCAGATTGCAATTTTAATTGGCTGTGCTGTTCTTCCACATTTAAGATCTCTGGTTGAGATCATTGAACATGGCCTTAATGATGAAAATCAGAAAGTCAGAACAATCACAGCTTTGTCATTGGCTGCTCTTGCTGAGGCTGCTGCCCCATATGGTATTGAAAGCTTTGACTCAGTGTTGAAGCCCTTGTGGAAAGGTATCAGATCCCACCGTGGGAAAGTCTTGGCTGCATTCCTGAAGGCTATTGGTTTTATCATACCACTCATGGATGCCATATATGCCAGCTACTATACCAAGGAAGTTATGGTTATTTTGATCCGCGAGTTCCAGTCACCAGATGAAGAAATGAAGAAGATTGTGCTGAAAGTGGTGAAGCAGTGTGTGAGTACTGAAGGTGTGGAGGCAGATTATATCAGAAATGATATTCTTCCTGAGTTCTTCCGTAATTTCTGGGTCAGAAGAATGGCCTTGGACAGAAGAAACTACAAGCAGCTTGTAGAGACAACAGTGGAGATAGCGAACAAAGTTGGGGTTGCTGATATTGTGGGTAGAATTGTGGAAGACCTGAAAGACGAAAGTGAGCCCTACAGAAGGATGGTTATGGAGACAATTGAGAAAGTGGTCACAAACTTGGGGGCATCTGATATTGATGCTCGTTTAGAAGAGCTATTAATTGATGGAATTCTCTATGCATTCCAAGAGCAGACTAGTGACGATGCTAATGTGATGCTTAATGGTTTTGGTGCTGTTGTGAATTCCCTTGGTCAGAGAGTGAAGCCATATCTACCCCAGATATGTGGTACCATAAAATGGCGTCTAAACAATAAGAGCGCAAAAGTTAGACAACAAGCAGCAGATCTTATATCTAGAATTGCTGTGGTTATGAAACAGTGTGGAGAAGAACAACTGATGGGCCACCTGGGTGTTGTGTTATACGAGTATTTGGGAGAAGAGTACCCTGAAGTTTTGGGTTCCATATTGGGTGCTCTCAAGGCTATAGTCAATGTCATTGGGATGACCAAGATGACACCCCCAATCAAGGATTTGCTTCCTCGTTTGACTCCTATCTTGAAGAATCGTCACGAGAAAGTCCAAGAGAATTGTATTGATCTTGTTGGCAGGATTGCTGATCGTGGGGCTGAGTTTGTTCCTGCAAGGGAGTGGATGAGGATATGTTTTGAGCTTCTTGAGATGCTCAAAGCACACAAGAAGGGAATCCGTAGAGCAACAGTCAACACTTTTGGTTACATTGCAAAGGCTATAGGCCCTCAAGATGTTCTTGCAACCTTATTGAACAACCTCAAGGTCCAAGAACGTCAAAACCGGGTCTGCACAACCGTGGCCATAGCAATTGTTGCCGAAACATGCTCGCCTTTCACAGTTTTGCCTGCCCTGATGAATGAGTACCGTGTCCCGGAGCTCAATGTCCAGAACGGTGTTCTCAAGTCCCTTTCCTTCTTGTTTGAGTACATTGGTGAGATGGGCAAAGACTACATATATGCAGTGACTCCGTTACTTGAGGATGCTCTCATGGACCGGGACTTGGTCCACAGGCAAACTGCAGCTTCTGCAGTCAAGCACATGGCGTTGGGAGTTGCTGGTCTGGGATGCGAGGATGCTCTGATCCACCTGCTGAACTACGTCTGGCCAAACATTTTTGAGACATCGCCACATGTCATAAATGCTGTCATGGAAGCCATTGAAGGAATGAGGGCCGCGTTGGGTGCAGCTATTATATTGAACTACTGTCTCCAGGGACTGTTCCATCCAGCGAGGAAGGTCAGAGAAGTGTACTGGAAGATCTACAATTCGCTCTACATTGGTTCTCAGGACACGCTCGTGGCTGCTTATCCGGTGCTGGAGGACGAGGAGAACAATAACGTTTACAGTAGACCTGAACTGCACATGTTCATCTGATTTTGACATTGACAGGTCTAGCCTTTTAGAAACAGGTTAATTATGTTACTTAGGATGTCGGAATAATACGTAATTCGGTTAAATGCTAGTTTTATTCAGCTTCATTGATTGTCATCTTTCTGGTGCTGCCACTTGAGGATTTGTGGTGTTGTGATCTTGCTCTCTGCAACTTGATTTTGCCGTCTGCATCATTTCGTGGGGGCTTTGTTTGCAGTATCTATTTGTAATGACAAAATTTTTATGCAGAGAAAATATGCAGGACTTGATTTTATGGGCTGTATATTTGTCGTTATTATGCGATTTTGTTACAGGGGCAAGCACGTTTATTCAGAAGTGCGAATAAATAAATTCACAAGACGGTTATTGTTTTTTGGTGTGACCAGGAAAAAAAAAACGGCTAAATTTTTGTCTCAGATATTGGGAACGCGTAGGTTGAAGCCGACCAATTCAAAGCAACGCAATTAACTTATAATGTCACATATTCTCCAGAATGAAAAGCAATACAAGAGACGTACGACTGGGCAATATGTTCAACATTAACATATGCTTTATTTGAAGGGTAAATTACATTAAGAATCTCAATTGGAGTATTTTGCATTGTCATATTTAATTTTTGTATGTGCGTGCCTTCATACTCAATTTATATCATTTATGTGTTGATTGTTTTCTTTTTTTAAACTATATTTCGTTGGAATATTCCCAAATATTTTACAGAGTCCAGGAGAATATTGGAAAAAAAGATTATTTAACGCACAAATGACAAATGTTGGTTTCAAATAGCAAATTTACAAAAATTGAGTACCAAAATGTAGAACAACTCAAAAGCTATATGAACCCGTGACATTCCTAAATATTAACTTCTTGGAAACAGTACTGGCAATAGAAACTGACCATTCACTCCCTACCAAACTGTTATAAAAATTTATATGTTGGTGGGGACAACATATCAAATCCGAACCCTCCCATCCTCTCCTCTTCCCCTTTGGATGTATGTATGTGTGCGTACGTGTGTGTAGCATTGCGACTGGCATTTATACAGTGCCTCGACTTGATTGTATTAAAAAAAAAAAAGAACCTTATCAAGTAAGAACAAAGCCCCTGTGGACTAAGATTTTCAGAATGAATAAACTAGAATGGCTTCCATAAAATAATCAAGATGATGAAATAACATCATCTGCGAACATTCCTGGCGTTGAATCAGACAACAGGAGACTTTCGTGCTCGATAAATAAAGACGAAGACTTCATGATCAAGTTGCTCGTTGTTTAATCTCTAGTTAAGCTCAACATGGCCTCATTGAGAAGTCTCACAGAACTACTTCCAAATTGTCATCGACATATTCGCTTCTTTTGCATATAATCTCACAAACCCATTAGCATAATCTTCGATCTTTTGTTGTATGTGCTTGATTTTGCATGTAAATCCTGCGATCCCATTAGTCAAAATCTTAGATATCATACCTGCGCAATGTTGTTAGTTCATCATCATTCGAAGGTACTCCCATCTCGTGTAAATCTCACAACCGCGTTAGTCCATCTTTGATCTTCTTGTGCTCTTACTTCTAGTCTGTTTGTCAAGCTGGTGAATCTTGTTCTCCACTACTCATGACTCATCTTCCCAAGGAAAAGCAGCATATGTCATTGCAACATATATAGAAAGCACGAGAGAGAGAGAGAGAGAGAGAGAGAGAGAGAGTCACCATTCACACGGCAAAGCCAAGCAACACAAGCACAGTAAATAAGAGAGAGAAACCCAAAACACCCAAATACGTAACAAATGGCTGCAGTTTTGCCAGTTCTAGGAGGCGTTGTGACTGCTGTCTCTAAACTTGGAGAGTGGTTGGGACCTCCAATCAGACGGCAGGTTGACTATATGTGTTGCTCCAGCAGAAACATTAAGGATATGCAAGATCAAATCGAGAAGTTGGAAGACACAAAAGAAGGGGTTCAACATCTGGTTCGCGCTGCCCGAAATAATTTAGAAATTATCGGATCTGATGTTGAAAAATGGTTAGAAAAGGTTGACAAAATCAAGGAAGAGGCGGATAAACTCCATGGAGACACAAACAAAGTTCTCGAAGGTTGTATAAAGAGGTGGCGGCCAAACTTGAAGTCGCGTTATCAGATAAGCAGGAGAGCCAAAAAGATGAGTGAAAACGCCATTCAACTTCAAAAAGAAGGCAAATTTAAAAGAGTATCTTACCCTGCACCTCCCTTGGGGTTAAGCCGTCCTAATCCACTAGTTGAGATGGTTACTGCACCCCTCCAATCTAAAGATGCCGGAGAATCCTCGGAGGTCATAAGTCACAGTGATCATCTAGCCCAGACGAATATGGCAACCCCACAACTTGAAGATGAGTTGAATCTCAGAGAATCCTCAGAGGTGACAAGCTGCCCCGGTCTTCTAGTCGAGATGGATACTTTACCAGTCCAATCTGCAGATAAGCCCGAACCGGAGAATAAAACAGTGACTATCGAATCTGACAAAATCAGATCAAGAAAAGCCATTGAGGATAGAATTATTGCCACTTTGCTTGATTCCAGTGCCAACATTATCGGCTTATGTGGCCTGGGAGGTGTAGGAAAGACAACAATGGCGAGGAGAATTGGAAAAATAATAAAAGAAAAGGAATTATTCGACGAGGTCATCGTGGCCGATGTCACTAAACAGCAAGATATTAGAAAGATTCAACATGAGATTGCTGAGATGTTGGGTCTGAAACTCGAAGACGGTAATACCTGGGCAAGAGCAGAGCGACTAAGAAGCAGGATAAAAGGTGTGCGGAGAATACTAATCATACTAGATGATATTTGGAACCGGCTTAATCTACACGCATTAGGGATTCCATCTGGTACAGCAACTTCTACATGCAAAATATTATTAACATCTCGAGCAAGAGATGTTTGTCTCGAAATGGGAGCTGAAGTGATACTGATGGAAGTCTTATCCGGGGAGGAGGCATGGATGCTTTTCTCGGAGATAGCTAGCATACCAGATGACACCTCTGATACTTATCCAATTGCAAAGGAGGTTGCAAATGAATGCAAAGGCTTGCCACTTGCCCTTGTATCTGTCGCCAGGTCGCTAAAACATAAGAGCAAACATTCGTGGGAGGATGCATTGTCACGGTTACAGAGGTTCACTCCAACATATTCATGGGTGGTTAAAGATGTGTATCAGCCGTTGGCGCTTAGTTACTCTCATTTGGATGATAAAGAAGCCCAATATCTCTTTCTACTTTGTTCTTTATTCCGGGAAGATTCTAGCATCAGCATCGAAGACTTGGTAAGGTATGGAATAGGGTTGTCCATCTTCAATGGCATCATAAGCATACGAGAAGGGAGAAACCGAGCACATGCACTGGTTGAGACACTGAAAGACCGTTTCTTGCTATTGGATGGCCATAAAGAAGGGTATGTCAAGATGCACAACATTGTTCGAGGTGTTGCTATATCTATCGCGTCCAACAATAATCTTGGGATGGCATCATATTCTGATGGCGTTGCAGGATGGTGGCACTGGAGAGGCCCCAACCGGAACTACACTCACATTTCTGTATTCTCACGCCATCAATTTCTACCAATTGTAAAGAACTTCCCAAACCTGGTTTTCTTATTATGGGAATGTGAGCACCAGGAGGTTGGAGATCCTAATGATGCATTTCAGTTCAAAACTCTCAATGTTCTCCACATGAACTGCATGGATCTTCCAGCATTATCATCTTGTATTCATCAGATTAAACATCTTCGGGCACTGCATTTACATGGTTGCAAATTGGAAAACATATCCTTCCTTGGAGAACTGACCGACCTAGAAATCCTAAGCTTTCGAGGTTCTTGTTTCAAGATTTTGCCAGCAGGACTTGGAAAATTGGCCGATCTAAGGTTGCTAGAGTTGACAGATTGTGAAGCTCTTAAAATAATTGAACAAGGGGCGATTGCAGGATTGACCAAATTAGAAGAACTGTACCTGACAAAAAGTTATGCCGCATCAATGGTTGATTCAGCTGGCGGAGCAATCCTCTCCGAGCTAGAGAAGTTATGCAACCTGACCAGTTTAAGAATCTTAATGGGAGATACAGAGGTTGTATCTGGGAACTTACACTTTTGCAATAAGCTAACAGAGTACGATATTTCCATAAGAGCAAGCCCGGGATCACCGATACAATATCTTACTCCAACAGCTAATATTCCCAGTGGATATGCACGTTCTTTCCATAAAGCTATGGACATTTTCCTTCCAACAAAAACTCAGTTAGGCGAATGGATCGGTGCACTGCTGCAGAGTACTGAAGATTTGAGGTTAATTGGAGATGGTTCAGATATTATAGTTCATAAGATGGGCTCCGGAGGTTTTAAGTACTTGAAGCAACTCACGATCAAGAACTGTAACACGGTGCAACAGCTAGCAACTATCAAAGACATGGATCCTCCATGCTTTGGTGTTTTCCCAATATTAGAGACATTATATCTCTACCAGCTTCCCAAAATGAATCAAATATGCCCTGGCCAACTACCACCAAGGTCCTTTGGACAACTGAGATATATGCATCTTGAAGCGTTGCCGGGACTAAAGCACATCTTCGTACAGCCAACTTTAAATGTCTCCCTTTCCAAACTCAGATCCATATATATTCATCAGTGCCAAAATTTGAGATCTCTGTTCTCCACATCAGTAGCTCAGAGCTTGTTACGGCTCGAAGATCTGGAAATTAGGGATTGTGTGATGATGGAAAAAGTCTTCTTCCATGAAGGGATAAAAGATGGAGCAAAAGCCAATAAGATAGAGTTTCCCAATTTAAATAAGTTGGTACTTAGATGTCTGCACAGGGTCACTGCTTTCATCACAAAGGGCGACGGGATTTCATTCCCTCAGTTAAGGGTTCTGAAGATGGAGGACTTGCCACGGTTTACTGGTTTCTGTCCTACAAAAAACAGCCCAATTTCTAGAGCAGACTTCCAAATCCTGTTCAATACAAAGGTATACCTCATCCTCTTTCGTAACTAAACAATTCATACTTCTTTGCTTATATGCTCCTCTAAACTTCTCATCTTAATGATGCCGATGTCTGGGCTAAATTCTACTAGCCTTGAACATGATAAAGGGTAGGGCCACAATGTTCTACTGCCATATGTCGCTAACTTCAGCTTATAAGTGCAGGTAGCCTGTCAAAGAATCCAGAGGGTTTCTCTTCGGATGTTGAGTGGAGTGTCGAAAATATTTGGCAACCAACTTCCACAAAGCTTTTTGCATGAACTTGAATTCCTGGAAGTGGATGATTGTAATGGATTAAACTTCATATTCTCTTCCTCTGTAGCCCGAGCTCTTGTTAAACTCAAAAAGCTGATAATCAAGAATTGCGGGAAGTTAATGGAACTGCTCGAAAAGGAAAATAAGGCACAAACAAGAGCCAACATAGCTTTTCATCAACTCGAATACCTGGAAGTGGATGCCTGTGATAGACTGGAAACCCTGTTCCCTCCTTCTGTAGTTCAAAGTCTTGTGAAACTAAGAGAATTACGGATAAAGAATTGCAAACTTTTTGTGGAAGTGATTGAAAAAGAAGACAGGCAGGTGCAAGCAAACAATGATGCATCTCCATTTCCCCAACTGAAGTATCTGGAACTTTCAAATCTACCAAATGCCAAAAAGTTTTGGCACACAAATTATGATTTTGAGATAACATCGCTGGTGGATGTGATCGTAAATACAAATAGCCCATTGATGGAACAACTTGAAAAGATTGCCAAGAATGCCAAGCAAATGATTGAATATCAGAAAAGACACGGAAAACGGGTATGTCTTCTTCCTTAACAAACCCTCGATATCTTTAAACGACCAACCAAATTTCTTCATAAGTGGGGTTATATAACATTTCCACCTCAGAAAAGCAATACTTACAGCTCATAGAACTCTATTAAGACATGTATTAAAGAAGGTGCAGAGCTTATGGCTTACATAAGGGGTAATAACCACCACTCAAGAGACAAACACAGGCCCGGACCTTTTCTTCTGCAGGCAAACAGGAAATTGTTATGTTCTCTTTGCTTTGAACTCACCATTTGGGGTCAGGGAGACTGGTTTTGAATGTGCTTAACAATAGTCCGTTCAGTGAAAGCCTTTCGAAAAGTTTCTAGAGAAGACCAAAATATATGTGAACTTGAAAAGAATATGGCTGCTACAAGATCAAACAACACGACACAGAGACAGGAATCATATTTGAATGCTGATATTCTTAGGCAATAAGGAAAACATTATTTTGATTCTTTGAATAACCAATAAGTATTAGATTCCAATCAATTCAAAGCTAACTAGAGTATCGAATTTATATAGCACAAAGTAAAATGGCACAAGACCCTTGTTCTTTCTGCAATGATGGAAACTACTGAACCAAAATTTTCCGTCATAAGGACTCTTTCTCAAGAGAAGAGATTTTCAGTTTGAAACTGATTGTTATGCTTCCAACTTTCAGGCTTCAGGTACCAGCAGCACACCCTATGGATCTTACCAGGTACAGGTTTTTCGAATTTCAAACCTGCTGCTATTTACGTGCTTCACAAATTTCTAACTATTAACAATATCATATGTCTGGATATAAATGAAAATGCTTTTGCACTAATGTCTTAAGAACTAGATCGCCGCATTTCTCTACACAAAGTTAATGCTTATAAGACTTTTTCTGTAAGTATGACAATGATGATGACATTAACAGCCTACCATACACTTTTCTTTTCTTTTCTCGACAACAATGTACCGTATCAAAATATGAATTGACTCGTTCTATAATAAAGCAAATTCAAGTTACTCATTTCTATGTGAGATTGATTGCTCTGTTTCTGGCACTCAGGGTGCAAATTCCAGCTGTACAACGTATGCATCTTGCCAGGTAAAATTTCTTTTACTAATGTTTAAGTCAGCACCAGTATGTGAAGTTTCTGATTCTTTTCCGTAAATTATTGCTCGATTCATATAGACCTTAAATTTTCTATTAACTCTACTATATTTGCTTGCAGTCATATATATGCCCGCATAAAGAATGCGATGATTGATGCAGGATGACAACAACGCACGCAGTATGATTAAAGAAAATGTAATAGTAATTTCTTACTGATGATATAAAATCTCACAGACGAATCAATATGCGTTGAGATGGCAAAGAATCTGTACAAAGGGAGAAATCACACACAAAATACCTTATCTTCCAAATACTTGATGCATATGATCTTGAACAAATAACGTTTACCCCTCACCTTCCCCATCGCCACCAGCCAAAAAGCTTGTCACTTGACAGAAGTCTTTCTAAAACTGAAGCACAATAACACACACACACACACACACACATACACATGTGTGTGCATGTGTGTGTGTGTATATATTCAAATCTTGTAAAAATACAGTAAAGCAAGATTGCATATCGGTAAGATGGTTTATTTTACAGGCACTCACCGAGATCATGCAAATTTCCAGTCAGTCAGGTCAAAGTGAGAGATGTTGAACACTCCCAAAGCAAATCCAGCGTTCATAAAGGCCTGTCTTTCAATTGCATGCTTTGTCATAAATCCTCCATTTTCAACTGCATTTCCATTCTAAAATCAACGGTAATCTTCGATCGATATTACAACAATGATTATCTCTCTAAAATTGGAGAGATAATACATCTGCTTTGTCTCTCCTCCATTTTCATCGCCGGCGAGAAGGTGTTAGTGTAAAAGGCTGACGCCGCCGAGGGGGACGAGTTTCGAGTCGCCGGTGGGTTACGCGAGGTGGGCTACCTTAAAAACGATATCGTATTAGGGGATTTTGGGTGATGAAACGACATGGGTTGTCTTCAAAACGACATCGTATTAGGATTTGGGTAATAAAACCGGCCTGGCGGGAACAAAAACAGAGCTTTTTATAAACCCTACTCTCTCTCTCTCTCTCTCTCTCTCTTTCTCACACACACACACACACACACACACACACACACTGCTACTTTCTCTCAAGCACTGACCATGCCGTCGTTCCCTCAGCCAGGCACGGTCACCATTTGCGAAATCAACAGAGAGCTCGGTATGTTAAACCCTTGCCTCGTTTTCACAAACTTCAATTCCTATAGAAGTTTATGGTTTTCTCAATATGTTTGATTCATCCATGCAGTTACTGCGGACACCCTTAGCAATGATCAGGCCAGGGAGATCTACACAAAAATCCTCGTGCTCCACTCACACTCTTAAATCTCGCTTAATTTTCTAATATTTTCAAGAAATTTGGATTTTTGGTTAAATCAATTGACATATATTGTGCATTGATTTGTATAATTGCAGGGAACTGTATTTAATCCTATCCCATTCGAACCAGACAGCTTATTGGGCACGGTAACTGAACAGGAAGCGGTTTCAGAAAGGAAGGGCAGCGTTTTATCGGCGGGGATACAGGCCCTGTTGAGCGGCTCTCTGAAGCCCTTTTTCCAGCCTGCCGACGTAATTGTATATGATTTTGTAATGATGCTAATTTTGTTGTCTATGTGCTTTAGTTATTATATTCCTAACGGTTTTATATGTGTGGTTAGTTAGGAGAGTTCATCATGTTCAAATTAAGAGTTGTCATTGTCATTTTTTTGGGATTAGATATTGAGTTCGGGCAAGAGTTAGTGTTGTAGCTGTTCCAAAGTCTAGAGGATGATGGAAGAATGCTTTGAATGAACTTGGTTATTCTGAATAAGTGTGGTATGAAATGCAATAACCGATGTTGAATAATTACCAGTGGACAAAACTATATGGGTTTGAGTACCAAGGTGTTTTTTTTTTTTTTTTTGACTCTGCAACATATTTTTTCAGGTGAAATTATTACAACATGTTGATCTTCACAGTGTAAGTTGGCACCACCACAAACAGATTTTAGCATTTGTTTCTGGGCAGCATAATGTGACATTATGTGACTACAATGAATCTGGTAATTACCATCATCACTTTATTGATGCTCTTGTTTGACTATCCTTATAGTGCTTCAAGATCTTTGTCTCCTAAGATGTTTCCTTTCTACTTTTTTTTTGTTCCGGAAAATATTTTTGTTCTTTCGGGTCTAAATCAGATGGAAAATCATCTTGTGTTTTGTCCAATGAGTCCCAAAAGGATGTAAAGATTCTTGAGTGGAGACCTAATGGGGGGAGAACCCTTTCTGTGGCATGCAAGTAAGTCGTCAGTCATCATGAAACCAATCTCTTTCTCATCCTTAATAAAGCATTTTGTCTATTTATTTATTTGTTTGACTTCCTTGTCTCATTAACACTTTTGAACTTGATGATGCCATAATGTTCTGATGAATAGGGGTGGGATTTGCATCTGGGCTGCTTCTTATCCTGGTAATGTCCCATCTGTGAGATCAGGATTGAGTTCAAGCATGCTTTCGAGAAGCTCTGGGACTAGATGGTCTCTGGTGGATTTCCTTCAAAGTTTTGAATCTGAACAAATTAGTGCACTTTCATGGAGTCCTGATGGAAGATATCCTAAGCAACTTAAAAAGTTTTCTGTTAGCCATGAAATAACCTGTTAGATATGATTGCCTTATATTTATAGCTCTTCCTAGATTAAGTGGTCTACTTATTGGATGAAATTTAACTAATTGAGTTCATTACACAGATGTGTTTCTCCCTATCAAGGATTTGATGGTGGTCTAATTTGATTCGTCTTCATCATGAAAGAAATGTGAACTTCTGTCGTCCTTTAGTCAGTGAAGCTTCCGAGGGTAAAAGATTATTTGGTCTTGCCATCTTTAAATCCTGCTGGAAGTTTTAGTTGCACAAAATAATATTATTCATTAAGTTTCTTCTTGTTGGTTCTATAGCGGGATTGTAGCCATATGGGCATATTATATACCATTTGATAGTGTATCCTTTCTTTCATTGGATGAAAAATGGTTGAGATGTTTTAATATAAATTCCTTCTGTTAGATAGCTCACTAGCCAGATAAAACTGCTCATGCAGGAAAGAAGGCGTGCTCATTTATACTCATTTGTTTTGATATCTAATTGGACCCTATTATCTTCAGTTAGACAAAAATCAATTTACTATTGAAACATACCTTGTTCTGCCAAAGTAAATGTTTGAATCTGAAATATTCCTTGACTTGGTTTTTACATATTTAGCATCAGGTTCATTTGAGAGTTCATCTTTCACCATTTGGGATGTTTCACAAGGTATATCATTTTCTCCTTATATTTAGTATTTTTAATCAATCTGCAAATGTGATACAAGTTGGATGCTTCATTAACATTGGAACGTTATCTGTACCTGTGCCCCATTTCCACGTTAATGTTTGATCAACTTTTGTGAATGTTCGATGTGATTATACGGTGTGGAGTCATATATTGGGTTTAATAGATAAATTTTTCCTTAACTCTTTTAATTCATTGAACTTTTCATGTTTTATTCGCCAATGTGCATGACACTATCAGTGTCATTAGACAAAGAGAAGTTTCTCCTGATATTATATTGTGAACACAAGTATAGAGCATCCTAAGGATTGAGTTCTGAGTTCCAGATTAACATTTGTTCTTCATGAGAAGACTGGACCTTGATAATACCATGAAAATATTAATATCTTTTGATTAGTTTAAGTGGTTTTACACAGATAACATATATCCGTATCATTTCTCTGACTTTTTAGTTCTGGTACCCGTGAGGTGAGCTCGCATATAAGACGGGTTATATATTTTATCTTGAACGGGATGTAGCCAAAGACGTAGTTCTTATTGTTATTAGAATATGCAGTCTTTTATGCACTCAAGAATGGGTTATGCATTTCCTGTTTATAGTGGATGAACATTGTTAGAACTTAGACTTCACTTTCAAAGACCTCAAGAATCTGGCAGACATGACAGCTTACAATTATCATAACAACATATTAAGTGGTGGCCTTATCACTACCGAAGTTTGTTGGTGGAAATTCTTTCTTTGCTAGATTTTGGATGCCTGTCTGCGAGGATAACTTTATGGTTTCAGATATGTTTACAAGATGATCAGGGAATCAATACCAGTTTGTAATAGTGTATTGTGACCTTGCTTCACTGTGGAGAGAAAAATGACATCAATATATCCTTGGTTCATAGGTCTTGTGTTGTACTAGCATACTGAACTTTTTATGTAGAATATGCATGTCGTGATCATCGGCGCTCCATGTTAGCGTTTGCAATGCTGAATGTTTAAAGAACTGACTTGTAAGAAGTAATAAATCAACTCTAAATTTGCTCTGTTACATTCCTTTTCTTTTGCTTTACCTTCTGCTCATATCTTGATATGTAACCTATTACTTTTAATTACAGGAGTGGGCACTCCTATACGAAGGGGTTTAGGAGGCATATCGCTGCTGAAGTGGTCTCCCTCAGGAGATTATTTCTTTGCTGCCAAATTGTACTGTAAATAACTACATATTATCAAGTTTTATATGCATGTTCCTGAACTTTAAGAATGTGTGTTATGTTATCATGACGCAACATTCAGAGCTCATCATTTTCAATGCAGTGATGGTACATTTTATCTGTGGGAGACAAACACATGGACATCAGAACCATGGTCCTCGAAAAATGGATTTGTCACGGTTAGTGGATAATCTGTTACTGGAAAATTAATTCTGAGCTTTGGAACCAGTTTGAAGCCATGTTTTGACATTTATGATTTTTTCTCCATCATCTGTGGGAGTAAGAAAGCTGGTTAGGAATTTTCGGTTAATGGAAAAGATATTATTGAGAGTCACTTGGATAAGAGTTGTTACGCCATGTGTTTCATATTCAAAATATGGAATGCTTGCCATGAATGGTTTTCATAAGCTGGCTGTTTCAGACTGGCTCTTTAAAACTAGTGTTCATCTTTTGAATATGTATGCGAGTATTTTTCTGTTTGAATAAATGCTTGTAACAAATTTTAGATTTCTTCTGCATTGCTTTTCAGCACATTTAGTTAAACTAGTATTCTTCTATGGCAGAAGCATCTAGGTTGTATCTGTGTTGCTGAGCATGATTTTTAGCCAATTGTTCTAAAACGTGAGAACTGAGTTGGTAATAAACATGATTACAGTGAAGCAGTAGCTGTTGCTATAGGCATTTGTAGTCGTTTGATATTTTGGTGTAATTTCATTTGCAGAATTGTGCCCTCGTATGTGTATATTCTTGTTGTTTATAGTACTAAATACTGTTATTCTTACTGCTGGACAACTTCTGGATGTTGCTATGGTCTAACAGTTCCTTCAATTGCTGCTTATAGGGAGCAACGTGGGATCCTGATGGGCGTATGATACTTCTCTCTTTTTCTGAATCTTCATCCTTAGGTTCTATTCACTTTGCAACAAAACCTCCATCGCTAGGTATGTGATGTCTCGAGGGTTCATAAATTCTATTTCATTTGCATTTGGCCAGCAAATTTAAAATTTAAGAAGCAGAGATGGGGAGCTTTGTTCTCTGCTGTGATTTTTGTTCAGTAGGGTTATAGGTGTTGCGCATTGCGCTTTCAGAAAATAACACATAGAGAACAAATATTTTAGAATGTATTATTGCACATTAGTTATGCCATACCTTTATATGATGCCTTAATAAATTTTTCTGGAGACTTCATATGAGGGCCAAGACACTGAACTGTTCCGCATAATTTCCACATACCCCCCCAACCCTCCTCTTAAAGTATAAAAGCAGAGGACTCTGTTGGTTTCCCAACTGACGTAAGTTGATAATTCGCAGTTGCACTTTTGTAGCGTTATTAGTCTTAGAGTTTCACTGATGTAGCAAGAGGCTTAAAGGAATTTGTGGGTTGCTCAATGTTTTTAACAAGAAGGATTTTCTTTTTGGTAGTTAAGAATTTTTAATGGACAATTTTCGAGAAGACGGGCAAACACTCATTTCTTTCTTTTGCTTAGGAAATTTTCCAGAAGAAAACCTTGTCAAATAAAAGCTATCTTACAACTCAAATGTTCTGTTGTTTCTCTGTTGCATTGGCGTGTGCAATTCCATGCACTCGGACATGTTTTGGGATGGAACTGTTGTAAATCTGTATTTAGTTGAATATATATTCTATATCTCAGGTTCGTTTTCTTTTAACGTTATATGGTTATTTTGTCCAGATGCACACCTTATTCCAGTTGAGTTGCCAGAGATAAAATCCTTGACTGACAGGTAGAGGAATCCGTACCAAATACCTGTAATATGTACTTTACCTACTCCCTGGTGCTTAGATTAGCTTTTACTCAAAACTGCTTCTTTATTTTTCCCAACAGTAAGATGATGCTTCAAATAACATAGCTACTGATTTACTTATACATTGGAAAATTGTGCATTTGCAAGACTCCGTTGAGTTGTTCTTCTAACACCGTTCAATTGTTTTCGATTATTTCATATGTAGTTTTAGGAACCCTTATTTGCTTTAGCCATTACAAATCGTACATAATGTTATACTAACCATATCAAACTACAACCTTCACATTATTTTCCTGTTCTTTTGCCTCTCTTTCTTTTGTCGTTTGGCATGTAATATATAAGCAATTTTGTTATTTGTTTGGCACTCATGTGACATTCCAGACGTTCATACATGTGCCAGCACTCTTTATTTTTGTTCCCTACTTTCCACGGGTGTATTTTCCCAGTTAGGGAATCTCGTATCTGGCAAGTGAGGTCCTTTATTTTAAGAATTTTCAGAACCTCCACATGTACAAGACACTTCTTGCTGGGTGGCATTACTAATCTTATTGTCATTCTGCAGCCGAATTATTGAGAAGATAGCATGGGATGCTTCGGGTGAGAGATTGGCGGTGTCATACGGAGATGGCGATGAGTTATACAAAGGTCTCATAGCCATATTTGATGTTAAAAGAAGTCCCTTAATTTCAACGTCATTGATGTAAGTGCAAACCTGTTGCTTGATGAGAGTTTTGTCATTTGTAGAATTCTTTCTATCAGCATGTCTTGTACTTGCATTTTCTTCATTAGACTCAGAACAAAAAAAAAAAAACAAGAAAATTGTGCGCACTCACACGTCATGCTGGCCGCTAAATATTTTCTGTTGCTGAGTTTCTGTATATATGTTTGACCATAAAATGTCAAAGATGAATCTAATGTGTGTTTTTGCCATCCAGTGGGTTCATCCGAGGCCCTGGTGAAAATCCAAAGCCAGTGGCATTTTCGTTCCATGACAAATTCAAACAGGGACCATTGCTCTCTGTGGTTAGTCCATTGGCCTCATCCCGCCCGCCCCCCCCAACCACCACACACACACCAAAAACACACCCTCCCCTCCTTTTGTTTATTTTCTTCTTTTTTCCACATGCTCATTATGCTCACGATCTTGGTGGAATATGAAATTTACAAGTTGCAACCGTGTATAAAATTGAAATATGTAGTAATTTTGATGTGAACTGTATTCAAACCGTATAACTTGCTTTTTCTCTACCATTTTAACTAACTAAAGTTCGATATGCAGTGTTGGAGCAGTGGGTTTTGTTGCACCTACCCGCTTATATTTCGTTGATGCATTATACCACCATAGTCTAGGTATTGGTCTTATTCAAGCTTTGTAAATACTAATAGCCAACTTACTCTCTACTGCTCTCTTAAATATTCTGATACTAAAAGATATCATTCGACCGTGTAGATCATCTGTTATCGCTGGTCGGAAAAAGCTGCAAACTCTTAGATTGGTTTATATTTGGGTCGTCAACAGGAAAAGTAGAAATGTAAATGAGCAAGTACCGGTTCGTGCTGTGATATTATACAATTTATGTGTGATCTTTTGAGTTTTTGACTTATGAGGAGGTAGTATAGAGAGTTGCAGTTTGCTTTATTTTCTGATGCATTGCCTCGAGTTTGTGATCAAAAACCCTGCCAAAGGGTACTTAGTTATGGTTCAAAACTGATACTAAACTCAGAATTATCTACAAGCACTGTAACTTTTTAAGCCATTGTTTATGGGCGTTATAGCATTACTGTTTTCTGATAAAGATTAATCTATATGACACTGCTTGTTGGATTTTTTAAATTTTTATATTTTATAATAATACGCACGCATACACACACTCATCCTCACACACGGACACTGTTAGGATTTGAACTCCTGGTGATATTCCTCATGCCTTTAAAAGTGGAGTACATGTCTAATAGGCTAAAGGCTCTAGCCTTGCTTAGCTTCGCTTCATTACTGTGTTGTTGCAGTTCAATGATTGTAATTGAAAATGCATTTTAGTTGAATGTGGTTACAGCTATTGGTTCGATTTGAGTGTGGGATAGTTGATAGTTACAACGCCTTCCCTTGAGGTCTGGTGTAATTAGAGGCAAACGACTAAGGTTTGAAAAATTACATCCACCACCCCTACCGGATGTTTGAAAACCGGTTCGAAGAATAATGAAGTTACCAATATACCCTGTCGATTTTTGGAGATAAAAATCTTGGAAACTGATCATCGACAACATAGTCTAATCTATTATAACTCACTATAGGATATGCTGTTATGGTTTATAATTGTAAATGACATATATAATCATTTTGTTGAACTACACACTAAGTTACATTGATGTATGGACACCATTAGCTCCTGCAAGATTGATAACATTTGATTTTATCAGCAAGTCAATTGAAGTTAAAGAGTATGGAGCTAGTACAACATTCATTTTGTTGCTGGCATTTTGAAGGGCTTTCGTCATTGGGGAAACCTGCGTAAACAAGAACAATATTGTTGTTAATTACAAAGAACCCCTTCAGGTTAGGCCCGTTCTGACAAGTAACCCCCTGATGTTTGGTCTTGTATTACAAATCACCCCTGCAGTTAGGAGGTATCTGTAACATGACACCAAACATAAGGGAGGTATTTGTAATTCTTCATACTGCAATGAGTATTGTTGAAAGGGGCAATCAAACCTCGTGCATATAATCTTCTGCTTGTCCTAATATTACTATACACAAGTCAGTTAGATGGAACTTACCTTCGTCGGCTCATTGAAAGAATTTTCATCTTTTACATTTTTTGATGTGAGTGTTGTGATTGTAGAGCCGGCTGCATCGATGGAATTCTTGTCGAGACCGTCGAGCGAAACCTTAAGATTTACTCTGTTGCTTCCATAGTTCAGAACCTGGACAAGATATACTTACACTTTGAGCATGAGCAAGAAATTTACAAGATAAATATAAGTTTATTTGCAAAAACTCCATTTTTTACATAGAGCAAAAAGTGTGCGGTTTGAATGGTAACGTGTAACAGAAGAATAGTCCGAGGTAGCACAGTGCAAAAATGTCCATAATTGGGGCGGCGAAGTATTTTATTCCTTTTTCTTTAAAATTTTAATAGAGTGTCGAAGGATCTTGCAGCTTCAATATGGGAAATATACACAAACCTTAATCCTCAGATAACTTTTGTCATCGTCTTGATTTTGCCAAGAAATGGCAGATGCGATGAGAGAACTCGAAGAAGCAGCTTGCAGTTTTGAGTTGAGAAGAATTGCACCATTTGAATCTTTGAAGAAATGCTGCATCCAGTAAGTAGGAGTACCGTACACCTTCGAAGAATCGAAAACTATTGCATCTGGGTTGAACCTGAGAGAGAGAGAGAGAGAGAGAGAGAGAGTGCTTTAGGAAAACTCACTATAAAGATATGTACTCAAAGAATAAAAGATCTTAGATGAACATACCTCCTATCATTGTCATTCACAAAGAGAGGAGCACTACTTGCCATTTCCACAACATCACTGCAAAAATAAACAATTTCAGGTCTGATATTTATCTTTTGTTCGTTTCTCCATTTTCGATCTAATCTCAAATTTCATCTTCGGATGATTGAATTGCATACGGATCATGCTTCTAGCACCCTTAACGTCTTTAATTTGTAGCTCAACTATGAAGACCGTATAAATTTTGGGTTAATTACAGGAGCCTCTGTCGGAAAATTAGCGTAATTACAGACTCGACCCCTCTCCCTTTTGAATTTTTCGCAATTTCCCCTCTGAGTTTACAATGTTTACATGCCTTTGAGTTCCGTTAGATTTTGGATGGACCGCCAATCCTTTTTTCAAACAGACAAGGATGCTCGCAACAATATTTCAAAATTCGGAGGGAAGGTTTTGATAATTTTAAAAAAAAGGGGAGGGTATATAGTATGTAATCACACTAACTCTCAGGGAGGTCCTAGTAATTAAACTGTATAATTCTTGGAAGAATTGCCTAAATGCAACAATGACTTAGAGCTCGTCTGGAAGGTTTTTTTAACGAAGAGAAGCACTTATTTTTGAAAAAAAAACACTGCACATTAAAAAAAAAAATTGTGTTTGGCTGGACCTTTTCAAAAAAAACAGAGGCCAGAAAAAAAAAACAAAAAAAGCCCAAAACTTGCCTTTTTTAGAAGATATCCAAACTTGCTTCAAACAAAAGCACTTTTTCAAACACTTTTAAATTACTATATCCAAACGCAAAACTACTTGGCTTTAACAAAAAAAATTACTACAAAAGGCAAGGCTCGAAAAACACTTTTTTTTTTTTTAGACCCATCCAAATGAGCCCTTATATCGGCAAAAAGTGAAGCAAATTAGATGATATTTCTTTTGAAAAGTAAATTTGACCTATTTCTCTCTAGTCCAAGAAGGAAACCAGCTTCAGCAAGTGCTTTCAAAAGACTTCCTCTGCCAGCATCATTTCCAGTCACAGCGTATTCACTCACAAAAGCCTGAAAAACATTATTCTCCAACACACATGTAAGAAACAGTACATACAAAGAGAAAATCAAAATTAGGGGGAAAAAAACACCACCTTTGGGCCACTTCTTGGTGTTCGATCAAAGTTGCGAGCCATCGAGAACATAGAATTCGCGTTTGTATAAACCTAACAACAATAACAAGACATCAAAAACGAAAACGATATTAAGAAATAACCCTTTCATTTTTCTTTTTCTTGCTAATTTCTTACATGGAAATCATACAAATCTGCGGGGTGATCCAATGTTCGCGCAGAGCTGTCGCAGTTTGTGATGATCTTGATATTCGGATAGGCCTCTTTTATGGCATTGTAGAACTTCATGTAATTACCTAATATGGCGCAACGATATGAGGAAGTTCACAGTGGCTACAAAACTGTAAGTATTATTACGAAAACGAGAAATATACCGCGATAATTCTTGTTTCCACAGTCTTGATTCCCCACAGCAACGTATTGTAGATCAAAAGGTTCTTCGTGGCCCATGGCGGCACGGACAGAACCCCATGTAGAAGTGGGGTCTCCCCTAGCGAACTCGATAGCATCAAGAATGTCCTGCAATCCGAAATTTGAAAAAACACGAATTAGAAAGGGTCCTCAGTGTCATTTAAAAATACATTAACGACCATTAGGCATTCATACTTGCACAAAAGGAAACATGACCGAAGTGTCGACTTGTTCCTTACGACTGATTCCTGAGGGGGGAAACAAAGACCAGTTATTGACATGAATATTAGCGTAGAGCTTATGTTACGTCACCTAAGTGGATATATATATATATACCCGACCGAGTTGTGAGAACTATCGAATCATATATAATGATGTCAGTATTTTGCCTTATTAGATCATCATATTCTCATCTTATAGCTCACGAATCGATTGGGTATATACATATTTAGGTTACAACAGAGTGGTTATTGAAGTGTAGGGTTAATACCACTATTGAAGACCCAAACAGGCAATGCACCTAAATCCTCTGCAAGCTGGAGAAATTACAAACATAGTGCATATGAGAAACAACAAGAATACCACAAAGTTCTTCATAAAGTGTAACTACGCAATGCTGCAAAGCTCAGAAAGAATAATCACACACACACGCATATTTATATATATATGTTACTTGGAGGTACTCAAAATAACCGAGCCCATCATCGGTCCAATATTGCCAAACATCTCCAAAATGGCCGGGCCTCTCTTCCCAAGGTCCTATAGTTTCTCTCCATCGAAATGCATTCACCAACCAGTCTCCTTCCACAAACGAACCGCCTTTTATAGGAACGTATCGTGTGAATTATTAGTTAGAATAATAATTCTCATTTATTATTAACTTTATTGAACATAGTTCAAATTATAATGGGGTTAGATATACCAAACAGTGGAAAATCTCATGCTGCCCACTTGTGCATATACCTAAGTAAATACTAAATCAATGGACATGCATGATCCAAACGGTTGATAACTCACTTAGGTACATACACAATTAGGCAGCATGACATGAGCCCAAGATCGAAGGTTTCTTACACAAAAGAAACATACACACACACACACCACAAAAAGGAAAAATTCACTAAAAACTAGTTTTGAATCATAATCTACCAAGTCCAAGTTGAAATCTATGTATGTATGTAATAATCCAAGTATGAAATCTAGTATCATAGCAAGCACCTGGAAACCTGATAAATCCCGGCTTCAAATCAGCAAGCATGTCGAAGAGATCTGGTCGAAATCCATGTCCCTGCAAAAAAGTAGATATGTAAACGTTATGTTCAAAAATTCTTAGTTATAGAGTTCAAATTGTAACTCTATATTACATTGTGTGTGCTTAAAGGCATCGCCGACACTTGATCAAGCCAAATAGTACACGTCTTTTTTGTCGTCAACTGCAATCTTGAATTAGGATCCGTTCCCTTTGCTTCCAATACAATCTCCTTCTTTGTCCAGTTCGTAACATCGTCATCTCTGCATGAGAAACTTTGGCCATAAGATATAAATGAATGCATAACATCTGTATAACAGGTACTCTAAGCCATGCTTACGTTATATCTGCTGTGGCTAGTGTCCTTTGCCCGTTTGAACCAACAAATGATACAGACATTTCAATTGGTTGCAACGAACGAACATAAAGGGTTACTTTATATGTCTTTTCTTGTTCAATTTTCTGAAAGAAAAACGAAAAAAAATAAATAAAGGGGATCAGTAAAATTACAAATACCCCCTTTTAACCATCGAACTTGACCAAAAACACCATTCTTGGTTGCAAAACTTAAATAACACCATCCATATAAGCATGAGAAAGTCGAGAAGTTTATTGAACTTAGAATAATAGCATTGTTATATACAGGTAACAACAGACAAAAGGGGTAAATGTGGGGTGATTATAAGTTACAGGAGAGGAATGTGTAATTTTGAAATCGAGTAAGAAAAATATTTTTCTTACCATACCCCAGAATCCAGGGTTGTAAACTCCAACCCCTCCCTCTGGGCAGACATTATCACCATCAATATCACACATAACCTCCATTCGAAGGGCAACTTCATTTCTATCAAAGCACGAAGAACGGTCTGTTGATACATATATCGATGATTCGTTACCGATGACGGTCCAAGGACTTATAGTCGAAGGAGTGTTGGGGCCTCCAGCTTCAAAACCTGGAAATACGATTTTGAGATATCATAACTCAGATATTACAAGAGTTTAATTTTCAGCCATTTGAAAGATGCTACAAGAAAAACTCTCTACTGACCTCTGTTGCTGACAAGCTCTGCCCAGAGTCCTCCCGCCCCAGAATGATTGATCTCCTGGAAAACATAGACATATTATCATTCAATACGGCTACGCTTTCAAAATACGAACATGATTTGTTTATAGAGCATTAAAAGATTTCATAATAGTCGGTTTAATACTTTTTGCGCACACACAACACATACACATATATACATATACATATATTGTATACATTTCTCAAGCTTATGTTGACAAATTTAATCTTCATAAATTGAAAAATTTTCATTTGGCACCCTGAAGTTAAATTTCTTGCTCCATCCCTGTCTCGGTGGCAGTACTAAGGAAGAAAAACGATCAATAAATAGTGTGCATATTCAAGAAAAAGAAAAATAAAGGATTGATGACCCATTAATCATAAACAAATCACCAGAACGAAGCACGCACACACACACACACACACACACACTCTCACACACACACATAAGGCTCAATCAGAGGACACAAAATGATCTTAGCATAACGGGGGTGGAAAAGCTGACCTCAAATGATATTCCGAACATGGTCTGCGGTATCTTTCTGACATGACTGTCGGAAATGTTTACGGAAAACAATGATGTCTGATCTTTATTGATCCCAGTTATAGTTGCAGAATACAGAGTCAGTGTGCATGAAACAATGAGCAACAGAAGCAGCACCACTTTGCAAGCAGCGTATTTTGAGTCCATCTCTATTGGTGGCTAGATTTTATGGCCCGACCGCCTATTTAAATCCACGCGAGGCTATATTCCAATAAATGAAAACAAAATGAGAATTGTGATGAAATATGAGCTAACTCTTGCAATATATTCAGTTAAATTCAGCTTAAACATAATAACTACCTTCCAAAATTTATTGCCATCAGCAGACACAGACACACACACAAAGGCAACTACAAAGTTATTGTCATCAGCAAACACACAAGCGCGCGGGGGCATGCACACACACACACACACTCACACAGTTTGCTGAAATGGTCGCAAAGGTTGGAACGGAGGCCACTGTTCTAATTCTGTTGCAACACCATGAAACAATAACAGGCGTTCCATATACATTATAGTTTGAAGATTCAACTTTTCTTTTCAAAAAGAAATAAAATAAAATAAAACAAAGAACAATTGAAAAATATTGAAATGCGTAAAACGTCTATTAATGTTGTGAAAAATACTAATACATATAGAAGCGTCTATCATCACCTAAAATTTTCAATAAGTATGACTCAAAATATCAAAAGTATAGCTCAATAATGCATAAAACCAATGTTGTAACTTCAAAAATAACATTGTACTATTCTTGTGTTGATATATAAACTTGTACATACAAACAAAGTACTTTAACAATATGAACAATAAACATCAAGTCACAAGATCCCCTGATATGTAATTTTTTTTTTCTTTAGAAAAAACATAATATCCAAATTTAAAAATGTTATTATTTTCAGTAATAAACTATTAGTTTAGGCACTATTTATCAAGTAGTTACTAGAAGTATATACTTATTTAACTAATTAATGATCAGCCCATTACCGGAGCCGGAACCGTTCCGACGGAACGGGGGCCTCGGTTCCGGCCTGTAATTCGGCGTTCCGGCGAACCATAGACTGTCAAAAACTATTGGGGTCCCATTTAGAGACGCATCACGAAACAAAACCGGAGTTCCAATATCTATATATATATGTGTGTGTGTGTGTGTGTGTGTGCTGTCTGTATTTCTTGTAAGCACCAAGAGTGATAAAGCGTTGACTTTTAGTCAGAAATATACAAGAACAAAATGCTATCAAGAATCAAGAATTAAGGCTTAACTTCAAAAGAGAAATCCCAAGCAAAAATTAGAAAAAGAAAAACAATAATCAAGATTTTTACTTCGTAGTATATGATCATTCCACTTTACCTGCAGATCATCAGCAACCATAAAAAATAAATAATAATAATAATAAACAAAATAAATAAACAATCTTGAAATTTTTGTTGTGGGTATGAACAGAGAGGGAAAAGTAGATATAATGGGGTTTGGTGTTTCTGATTCTTAAGAATGTAATAAAAGGGGTGATTTGATCTTCGTTTATCTTTGCGTCAAGCAAAGTAGTTGTTTGTGCCTTGAAGTAGCAGAAGTTAGAAAAAAACGGGAAAATTTGTTCATCCGACCCTTCAAGTTTTTTTTTAATTTAATAGCCCTCAATTTATTTTTTCCTTTTTTTTAAGTCAAATATATGATGTGGCATAATTTAAAGGTCAATTAAGTAAAACTAACAAGTTTAGAGTTGGACGGGGGTCGAATTGTAAATAAATAAATTTATAACTTATATGATATCGATCAAGCGATCGTATGCGTTATGTGCTTAATAGTTGCTTGATCGATCAAAATAATCGATTGATCGATCACTATATATCTTGATCGATCAACACAATCGATTGATCGATCATTTATGTCGCTTAATCGATCATTTTTGATCGATTATTATGTGTCGTTTGAGCGATTTTTCTTCATCGATCACACATCGCTTAAGCGATATAGCATGTCAATCGAGCGATATGCAATGTCGATCGAGCGATCTGGCATGTCGATCGAGCGATCTGGCATGTCGATCGAGCGATCTGGCATGTCGATCGAGCGATCTGGCATGTCGATCGAGCGATATGGCATGTCGATCGAGCGATATAGCATGTTGTCGATCGAGCGATATGGCATGTCGATCGAGCGATCTGGCATGTCGATCGAGCGATCTGGCATGTCGATCGAGCGATCTGGCATGTCGATCGAGCGATATGGCATGTCGATCGAGCGATCTGGCATGTCGATCGAGCGATCTGGCATATCGATCGAGCGATATGGCATGTCGATCGAGCGATCTGGCATATCGATCGAGCGATATGGCATGTCGATTAAGCGATATAGCATGTCGATCAATCATTTGGGGATATATGTAGATCAACTTTGAGTTTTGTATGGTCCCATCTCATAAATTCAATAAATAACTACATTGTTCCCATATAACTTCAAAGTTTGTTGTATATACTTTGGCCAGTATGACCACAAGTTGTGATCGTTATATGAAAAATCGATATAATTTTACCAATTACAGTGTAAAATATGATATTTTATTTTTTTAATGATATAAGTAACTAGATTCAAAGAAAATAACTAAAATCTCTTGGCATTTTTCACGTTATGTGCACAATCATTTGAAGCAATCATATTGCATTACTCAAGCGATATGTATCAGATACTCATGATCAATTGTTAGATTTTTTCAAGCGATCATTTGTAATTTTTCACTTTTAGGCCCGTACAAATGAATTTTATATGTAGATCAACAATTTAGAGATGTGTGCAAGACAACTTTGAGTTTTGTATAATCCCATCTCATGAATTGGATAAACTAGATTGTTCCTATATAACTTTAAAGTTCATTGTATATACTTTGGCTAGTATGACCACACGTTTTGATTGTTATATGAAAAATTGGTATAAGTTTACAAATTACAACGTAAAATATGATATAACTTCTTAATTCATTGTATTTACTATAGTCCTAATGATTATAAACATAACCACTATCATGAGAAATGTGTATAATTTGACAAAATGAAGTTTATAATTTGACCATTTATTGTTTTAACACTATAATATATCCACAAGATATGTTTAATTTCTCATTTACAAGAAAAATAGTTAAATTTTCTTATATTTTTTTCGTTTTAAGTCAATTGATATTTAATGTCCCTTAAGTAATAGTTTGTAAAATATACATGATCGCTTAATCGATCACTTGATCGCTTAATCGATCACTTGATTACTCAAGTGATCGCTTAAGCGATCACTTGATCGCTCAAGCGATCTTCGATTTAATTCTTTTTACCTACCCATCCACAGTCAATCCCCAAACCCAAAACATGACAGATACAGGAAAAAGGAAAACCCACGCACAAACACGCACACACACATCAAATTAAACGATAAAAGTTGGTTAAAATTTCAAATTGAAGACATCCTTTGCTAGCCCATCATGAGAGGAGTTGATTTATGAAAAAAAAATGTGAATTTTTGGTCGGAGGCGGTGGAAAGGGCAACAACAAAGAACACACTCCGTTGCCGCCGTTTCACCACCTCTAGCTAGAATTTCTCAAAAAAATTTCCATTAATTAACTCCTCTCAACATGGGCAAACTGATTCTTTGATTAATTTTGACATACAATTAAATTTGAGTTGTTAATTTTGCTTATATTTGTGCGGTTTGTGAATATATTTTTGTTTTCTTGTTCTTTTTTTTTTTTAGGGATTTTTTTGCAATTCAATTGATTTTGAGGGTTAAAATATAAACGTTAAAGTTTAAACAAATATTTACTTAAACTCCATTTAAGTTTAATTAGCTATTAATTAAGATTAATAAACAAAAGGGCTATTTACCTCAAAATTAAAACTTGAAGGCTATTTAATTAAAAATGAAACTTGAAAAGGCCATTTAACAAAACTCCTCGAAAAAAACTCGTTCCTTGAAAGGGTTCTTTCTTGACCCCACTTATCCTTGTTCCAAATAGTTGTCACTTCCAAGTGCTAAATAATATAAAATTAGTATAATGGCCACATGTGATGTGTGCAAAATAAAAGAATCATATGATTTAATTAAATATTTAAATTTTGTTAGGATAAAATTATAGATATTTACTGTTTCTCTTTAATATATATATATATATATATATATAAAGTCTTGAGGCAATTCACGTAACCGCCATTTATGTGCACACTTGAATAGCCTCATTGTAATCATTGTGCCATGTAAATAAACAATATTATGTAAAATTTTGATAATTATATTATTTATTATTTATTATTTATTTTTATTCAAAAGAATCCAAAATTTTAAAAAAATGTGTCAGCTGCAGATATAACTTGAATTCAAATTTTTGTAGGTAGATAATAACTACTTAATTAGGTGATATACATATAAGTAAAACTGAAATATTTCAAACGAGATTGAATTACTCTTGCTAGCATTTTTTTTTTTGATAATTTTAAAATTTCAAATTAGATTATACTTTAATGTGAACTAATTTTGAATAAGCAAGATGGAAATGAAGCATTTGTGTAGCAAGTAGGCAACAAAAATTGGATTCCGGTAGTTTTTGATAATTTTAAAATTTAAATTTCGATTACATGTTAAAATAAACTATATTCTTTTAAATATTAAGTAAAGTATGATTTTCTTCAAACATTAAGGATAATACCGATATATTTATCTTTGTATATATATATGTGTGCATATCTTAATGTATATGTATATACATAATCTCAAAATTAATCTCATAATTGTTTCTCCATTTTTTTTTCTTTCCTTGATCCACATCATAGTTTTGTTATTCTTAAACTATTTTTTTTTTAATTTTTGAGTTGTTTTGAATGGGCATGCGAATTTCTTTCTCATACAATTACTTACAAGTTATAACATTTTGGGATGATTTATTTTTACCTTACTATTTTAATTATTGTTTTGCTAGTATTATGTTGGAGATGATCTTCTCTAAATTTTCAATTGAATGTAAATAGGGAAGCGAATTATATAAGTTCATACTTTAATACATATATGGTTTAAGTTTTGTCATCTATGTCTTCACATATAGTCAAATTTATTTACATAATGCAACTTTTTTTTAAAAAAAAAAAAAGAAAGAAAATTCTCCCTTTTACGAAAATTAAATTCGCGTATCTCTTCTTTGGGATAAATTTCAAATTCTCAATTCATGGAAATGGAATCACTATTTTCGAAGGTATGTATTCACGTATTGTATATCATAATAATTTTCTTTTTCATTTTGTCATCTTAATCATTTGCTATAATTTTAAATATGTTCCACTTATATTATCTTCTTGATTGGTAGTGGATTCTTCTAATCTTCTCCATAATATCATATTTTTCCTCTTAAGTTGGTAATGAATCATAAAGTTCTTTATTTTGCTTTTTTAGTTCATTAGTCAAGAGCTAATGAGTCTACTTGATGCCCCATAAGTTTGTCATGATTTTTTTTACCTATTTTTTCAATTATATGGAGTTTATTTAATAGACTATGCATGTACTAAATAAGGTTGAATTTAATAAAACATTAATGAAACTTCTTCTCCAACTTTAAATTGAAGCAAAAGAAGTGTACGTTTAAATAGATTGAATAACTTTATGTAAAACTTATACCCACATAGTACATAATGACATAGAATCATATAGTTTGTTACAAATATTTTTGTTTACATAATTTTTACAAACGATATCAAAATATGATAATCAAATAGAAAATAAACAATAAGTACTATATCAATAGTATTAGTTTTTAAATATCAAACTAAAGATATAAAAGGAAAAATTATAATTTTAGGACTGTACGTTGTACCCTCTAACAATTTTAGGACAATAACTTTTTCAGTTGCAATTTTAGGACATAAATTTAAAATTTTATGGCATATTTAAGATATTCACTTCAAAATTTCCGACCAATTTTGTCAATTTTTTTGATAAATTTGCAAATATCAAGGTGAGAAGTCCTAAATGTGCCACAAAATCTTAAATTCAGGTCCTGAAATTAAAAATAGAAAAGTTATTATCCTAATAAATTGTTAGAGGGTACAACATATAGTCCTAAAATTATAATTTTTCTGATTTAAAATTAGGGATAATTTTGTCTACACCCCCTGAGGTTTGGTGTAATTATCGATACACCCCCTCACATTTAACTATTTACCATTGAACCCCCTCCATGTTAGCAGCGTTAATAAGTACCTCCTTTCGTTAGTGGCTGTTAGATGTAGGCGTTAGTTTTTATATGCGAACTCCCGAAAATACCCCTCCGTGAGGGGAAAATTAATTGACAAGTTTTTTTGACTTTTTTGTATGACCATAATGCCCTTGTAGGTGCATATGTTAAACCTTGATATATCAGAATAATTAATTTTTCAGAAAAATATCAAAATAATTAATTTTTCAAATTTTCATACCATAACCACTCCAAATTTTCGACGAATCACAGAGTTCAAAATCTTCAAAAAAAAAAAAAAAAATTTCCAGATACAAAACACGCACAAAAACACACGCACATGTAGATTAATAGCTAGATACAACAACTACCCATTTGCAAGAAACTCAAAAATTTAATGAATCTTGTAAAATTAAAAAGATAAATAATCTAATCTTGAAACTTACAGAAATTCAATCAAAGATGAAGAAATGGAAAGTGTTGACCAAGGCTCTTAGACTTTTGTTTTTTACTCTTTCTGGGAATTTATTGGCCATGATGATTTGTGTTTTTTGGTTGGTTTATTTTCTTTCTGGGGAATTGTTGTTCTCAATGATTTTTTTTTTTTTTTATCTTGCACTATATTTGCAGTGGCTGACGATGAAATTTAGAATAAAGACAACAATGAAATTTTTTGATCTCCCTGCCGCCGCCTGCTGCCGCGCCGCCTCCATCTTCTTCACTTCTGGCGCTGCTACTTACCGCCGCCGCCACCCCCACTTCGTCCTATTCATCTTCTCGCCACCATCTCCATCTTCTTCGTCTTTTGGCACCACTGCCTACCACCGCGGCCACCCCCACTTCGTCCGATCGGCCGCCGCATCGCTACCCCATTTTCTCCAAATCCTCAAATCCCGAAACAATTTTTAGGTCAATTTTTCAAATTTAGGTGTTTGAATATTTTTTTTTATCCAAATCTCCAACAATTTATGGTCCAAATCTTTAAATCTCTAATAATTTTTGGTACAAAACTTTAGATCTCCATCCTCTCCTTCCCCAAACCCACCACCCACCTTCTCCATCCTCCTCCTCCCACCGCCGACCATCGCCGCCACCCACATTTTCTTTATCTCCCGCCGCCACCTCCATCTTCTTCGTCTCCCACCGCCGCCACCACCATCTTCACTTCCGGCAACCCGTGTGGGTGGAGAGTGTTGAAATATTTATATTTTGTTCTTGTTATTAGTTAGCCATCAAAACGTGTTTTGTTAGTTAACACTTTAATTAGTTGATTACGTTTTTTCCTTCAGCGTGTTTCTCTCTTTTAACAACTCTGACAGTTAGTTAGAGTCAGTTATAACCACCCAAACCAATCCTTGTATAAAACCAGTGTAATCTCCTTTCATTTTCAAGTGAATGAAAATAGAAAATTATTCCAAAATATTCGCCCAATTCTGAACATGGTATCAGAGCTTCTCACGTAAATTTAGCCCTAGCTTCCTCATTTTGGATCCAGATTTGCGAAGAAGAAGGCTGAGCAGTTTTGTTAGTCTCATCACCATTAACTGGTCGAAACTACCTTACTTGGAGTAGATCTATGAGAATTGCATTAGGAGCTAAGGATAAGCTTAGTTTTATCAATGGAAAATATGAAAAACCAGATGAGGACTTAGAT
The DNA here is from genome assembly GCA_026212405.1 of Petrea volubilis. Lineage (NCBI taxonomy): Eukaryota > Viridiplantae > Streptophyta > Magnoliopsida > Lamiales > Verbenaceae > Petrea > Petrea volubilis. Next base: position 11,429,612 of record CM047885.1, on the reverse strand, counting down.
GAATATGATCTATGGATTAGGGTGGACTGCATGGTGCAGTCTTGAGTTTTGAATTCTATTTCAAAGGAGATAGTAGATGCATTTCTTTACACATCATCTGCTAAAGAACTATGGGAAGAGATAGAAGGAAGGTTTGGTGAGTGTAATGGACCACTGTTGTACCAGTTGCAGAGGGAGATCAGTTCCATTTCACAAGGAAATCAATCCATTGCACAATACTTTACTAAGCTCAAGAAACTATGGGATGAATTGCAATGTTTGACGCCTCTTCCACTGTGCACTTGTGGCGCTGCAAAGCAAGTGGCAGAGCATACATCATCTGGACGTTTGATACAGTTCCTAATGGGGCTGAATGATGGATATGACAACATTAGAAATCAGATCTTGCTAATGGAGCCTTTACCTACGGTAAATAAGGCATACTCAATGGTGTTGAGAGTGGAGAAACAACGAGAAGTTCACAGCAACTTCACTGAGCTTGTTGAACAAAACGCTCTAATGGCTAATACTGGAAGTTTTAAAAGGCAATACAGATCTAACATTGAGGAAACCGATCAAAGGAATTCAGGTAAGGGCAGAGGTTATGGAAGTGAAAAGAAGATGGAAAAATCTGGTCTAAGGTGCATCAACTGTAATTTCACAGGACACACCAAGGAAACCCGTTTCAAAATCCATGGGGTTCCTGACTGGTACAAGGAATTGGCTGAAAACAGGAAGAAGATGGGGCAAAGAAATATGGCTAACATGGCAGAGATGGGGACAGACAAAGAGTTAAGCAATACTGAGAAAATGTCTGAACCTTTGAACCAAACCATCCAGCATATTATACAGCAAGAACTCACCAAAATTTTCAAAGATAAAGACATGGGGGAAGGCCGTTGTCTGAGTATGGCTCACTTTGCAGACTTTGCAGGTATGAGATCTTACCATTTTAGTTTTAGTGCACTTGGTTTAATGCAGCCTGGTACATGGATAATAAACACAGGAGCTACAAACCACATGTGCAATGATTCTAAACTTTTATCCAATCCCAAGCCCATGCAATCCATCACCCCAATTTACCTACCAGATGGATCTATAAAGATGGTAAAACAAGTTGGTGATGTGATTTTATCTAATTCCATTCAACTCTCAGAGGTTTTACATGTCCCTTTCTTTCATTACAATTTGTTGTCAGTAAGCAAACTTTCAAACACTAATTCAATCAAGTTCTTGTTCTATCCTTCCTATTGTATCTTGCAGGACCTTAAAATTGAGTTGATCTTGGCAGTAGGAAAGGTGATTGGAAAGTTGTACATTCTTGACTCCACTAGCTTCCACAAAGACTTGTTATCTTTGTACTTAATGAGTTGTAATACTTCTGTAAGCAACGTTGCTAATGATAGACCTCATACAGACCACACCTTTAATCTGTGGCATAAAAGGCTTGCTCATGCATCATTTCATACTTTATCACATTTACCTTTTCTGCAAAATAAAACACAAAAGTGTTTACCTCCCTGTGAAGTTTGTCCTATGGCAAAACAACATAGAACTAGCTTTCTTCTAAGTCACTCTAAGTCTAATGCTATCTTTGAACTACTTCATGTGGATGTATGGGGTCCTTATCACCTTCCATCTCTCACGGGTGCCAAATATTTCCTCACTTTAGTCGATGACTACAACAAAGCCACTTGGACATTCCTCATATCTCATAAATCATAGGTCACTAGTACTCTATCTCAATTCTTCAAAATGATCCAAACACAGTTTGGAATAGCTATTAAGATGATAAGATCAGACAATGGGACAGAATTTGTCAACCATAACTGTCAATCTCTTTTCACTTTAGCTGGAATTTTGCACCAGAAAACCACCCCATACACTCCTCAACAAAATGGAACTGTGGAAAGAAAACATAAGCATCTACTTGAGTTAGCTAGAGCCTTGCTTTTCCAAGCTAATCTTTCTAACAAGTTTTGGGGGGAGGCAATTCTTACGGCTACCTACATTGTAAACAGACTCCCTTCAGCTAACATCAACTGGAAAACCCCATTTCACTTTCTTCACAACAAACCACCAGACTACACTTTGATCAAAACCTTTGTATGCCTTTGCTATGTTACTAATACCGCACCTCACAAGGACAAATTTCAGCCTAGAGCTTCCAAATGCATATTCATTGGTCTTAGCCCTGGCCAAAAGGGATACAAAGTCTTTGAACTAGACACAGGTAAAATTACAATTTCTAGAGATGTTATATTCCATGAACATGTTTTCCCATATCCATCTTCCCATTCTGATCCAAGTCCATTGCCTATGCCTATTTCAGATGATATTTTTGCCACTCTTCCCACCATTTCTTCCACTCCAACTGTACCCATTCCGGAACCTACTTCTTCTCATGATCCAACTGATTGTGCACCTGCTTCTCCTACACTAAGTGATTCCTCTTCTTCTTCTTCCCTACCTCTTAAACCTACTAGACATTGTGCTAGACTCAGAAAGCAACCACAATGGCTCAAAGATTATGTATCTACAGCTCTTCACTCACCTACTCCTGCTTAAGACAGCTCAAGTTCAAAGGTTAGTGCTGGTTTACCTTATCCCATTGCTTCTTTTCCCTATATTCCCCCTCCTTTGTTTAATTCTAAATATCTTAGCTTCTTAGCAAATGTGTTTGCTGTCACTGAACCTGCTACATATAGCCAAGCTTGCACTGATCTAAAATGGGTTGAGGTAATGAAAGATGAGTTAACTGCCTTAGAGAAGAATGATACTTGGACTTTGGTGGAATTACCCGCTGGCAAGAAGCCTATAGGATGTAAATGGGTATATCGTATCAAATACAAACCTGATGGTGCCGTAGATCATTTCAAAGCGAGGTTGGTTGCCAAGGGCTATAACCAAGTTGAAGGTGAGGATTATTGTGAATCGTTTTCACCAGTAGCTAAGTTAGTCACTGTTCGAATTGTCTTGGCTATTGCAACTATCAAGCAGTTGCCTTTGCATCAGTTGGATGTTAACAATGCCTTTTTACATGGTCATCTCCATGAGGAAGTTTACATGACACCTCCAGAAGGGTATACTAGGGTGAAGCTTGGACATGTTTGTAAATTGGTTAAGTCTCTTTATGGTCTTAAGCAAGCCTCTCGTGAATGGAACCGTGAGTTTTCAGCTAAGCTGCATGCGTATGGGTTCATACAGTCTGCTCACGATCACTGTCTATTCCTCAAATTCACAGACCCAGACTTCCTGGCTCTTTTAGTCTATGTTGATGATGTTTTAGTCATGAGCACTAATGAGGACGCTATACGGGATGTCAAAGCTTATTTGCATAAGGAGTTTACTATCAAAGATCTTGGGGCAACTAAATATTTCTTGGGGATAGAGATAGCTCGTTCATCTACAGGGACTTACCTTAGTCAAAGAAAGTACATTATTGACATCTTAAAGGACGTTGGTCTTCTGGGAGCCAAGCCTGCTCTCACACCCTTCGCTCCTTCGCACAAGCTCAATATTACAAATAGCCCTGCTTACAGAACCTGATAAATACCGATGAGTCGTTGGGCGACTTTTATACCTAAATATGACTCGTCCTGATATTACTTTTGCCACACCGCAACTTAGTCAGTTCATGAATGTTCCTTGTCAATCTCATTGGGAGGCTGCACTTCATGTTCTTCGTTATCTTAAAGGATGTCCATCCCTTGGCCTTTTCTATCCTACGAATGGTCCCTTTACACTCACTGCATATTGTGATGCTGACTGGGCCGCCTGCATTGATACACGACGCTCCATTTCTGGATTTTGTATTTCTGTGGGTGGTTGTCTGGTGTCTTGGAAATCTAAGAAACAGCCTACGGTTTCTCGTTCCACTGCAGAGGCTGAATATAGGAGTATGGCTTCTACGGTGTGTGAATTGCAGTGGCTTTCGTATATTCTCCGTGATTTTTGCATTCCTCTTCAGCAACCTATTCCCCTGCACTGTGATAATCAAGCGTCACTGCATATCACAGCTAACTCCGTCTTCCATAAGCGCACCAAACATATTGAAATTGACTGTCACATTGTACGCGATCAATATACGGCTGGTTTCATTTCTCCTCTTCATGTTTCTTCGTCCCTCCAACTTGCAGATATCTTCACAAAATCACTGTCGACTACGAGATTTTCCACTCTTCTATCCAAGTTGGGTTTGGCCGATTTCCACCAATCTTCAACTTGAGGGGGGGCTGTTGAAATATTTATATTTTGTTCTTGTTATTAGTTAGCCACCAAAACGTGTTTTGTTAGTTAACACTTTAATTAGTTGATTACATTTTTTCCTTCAGCGTGTTTCTTTCTTTTAACAACTCTGACAGTTAGTTAGAGTCAGTTATAACCACCCAAACCAATCCTTGTATAAAACCCGTGTAATCTCCTTTCATTTTCAAGTGAATGAAAACAGAAAATTATTTCAAAATATTCGCCCAATTCTGAACAGAGAGGAGAGAGAAAAGAGGGAAAGATGTGAAGAGATAGAGGAGGAAAAAATGAAAAATAAAAGAGAAAAAGGGTGAAGAATAAAAAAAAGGGGGGGAAAATAAAGGAAAAAGTAAAAAAAAGTGCATATATTATGTTGATATGTATATATAGTTTTTGTAATTTTTATATTTAATTGGCATAAAAGTATTAAGTTTAGTTATTTTTTAGGGTTCAAACGGAAGGGTAAAAAAGTAATTTGATAAAAACTGTTAGGATTTCAAAAATTATCATGTTATAGAGGGTCCAATGGTAAATAGTCAAATGTGATAGGGTGAATCGGTAATTACACTAAACCCCAAGGAATGTAGACGTAATTATCCCTTAAAATTATTTATGTATTATGTATAGATATATCTTAACATTTATCTATACATATATAAGACATGAATTACATATATGATTGTGGAACTCACATTCAATTATATTTATTAATTGTTATAAGTTTATATTCATAAATATTTACTGCATTTATTATATAAACTTCTAATTGTGTACTTTTAATATCTCAAACAGTAAAAATATGTAAAAGGTTTGTATTTTTTATTTACTCTCTATTCATTTGGCATCCCAAATATAGAAAATATTATGCTAATATACCAGAAAAGTCTAATAAATATCTTTTTTTTTTTTTGTGGAATAAAGCCACTGTCCTATGCCTTGGCACGGAGCTTATAACTAGTAAGTATATACTTTTATAACTAAATTCAATATTTTTATGAAATAATTATAATTGAAGATTAAAATAATTTTAAAAAATAAAAATTATAACACTAAGAAAACAAGCACAAAAAATGGCAAAAAAATGGTGCATAGTGGGAGATGAGAGAAAGAAAAAGAGAGAATGTGAGAACATATAAGTAATGTGGTAGAGGAGAGAGAAGATAGATTTGAAGACACCAAGAATATGAAGACATCAAAGACACTAAAAGCAAACCAAAGGCATCAAAAACAATTAATAAAGGGGCTGGTATTTTATATAATGGTATAGATATATACAAAATATGTAAAATTTTAAAAACAATACATATATAATATAATTTATAAATATAAGGCCAATTACTTCTACACCCTTTGAGTTATGGTGCATTACAAACTAGTCGATCTTGTTTCAAAAATTACAACCACCCCCTTGAAGTATGTGTTAATCTAACAAAATTCATCCTCCATTAAGGTAAAACATCATTGCAAGTTGTATTTCTATCGTTTAAGGCAGAATTTTGAGTTGAGATTCACATGATCTTAACAAGCTCAAGATGTAGAAATTATATTTGAAGTCAATTTAATAAAAAAGTAGTGGTGATGTTGGATTATAGACATTGATACCCGATGGTGGTTATGGTGGTATAAAATTGAAATTATTTCACGAAGGCTAGTGAAATAATAAAATTGATTCAGGAATTTTGTCAGGCTTGATTAAATGAATCTCTTGGTAGTTGGGTTGAATATTATGGCTGCAGGAAAGTTTTTTTTGTATATTTTTATTAATATTTATAAGAGGTCCTAAATTTTGAGGGGATATTTATAATTTTTAAAATAAGTGAGACTCATTTATAGTTATATCATGCATACCTCAAGGGGTGTAGATGTAATTTGCCCCTATATACAATTCGAAAATATTGAAACTATCCAAGTAAGTGCCTATGTGATAGCCTAATTTAACTTTATTTTGCCATACATGATAGTCAAATATTTTTTTATATGAATTTAAACAAGCATTTTGTTATTCATGTTTATCCAAAAGAGCCTACCACTTATACAATATCCACAGTAAAATAAATTAAATTTCAATTCAAAATAAAATAAAAAAACTAATTTTTTATTACAATAATTTTCATTTACTATAATTTTAAATAATTAAAATTATTTATCATTTAATCCTACATAAAGTTTTCAAAAGCTTTCATACCTTGATTATAACAAAATTAATATTTAGATCGAACATATTCTATTATTAAATGAATTTTTAAAAATACGTATTTATCGATTTATGTTATAGAAAAAATTAATTTATTTTGATCAAATTATTTTGTCACACACACACACACACACACACACACACACACACATATATATATATATATAGAGAGAGAGAGAGAGAGAGAAAGAGAGGGGAGGTTCTTCCAGCCTCTTTTGACTCTATTATCTGAATATTTACCATAAGTCGCGTTTAGAAAAAGCAATTAAATTAAACATCGATGATTAGTTGATAGCATAGCATTTATGCCGTCCATTCACAAAGTTCTCTCGATGTTCAATACTAAATGTTGAATGAAAAGTGTATTATAATATTTACACCATTGTTGTTTCTCAAGTAGCATTTATGTAGTTACTTATAGGGATAATTACCCCCAGGGTGTTGGCCTAGCGGTGTTATGGGTCGAATGCCACACCGAAGGTGTGGGTTCCAACCGCCGCAGCCCCTTGGGAGGTGATAAACCTACGCTTGTGGGGTCCATTCGCGGGAGGCTGTGGAAGATTTCTGATCCCGGGATTAATAGGGCACACAGTCCCTCGGAAGTCGGGGGGTCCTCCCAGATGTGTGTGGTACCCCGCAGCGCAATGCTCCCTGTCGGGGGGTTCTTGAGTAGCCTATCTCCCCCCCATTTTATTCACCAAAAAAAAAAAAAAATAGGGATAATTGCTTTTTTTGTCCTCTACATTTAGGGTGTTTTTGATTTTGCCCTTTTGTTTTCAATTTTATCAATCGTGTCCTCTCTGTTTATAAAATTTTTTAATTTTGTCTTCTCCGATTATCAATGTTTCAATTGTCGTCCGATTTTTAACATAACTTCTTGCCGGTGATGACGTGGTAATTTTCTGGCCATTTACGGTGATGATCGAAAAAATCACAATTTGCGGCTAGAAAATCGCCACATCATCACCGGTGAGAAGTCATGTCCAAAATCGGACGACAATAGAAACATTGATAATCGTAGAAGACAAAATTGAAAATAGGCTAAATCTAGAGGACATAAATTGCAATTATCCCTTATATGCTTGTTGGTTGAAATGTTTGGGCCGTGCTTGCTAATATTTTTATGTTCCCTTAATTTTTTCTATATTATTCATATATTTCGTTAGATTAAAGGTATGATACATATTCATCGTATATTCTATTTATACACATAGTATGCACCCAAAACAATAGAATAAATGAAGTAGGAGATTGGATCCGATGCTTGTTTTTTAAGATTTTTTTTTATAGAAGCATTTTTTTTAAGTTGCTTGTTTGTTTCACATTTACAAGATAAAATCTCGAAAAACTTCTCAGAGTTTTTTCTAAAGTTTTGACGCTTGTAAATTAACTTTTCTCCATCCATCTTTTCCTCTTCGTCAAGTAGTAATCATAGGTTAAGTAATTAGTATAAGTTAAGTAATCATATAATTATACAATTGTTAAGTAAATATAAATATGACATAATAAATACAATTAGTTGACTTACAATTGTGGAAAAGCTTAAGTTTAATAAATGTACCTTACTAAATAAATTTATGTCATTAAACAAATTTGTGAAATAAGTAAGCTAATGTAAACCTTAAATCTTTCATAAAATAAACCAATACATCAAAATTTCCATTGTTTAAATACATGAATATGAATTTAATGAACCACTATAAAATAAATTATCAACACCATGAGAATTTAATGAATTTATTTAATTTTTTTTGAATTTGTTTTTTCTAACGTAGTAACACTCAATCCGGATCCTCTGCAACAATACGGTACTACATCTCTTCCTATACTCATTAATACACGCCACGTGTATTGATGAGCGGTTGAGATAAGGAAAGAGAAAAAACTATGATATAGGAAAATTTTTGAAGTTATCTCAACCGCTCATCAATACACGTGGCGCGTATTGATGAGTGTAGGAGAAAATATAGCACTGTTTTGTAACAGAGGATCTTGATTGAATAACAATCTCAACTTCATCCTTGAGAAAATCTTCACAACTTGACAAAGTTTCAAGAAAAATTATTAAGAAAATCTAACAACGAAACAACATATTATAGGAAAGACATCTCACATCAGCTACAATCATTATAATTTCATATTGTATGAGAACAAAGATTAACAAAATCTTTTTCATTAATTTTTACGAAATAACTTTATCTCGTGTTTTTCATATATTTCTTTCGTTAAACAATCGACTAATAGTGTCGAATTAACCTATAAAAAAAGACTGCATATATACATGCATAAATAAATCACGTATATCGCAATCAACTAACGAGATATTTTCCCTACTAATGTACTACCAAAATTTTTCATTCTTCGTCATCAGTGCAAAGAATAAAAGGTTGTCTTCGCAGATATGGGGCTTCTTACAAAGTGCTTGCCATCGCTCCAAGTTAAACTGCCAAACGCATATCCAGTATTCATGACTGTCTTTGTTGTTGCAACAACCGTCATAACAAAATCAATCGTCCTCGTCTTCGAGTTGAACTTCAATACATTAGGCTTAACGAAAACCTGTATACCCTTTGGAGGTTTGATCGTAGCTTTGTACACGGAATTGACGGGCCCCACATTGGTGACGCTTCGTTTCAGAGTGGCCGATCCGTTGAGGTGTGGTATGGTGAAGGACGGCAAGTTGAGGTCTAAAAGGGAGATGTGCCTGTTCCGGCAGACCAATTGTGCTGCCGTGGCATTGTAAGAGGGAGTTTCTTTCGTGGCGTTGTAGATGTCGGATAGGACGTAGTCTTGCGTGCATAGATAGCTCATGTAGTCTTCCGTGTTCATGTCGTAAACCAAACCGGGATGTGCCGCTCCGTTTGGATTCACAATGCCACCACCGTAGTCGAAGGGGTCCGCCGGTTTTGCCGGGGACCCTTCGGCAATAATTGGAGTCTTGGACGTGTCTTGGTTCCATGCTGCAATAATACCCCGCACATGATTTGCTCATTAGGAGAAATTAAAAAAGGCCAAAAAAAAAAAAAAAAAGAGAGAGATGTAGAGTTTGGGGGGGGGGGGGGGGGTGGAGCAATGCGAATCTTCTATTATAAAATAGTGCTACATTTTTTTTTTTACACCTATAATACATACCACGTATATTGGTGGATGGTTGGAATAAGAAAAGAAAATCTTAAAAAAATTCAATAAATGACTGGGGAGTAGCCAGCAGAAAACTAGGGGTGGCGGGTTAAAAAAAAATCTTAAAACTATAAAGAGGTTAAAAAATTAAAAAAGGGAGCTCTATGCTACCCGTCGAGAAAGGCGTTGCAAATCCAGCAAGCCTCTCCACCATAAAGTTTCAATTTTCCACATGGTGACATTGTTTAGTCTATGCGTGGAATTTGTACTTTTATTTAGAACGGTAAGTAATATATATTTTAAAATTATTAATCTAATTATCTTCTAGATTTCTCAAAATTTTATTTAAAAGCACATTTTGAATTAATTTTATTACAAAAGGCCCTTCAAATTATGTCGTTTGTTGGAGAGTATTTTAGTTATAGAAAATTGGTCAACACATTCACCACTAAATACAAGAGCAAAATTGGGTCTTCATTCTATCTTTATGTCAGTAGAAATTGTCAATTAGGTTCATGTCGGCGAAGAGTAGGATTTCAAGAAACCTTTAAGGCATTTAGTGTAATTACTGATTCAAGAGGGCGAGATTTGTGTAATTACCCCAAATCTTAGTGGTAGTTAGTGTAATTATTCTAAATCGGAACTTGCAAAAGTTGCAAGTAAATATTTGAGAAGCAATACATGAACCGATGTCCTCTCTTCCAAACAAGGGAAAAAAGAGGAATGAGGAAGAAAAAGAACAAAAGTCAAAGGGTATTTGCCAACTAAAATTATGAAAATCCTAACTAGACGATTAAAATAATGGACAAACTGAAAAATTAGGGAGGTAATGATAATTTGTAAAATATAAGGGAGTTTTTTGCTAGTACGCCAAACTTCATGAGGTGTGATCGTAACTCTCTCTCTCTCTCTCTCTCTCTCACTCTCACTCTCACTCTCTTTGCGGGTTAAAGCACTTGTGCCTAAGCAGGGGGTTTGGCAACACTACGGCCCGCTTGTTAATAAATCAAAAATTGTGAAAATTGCATGTAAAAATTCAGTTCGCATCTTCTGTTATATAATCGTGTGATTATCATCTATTACACTCATTAATACACGCCACGTGTATTGGTGAGCGGCCGAGATAAGGAAAGATAATCTTTATTTCAACATTATCAGTTTTTGTCTTTCTTTATCTCGACCGCTCACCAGTACACGTAGCGTGTTTTGATGAGTGCAACACGATTATATAATAAAAAATCCGAACTGATAAAAATTCAAAAAATAGTATTCAAACCTGTTGTCACAAGTGCAGATCTTATAGCAGCAGGAGACCAGTGAGGGTGCAGAGCCCTAAGGAGTGCTACGATGCCAGTAATATGAGGAGTCGCCATGGATGTTCCAGACATGAAAGCAAACCCGTTATCCTCTCCTTCTTCGCATCCAGGATTAACAGCAGCTAGAATACTTGCTCCAGGTGCTGCTATATCCGGCTGCAAAAATGAGTGGCTTATATTGTTAATTGGCCATAATTTGTGCATTAAACTATATTTATTAGTTCATGTGCACATCAACATGCAATGTATCTTTCTAAATCTATTTTATGACGTTTCACTAAAGGAGATAAGTGATGAACTTGAATAGGTTGTTGTTCAGATTTCACCTTAAAAATTAGTATTTATCCTCGTGCTAAGGCACGAGAAATAAATATTTTTATGTATATATATTTTTAAATTTCTGTTATAGAAAATATTTCGATAAAAATAATTTAACTTTTTTTTATAACATCAGTTGATAAAAAAATATATTAAAAATTTTGTAATAATAACATATGCTTGATTTCAGTATTAATTTCGGAATAATTAAGGCAGGGAGGTTTTAAAAATTTATGTAGAACCAAAAATTTTAATTATTATTAAAGTAAATGATAAATATTGTAAACAAAATATTATTTTTTTATTTTATTTGAATTAAAATTTAATGCATCTTATTGTAAATACCTGATAATAGTTGGATTATTTTGGATAAACATGAATTACAAATATGTTTATTTAAATTCATATAATAAGTATTTGAATTTCATTCACGGCAAAATAAAATTAAATAAAACTATCCACACATACATTTATTTGGATGGCCTTAAGATTTCTAAATTATATATATATATATATATGTGTGTGTGTGTGTGTGTGTGTATGTGTGTGTGTGCGTGTGTGTGTATAAAAATGATCAACTTTATGCACACAAAGTTTACAAAAAGTGGTACCTTGAGAATTTCGGGCGCGAGAGCATTAGGTCCTCTTGATGAGAACTGAGCAACTTTAGGCAAGAGTGGCTCGCCCTCAAGAAGGCTCGATTGTCCAATCATTACATTCACCACTTTTTTGCCACTGTGAAGTTTTTGGAAAGCAGAGTTCAAGTTAATAACTTATAGTAGAAAGAAGTTTTCACATTGCCTTTTAACACTGTTACCGTGTTTGCTTAATTCCAAGGAAATTCCCATTTGCATTAAGTTGAACCACACCAAAACTAATAAGGGTAGTGTTTTATACTTGCCATAGAATTGGTGCATAGTTTAGGAAAAGTGGTCAATCGCATAGCAAGTGAATATAATTGATTTGGTGTGGCCAAATCAAGGTCTGGACAAGAATTTTCCCTTAGGTCGATGGGATGGAGGCCCGACCGACTCTTTGGAAAGATGAAGAAAAATGTGTTGATTGGTTGGCCATTTTAGCCTAAACCCAATTCGGCCGAACAGATGTTAATTATATAGTAAGTGTTTTACACTTCCTCTATGATTGGTTGATAATTTAAAGAGAATAACCAATTACTTAACAAGTACAATACACTTGTCATATGATTTATTGGATTTCACTCAAACAGGTCTGGATTAGAATTTTTCAATCAACTCGACATCAATCAATCATGTTCAGTGAGATGGTTTAACTTATTTAGGCCGGCTGACCCTAGGACACATTAATGTTAGGCTTAGTAAACTTGACGATTTAAAATACGGGATGATTGCTTAAAGACCTTAATGTTGGGTCCATTTTCACAAAAACGCCTATGATCTGAAAAGTTACAAATACCCATCTAAAATTTAATTCTTTGTTAGATTTACTCCCCTAAAGGTAGGTGGAATTTGTAATGTTAAACCAAAAAGTAGGGGGTATTGATTTTTCATACCACCAGAGGTTGTGTAAAAATGGGCCGATGCCTAGGAGGTTTTATATTTCTTTATTTTTAAATTAACACAAAAATAATTATATATCTTTTAAAAATAAAATCTACTTTAAAAAATATCCAAATGACCTTGGTTATCAAATTCCACCATACAAAATCATTTATTTCAAACTGTGTTTGATCTTCTATTTCAATTTATGGATATACGCTAAGTGTAAAGATCCTGTACCATGTGTATAATTAAAAAATTAATTTTATACGCATGGTATGAATGTGAATTATGAAATAGGAGATGAAACACTATTTTTGAATAGATGATCCTCTCCAAAATTCCGCCTCTTAGATTGGATTGATTATCCAAAAATTTTCGCAATTAATATCGTGGACCTTCATCATTGTAAAAGAACAGAGTGAATATGGCTTGAACATTTTTAATAACTTATTTATCGCGAATACCTCTTCACTAGGTACTCAAGTATATCGTTTCCAGCCTCGAAATCAACTTCAATAACAGGGATCTTAGTACTCATGGGAAGCTCCACCTCATCACTGCCTGACTTTAGAGTATCATCATCAACAGGCCTTGCTGCTATAAATGCAGCAGCACCTGCGGCCACAACTTCATCTACAGCTTCAAGACGCTTAGAAATATCCTTAACAAAAGAGAGGACCACTTTTCCCTTCACTTTGTCGGATTCACTATAATCAGGTTTACTATCATTGAGATATGATTAAAACAAAATTAATTAATATTCAAAATATGACGAAACTCAAAATGATTTAAGTTGCAATTATGTACTTAAAGCTACCTTCTAGGGAAATCCTCCTGAACTACATCTGCAACAATGGTGCTCCCATTCCACAAGCCACGGCCCTACAACAATGGATCAGCCTTTAATTTTCACATTAAAAAAGAATGGTAAGATTTGATAATTGAAATATACACTACAATAAATTCAGTAAATTAGTAATAATATAACAAACTGATAATGAAAAAATTATCATTAATTATATGCATTTAGTGACAACAAAATTATGTTATCACAAAACATAATTTGCACGGCATCAATAGTGACAACATAGTATAGAAAGTTGACAGCAAGTGCAAAATTGATAATTAATGACACAAATATGGTGACAACTCACTAACAATCGAATCTTATCACAAAATTCTAATGGTAATTTCTTTTATTACCAAATTGTCACTGTAGATGTGTCATTATTTCTTAATGGTTGTCACCATTGAGTGCATATTGTGACAAGATAAAAGTTGTTGTTACTAAAAAAATTTAATTAGTGACAAACTAGAAGGTATTGTCTTTTCATACAATTATTCGAAACAACTTTTATTATTTTTTGTCATTAATATTATTTTTTTTTTGTAGTAATATTTATAGAACAGTGAAATGGAAAAACACGCATCCACGAACGTACGTACATACGTACCATTATGGTTCTTTTATTTGGAAGTGTTATAGGAATAGGGAATGCCCTATCCACAGTACTAGCAGCTACGGATATCATCCACGGCGCAACTTCGCTAGTTGTGGAAGTTGTGGGGCCTTCATTTCCTGCAGCGCTAACCACAGGGATGCCATGCGCGACCGCATGGAATGCGCCTATCGCAAGCCCACATGTTTGGTCAACTTCGGGCTTGAGTGGATAATCACCCCCCAACGATGCTGATATAACATCAACTCCATCGCGCACAGCGTCATCAATCGCCGCTAGGGTACTAGAACCCGGACAGCCGGATGCTGTCGGGAAATGCCAGCACACCTTATAAATAGCCAGTCGGGCCCGAGGTGCACCCCCTCTAAATGTTCCCATGTTGAGGCCTAAATAGCTTACGTTCCTCACGAAAGAGCCAGCAGCTGTGCTGGCACAATGACTACCGTGCCCGTCAGTGTCTACTGGTGTTAGTATTCTTGCTTTTTCTGTTTCATTGAGTTGATTTATGTCCACGACGCCGTCCTGTAGAAACGCATCGAGATATGTCCGGATCCCTATGATTTTTTTATTGCAAAGCTTGGACGTGTCGAACCAACCTTCAGATTCGCAAGTGCCCTTCCATCGGGTCGGGACAGGGCCAAGTCCTTCGTCGTTGAAAGCTTTTGATTCCGGCACAATACCTGCACGCATAGTGTAATGTGCGTGGGAAACTCCTGAGTTTTTTGTTATTTGAACGATCACCATCTAAAACAATCTTAAGCTGACAGAGATGAGAGATGTTTAAATCTTTCAATTATCACTAATATGTGTTGTTTGTGAAATATCTGAAAAAAAAACAATCAAGTGTGGGCGATTTTATTTTTTGTCATGTGAAATATCGGAAGCTTAAAAAGGGCTGCTCGATACGGCATACATTAAATATTTAATATTGCTAAGATTTATGAAATAAGCGTAATTGTTGATAGAAACATAGATGAGGAAGAGGAACCTGAATCTAGAATAGCAACAATCACTCCATCACCCATGTTCGTTCGATGGAGTAGATTGTTAGGGCTACCATTAGGAGATAGGCCCAATAAATTCCACGACCTGGTATTGTGCAACTTGTAACGTCGATCTCGTATTACTCGAAGCACACCCGGTGTCTCTAGTACATATTGAAGAAAAAAGAATCGATTTTGAACACTATAGTTTTAATGTTTGAACAAATTTAAAGAAAACTCATACATCTCATGACATACCAGCCAACTTCTTTGCCTGAGCCTCTGTAAGTTTTGCTGCGAAACCTGAGAAACTGTACTTGTAATTGTATACCATCAACTTTTTTGTTTCTTCCTTGCTGCATGATGAGTTTCTCATGGTGTAAGCGTAGATCCATTTCAATTTTATTTATTTTTGTTTTTATACAATTATAAACACACACTGACATACACACACTGACATTTGTAGTAAAAACTAATGTCGTACCTCCCAATAACATTAGCAAGCATGTCATGATGTGACTCTACGATACGCTCGTGATCATTGTGCGGTTTGTGCCCGAGATAAACAATGTAAATCTTCTGCTGAAAAAAAAATGCATAGTTAAGAATCTCCCCTCATAAACACAAGATATATGGATGTTCGATTTATATCTTTGAGATCACAAACCTGGCTCTCTTCCGCATCCACAACTGTTACGACGACGTCATTGATAATGACAAAGAAGGAAAAAAGAAGTAGAAAATATACCGAACTCTCCATGTCACCCTTTATTTCTTTGAAAAGAGGATGACACAGAGAATGAATGAATGAACAGGGAATGCCTATCTGTTTGTCTCTCCTATATGACTGCAGCCCTCACATTTATATAATGTCCATCGCCCATTCTAAAAATAGGTAATGAAAAGAAGAACCACAAATCATAACGAAAACACCGAAAAAAAGAAAAGAAAAAGAAAAAAGAAAATAGAAAAAATGACTTGGTCGCAAATATATAACGCAGCCAAATAAAATCCCCAGAGTTGGGGAGAAAAAAAATTCAAATCGAGTAAGCATTTGACCAATTGGCCCTCAATTTAGAAAATATATTTGTCTATATATGTGTATATATGTCCATAGGTATATTTACACACACAAATATATATGACTTAATTATACTTTTGATCCTGCAAGTGAGACTCCTTTTTCAAATTTCGTCTTGTAAGTTTGATGGTTGTACATTTAGGTCCTAAATTTTCAAATATAGTCCTATTCTTGGGAGGACCAAATGTGTTAATTCAAGACCAAATGTATCAAATTGAACCTTGGTTCTAAAGTTTCAAATGTAGTCTTGTTCTTGGGAGGACCAAATGTGTCAATTTAGGACCAAATTGAAGCAACACATAGGACCAAATGTATCAAATTGAACCAATATACAGGACTAAATATGTAACAATCAAACTTACAGGACGAAATTTGGAAAGGGAATCTCACTTACAAGACCAAAAGTGTAATTAAACCTATATATATATATATGTATGTGTGTTTGTGTTACATATAGTTTATATATGTATATGTCTTGTATATATGCGTATATCTATGTCCAACATGTATGTGTGTGTGTGTGTGTATATATAGTTTGTATTATATGAGTATTTGAATTGGACCATTGATCCATGGCTCCAAAATCTTACAGTTGATCATAAAAGGGTATAACGAGAATTTCAAGCAAAAGGTTAACGGAGTTAAGTTTTCTAACCGGAGGGAAGAGTATGGTATCTTTACTAAATTATAGGGGGGTTTCTCGCTTATTTTCAAACCAATTGTGGTGGGGGGAGTTAGCTTGAAAACATAACATAGGGTTTTCATTGGATTTTTACCTTAAAATATCATTGAGGGCCACTTTCAACTCCAAAATATAAGTTAGCTGCCCTTTCAAAATCTTGGTTCAATTAATTTCTTATTTAAGTTAAAATTTCCTAAATATAACATCGAAACATGCAACTTATTATGCATGTATAAGAGAGTGTTTGGCTGAGCTTATAAGCTCTTAAAAACATCTTAAAAGTTATTTGAGAGCTTATAAGTTCTTTAAAAGTATTTGGTAAATTTTTTAGTAAAAGAGCTTATGAGTTCCAAAAATAAGATATCAAGAGCTTATAAGCTCTGGAAAAAAAAATAAACTTTCCCCAATTTTTTTTTCAAACAGCTTGTAAACTGTCTAATGCTAAAAGATAAAATAATATAAATATATTTATTTTTTTTTAAAATTACATTTCTACTATCACAAAAAATATTTATTGACATGAAATTAATTTTATTTTATTTTTTTGAATCATCATTATACTTAAAAAAAACATATAAGATTTAATTTTTACCAAACAAAATCACAGCTTATTAGTTCCAAAAATATCTTATAAGCTACATCGTATTATTTTAACCAAACACTTTAGAAGCTTATTTTAAAATAAGATGTAGGAGCTTATCAACTCCAAAAACATCTTATAAGTTCTATGAGCTTATAAGCTCTTTAAAATAATCTTAGCCAAACACTCTCTAAGAAAACCCTTGTATTCATTTTTATTTGCCATTATTTTCCTTCTCCCTCTCCGCTTGCGAATTTTCTTTTTCTGTTTTTTTTTTTTGGTTGAAACATGTATTTTTTACTCTTAATATATGGTATAATATTTTCAAATTTTTATGACCACGAGAGAAATTACACACGAAGATTTAAAGTTTTGATTTGTGATAAGTCAATATCGGTTAATTGTTTTAAAAAATTATTCACTCTTGATACTTTCCTTTGCAGTTCGGGTTGATATTTTGGTATTGTTATCACAATATTTCTTTTATTAGTTTTATGCCAAATTGATAACATAATTATTCATTCCAACCAAAATATATATGTCATTAAGAAATGAAAATGTATTTTAGGAATTCTGTTCAGGTTATAGAGAATGAAACATGGTGCCCCCCCCCCCCCCCCAAACGCACACCCAAAAAAAATGTGTAGATTTGATGTTCATGTTCTTTCATTTAATTCAAAATTCGGGATTTTCTAGCTATTGTGTGCATCATGTGATGTGCAATTTTATTTGGTTGACATATTATACTACTTTTATATTGTTTACATTGTTGTATAATTATGGAGAACTACTTATAATATATTTGTGTTATGGTAAGGATTCGAATATGTCTAGAAAAAGAATTTACAATAAATTTAAATTATAATGATTATCCCCTTTTAACAAAAACTTGCGGACATGGATTTCTTTTAAGGTAATAAAACACAAATGCCTTTAATTGAAGTATTTTATTTATTTTAAGAAAAGAATATCTTTAGAAAATGAAATCAGATAATGCCAAGAATTAATGCCCGAGCTTCATTTGAATTTATTAAGCTGGCATGGATTGGGAAAAAGAAACAAAAAAAAGAGAAAAAAAAAAAAAGGAGTTAAAGGATATATGATAAATCAATGAAAGAACTTCAGTATAATTCCAAATTGTGCTTTACACATGCTCAAATCAAATGATATTTGACAAAATTGGTCCAAAACCCTTCAATCTGGATCTAAGCCATAATACATATATCCTAACAATATCTTTTAGTTTGCATGTATTTCCGTCTTATAATATGTATATTCGTCTGGCAATGTAGAAAGAAAAGCATCCTGTGGTTTTCTATATTATTATTAGTATCTTGGGGTTTTCTATTTTTAGGTAGGGGAGGAAGTATTTAATTAGTGTAAATATATATAAACTTCTTAATATATGATAATTAGTATTGTGCTAATAATACAAAAATATGTCATTAGGGTTGTAGTCTAATGATAGGTGTTCATACTGACATCATTAAAGTTTCGGGTTCGAATCCTCTTGTCCTCTCTCATTCCCCTTTGGGTGAATATGTGTGCATGTATGGGGGTTCCGGTTAATATCTATAGGGTGTTTCGAGTTGATTGTATCAAACAATAATAATAACATGGCTTAATTTTAGCTTTTTGGAATAGTTAAACTCATGTTGGATGGAAGAACTCACTAAATCCATATATATGGGATTGGTGATTCCCACAAGAATGCAATTCCCACCTCTAAACTATATCGATCGTATCGTTAGGAATGTATGTGCTTGGGAATGCTCTGTCTATTTTTGCATACCAATGCCGTAGTTCACGAAGTATTTAAGCCAATTTATAATGTAAAATTTAATTTTAAACTATGTTTAACTAAAAATAAAATTAATGACTCTTCATTCAAAAGCAAACTACACGGCCAAAATACTAGAGATGCAAGATACAGAAGATGAGTGAATCCTTTCTTTTTGGCCTTTTTTCAACCGTGAATTTTTAATTAACCCACTTCATTTGTTGATTCTATGTGATCCCCATTTTTTTTTTTCAAACACGAGTTCAAGACAAGGTATCAAACCTATGAATCTATTTTATTTATGACTTTGTTTGAATCTAGATACAATATAGAAATAGACTAAGACTCCACTTCTAATTTGAATGAAGAAATAATCAAAAATATTATTTCCAGATATATCAATTCATTAAATTCCAAACAAGTGTGTCCTTTCGATGAATGACAAAAGAAATAAACTACGTGAAAATTTTTGTTAAATTTACGTCCTAAAATTGAAATGTAACGAATTAATGTGATAAAATTAAAATTGGTGCAACATATAGTTCTCAAATTATAATTTGGGTAATTTGCACTTTGCACCCCCAAAATAGCCAAAATTAAGGAACACTTTGCACCCTTAAATAAGAAAACTAGCATAATACACCCTCGAATTGATATACCTATGGTAAATTACTTCATTGCCTATTTTTAGGCCAAAATATCATTAAAATGAAGGGTGCAACGTGCTTATTAATTATTTAGGATGAAAAGTGAATAATTATCCTAATTTGAGCCTATAAATGTTCATTTAACTTTTTAGGGTTCACTAAAAGTATAATGTTGGTTGGTGAATAAGAGTAATAATTAATTATTCAAATATATGTTTAATTCAAATAATATTTGCAAAGATTCATTTCTAGAAATTCATATAATTAAATATACCTTCAATTTTAACTTATATAATGCCTTTTTCGCATTCATAAGGGCCTAGTTAAATGAGAAAATTTTCATAGAAATGAATTAAGATTTGATATAATTATATATATATATATGTGTGTGTGTGTCTGGATATATATATATATATATATATAAACTTTCTTGATATCAAAACATACGTGCATTCTTATATTAAATTGGAAATTTTCCTATTAAATATATATATATATATATATATATATATATTTTCTTTTAACACTACACCCATGTGGAATTCCAAAAATTATAAAATAATATAGCTCTAAAGACATGTTTGACTATTCAAAATTTAAATTCTTAGAATTTAAATTATTATTTTAGAAGTTATTCTCAAATCACTTAAACTTTAGATAATTAATTTTTTCATTGTATTCCAATGTTCCAAGCAACACTACATTTGTTACGATATATATAAAATTAAATTAAGCATTTAATAGGATCAAATTAGGATCAAAATTTTAATCTAAAAATAAATGAGGGTGCAATCTATCATTGTTATATTAATTTTAAGGCACATTGTGCTATTTATCTTATTTAAGGGTGTAAAGTGCTCATTTTACTTATTTTTGGGGTGCAAAGTGTAAATTACCCTTATAATTTTTCCTTATTTCAATTTGTGTATGTTCCTTTTCTAAAACAATTTGAATGTATATATTCCTTTTTATTTTAGAAAATTTACATTTATTTGAAATATCATAATCTATTTTTAATTAAAAAGATATTTAAATTATAATTACAAAACCCTTTTTCATTTTTATTCAAAATACTCAAACAATACTTGAATATATTCATAAATTCATCGAGTTAATTTTACTTAATTTGTCAATTAATTTAGTTTCATTTCAATTTCCTTGAGCTATAAATTATTATGTGAAATTAAAATAATTTTTTTTATAGTTAATAAACCATTTGGAGTTGAATTTAGAATGAAAAATGCAAAAAGTATATTGAAATTTTTATACATAGAAATGGTATAAAGTGCAATTTTGTCTAATAATTTAATGGAAAATTGGCACATTGCACCCTCTAAACATACTTGATTCGCGCTATACACCCTAAAATTCAAAATTTGACATTTTGTACCCTGAAAAATATATTAGTTTGGCAATTTGCACCCTTTACCCATTCTCACAAAAAAATTTCACTGGGAATAATATTCCAACCAAAATTAAAAACTCTCTAAAATTCAGATAGTAATATAAAAATCAAAAGATAATCTTCTAAATTCAAAACTTTGTCTAGATATTACCAATAATTCATCCTAAATTTAGTACCCACACTAGTAAAAGATTGATTCAATTTGGCAAGACCATATTTGCAATCACTTTAAAAATACCTCATAGCCTCGAGAAATAAGCTTGTTATTGAGTGATAATGATACGAACTTGTGTGTGATAGCACATAGTTCAATAAAAAACCAATAAAAAGTAGCCAAAAAGAAATATTTTATGGTTTGTTCTCAATGTGAAATGCCCCATTCGTTGTCATCATATTCTTTTAATATTTCCATGATTGTTTACTATCTAACTTCAATAGTTAATATTTTTTAATTTGTTGCTAGAAATTAGGTGAACAGTTGAAGAGATATTGAGAAATGCTCAAGCCGTTAAGATGAGTTCATTTGCCTTTCATTTTTTCTTCAATTTTTCTGTATTGTATTCTAATTTTAGGAAGAAGTAGATGTTCAATTTGTTACTTTATTTATTTATTTTTATTTAAGATATCCAATTTGCCCTTTTAATTTTGGTCGAATATTATTTTCAGTGAAAAATTTCAATGGAAATCAGTGGAGCATGCAAATTGCCAGACTAATATATATTCAAGGGTGCAAAATGCCAAAATTTCAATTTTAATGTGCATATAGTCAATTAAGTGTGTTTAGAGGGTGCAATGTGTCAATTGCCCTAATTTAATAGGAGTAAATATTGTATTTAGTAGTTTAGGAGGGTGATTGAGATATGGCATTTAGTTTTTTTTTTTTTTTTTGAAAGAGACGTGGCATTCAGTTGAGGGGAGTAAAATGCACTTAATCTTATTTTAAAATAAATTGACATTTTGTTCAAGTTTTCAATTGAAAAGTGAAAGTGAATCCTAATAGCAATTTTTGAAGTGTTTATAACCTCAATTTGTCTTTCTATACATGCGAACTCTTATTTTTTATTTTTGGTTGATCAAGTAAAAATATTTTACCTTTTGTTTTAGCACTATTTTTTAAAAGGATTATTCTTTATAAAAAATAATAATCCTTTCAAAAAAATTATAAAAAAAATAATAAACCATATGATTTACAAAAACAGCTCTCTCTCTCTCTCTCTCTCTCTCTCTCCATGAAAATTACATAAACTATTTAGCATAACTTATTTGCCTTAATTAATCATCCCCGAGGTCGGCGTCCGCCCCTCTTCATAATCACATCATTCATCAAAGCACCATTTGATATAAACTTATGAACATTTGATCACTTTATTTAAACTTATTGAAATGTTTTTCTCTAACACAGAAATAGATAATCTCAATTATATCATCAAATATGTTTTACACAGCTAGACAAATTTTCAGTAAAGCATTCTTCAGAAAATCTACAATCACACACCATCTCAAAACGAAAAGACATGTCGTATTAGCTAATATTCACTGCAATTTTGTCACAGACCATTCATCAAAAATCAATGAGGATTACAGATCACAACTCCAATTATATGGATTTTTTCACTTTGTAACCTAAAGTGTACTGTGTTATCGGTTGCCACCCGATTTATGTGAGTTTTTGCAGGTTGCAACCTAAGTGAATTTTTCGATCAAAAATCAGCACGGAGATGTGTCACATGTCGCCGTCCCAGTGCCGATTTTTGATCGAAAAACCCATTTAGGTTGCAACTTTTAAAAACTCGTATAGATCTGGTGGCTATCGACAGCACGGCACACTTTAGATTGTAAAGTGAAAAAACCCACATAGTTGGGGTTGGAATCTGTAATTATTTCTAAATCAATATCATCTTCACAAAACAACTTCATCTCAAGTTTTTTCACATATTTCACGGCTAAGACAGTCGACGAGTCGTATCTAGCTAACAAAAATGTTATTTTTATTATTTTTCCACAATAGTTTTTCATTGTTTCTCATAAGGACAATGGAAAAATGGTTGTCCGCACAGATATGGGGCTTCTAACAGAGAAATTCCCATCAGTCCAAGTTAAACTTCCAAACACAAACCCCGTGTTTCACTTCCTCTTGTGCCACCACCGTCACAACAAAATCAATCGCCTTCGTGTTCGAGTCAAATTTCAGTATATCGGGCTTAACGGAAACCGTTATGCCCATCGGAGATTTGATCTTAGCTTGGTACACGGAATCGGAGACAACATATGTACTCTTTGTATTACATGCAAGAGGAGTATCTTACTATTCATCATCTTCCCCAAACACCATATCACTGACTTGAGCGTCAGAGAGCCTATGCCGGGCAAAATCGGCTAGTCTCACGTGCGTTCATCATTTTTTGGTAGGTGAGCCACCAGTATTATTATCCGGAGCGTATCAAACTCCAACACGTGGTCGAACCAAAAGACAACCGCATCAGATTTAGATGTACAACAAAAATTAAACTTATATTTAAAAATAATATATCCATCTCTTAATTCTAACTTTATTGATACATATTCATGTTGCAAGTTAAGTATTTTGTAATAACAAATATTGATTTATCCTAAAATAAAAAGGGAAAAATACCAAATTTGTCCCAAAAAGTAGCGAATATTCAAATTTTGTCCCGTCAATTAAGAATTTTTCATATTATGCCCCACAAACTGTCAATTTTCTCAATTTATGTCATTTTCGTCAAATTGATAATGGTGCCTTGCGCGTGGCCATTAAAGTGGGAGAAAATTCACTGATTAATTGCATTTTAACCCCATATTACTTGAAATCTTACCAAGAAAAAAAAAACCAACACAAAAGAAATAAGCAAAAAAAAAATCACACCCACCTAAAATCTTAAAGATTAAAGTGCAATTTTAATTTTGGATTGACAGTTTTATCCCTGAAAAAATTGGCTGAAGGACTAAAGTGGAACGTAATTAAAACTTGAAAATGTTGCGATTTAAAGATTAAGAATTCAAGTGATTGCAAATATAAACTTTAGGGACCAACAATGTCGTTTTCCCTAGAAAAAAAAAATTATCTAATTAAATATGACAAAAAATATATATGTGAACAAACTTAACAAATTTGTGTTCTTCCCCCTTAAAGTTTTGGAGAAAAAAATATACGAAAGTACAATAATCTCTATATAAGAATTTTATTTGATATGAAATAAAGAATTCTATAAATCAATCACTTATTATGTACAACAATATCAAGCCATAGAATTAGAATGTAAAAGAAAATAAAAAGACAATCCTTGTATTAGATCAACGAAATTATTAATAGTTCTTCCGCAGTGGATTTATATCCAAAGAACCTATAAATTTATTTTTAAGTTCAAAAAATTTATTCCTTCAGTTTTTCAATCCAACAGCTTAACCATTAAAATTTACCCGTATCTAGAAGAAATTACAATCAAGTTTTGTATTGAAAAATACTTTATTTATGATGTTAAATTTCGAGACTAATTATGCTCTTAATTTGATTTGTTTAGTGTAAATAGCTTTACGAAATCTGATTTATGAACTTTGAAAATTTTAAAATTTGTGGTCAAGTTCATTTTTTTTAAGAGTTTCAAATTGTTTCTAAATTTGAAAAATATTTTTTTTCAAAAATTTAATTTGATAATATTATAAAATTATTATAATTGGTATAAATCAACTTCAACAACATAAAGAACAAATTTAATTTCTATAGTTAAATTTCCTAATCTATTAATAACCGTGAATATCTGCTTAAAACTATGATTGGTACAAATCAACTTAAACATTATATATATATATATATATATATATATATATATATTTTCTTAAGGTTCCTCCTATCAAAACTTACAACACACACACACACACACACACACACACAAACACTTGAGAATTGAATATTAACATGGGACTTTCTAAAATAACGTTACCCGTATAAGTTTATATTAGATAGATCTCTCACTAATTAAGTGCCACGTATCAATTTTCACTTTCTCCAACAGCTTTGAAAATTGAATTTTGATAGGCAACTGAGCTAATTTACCCCTCTATCTCTAAAACCAACATGTCTTTTCTTTTCTACGTACCTTTTTCTATGATTTTCTTTTCATGGTTATTTTATGTTGTTTTTATTTTATTTTATTTTTTGATGGTTAGTTTTTTTATGTTGTTTGAGATACAAAATAGTGAATTTAAATTTTGTTAGATTGTTGCTAAATCATCCAAGTTGTGGTTCGATGAGTTCATAATACAGCTGGTGCGATTTATTGATTTTTAGTATAAATGTATTACAAAATATATATATTTTTTTCATTCTTTGTCATTAGTACAAAGGATAAATGATTGTCCGCACAGATATGGGGCTTCTAACAAAATGCTTGCCATCGCTCCACGTCAAACTGCCAAACACATATCCAGTGTTCACTTTCTCTTCAGCATCAACAGTCACGACGAACTCAAGCACCGTCGTATCGGAGTCGAATTTCAACTTTTTGGGCTTAACCGAAACTTTTACGCCCGTTGGAGATTTGATCTTAGCTCTGTACACGGAATCTACAGGCCCCACATTGGTGACTCTTCTTTTCAAAGTGGCCGATCCCTTGAGATGTGGTATGGTGAAGGACGGCAAATTGAGGTCCAGTAGGGAGACCTTTCTGTTTTCGCATATCGATTGTTCTGTCGTGGCGTTGTTAGTGGAAGTCCGTCTTATGGCATTGTAGATTTTGGCCGTGAGGTAATCTTGCGAGCAGAGATAATTCAAGTAGTCTTCTTTGTTCATGTCGTAGACCAGACCAGGTTGCGCTGCACTATTTGGGTTCACAATCCCACCGCCGTAGTCAAAGGGGTTTGCTAGATTCGCTGGGGACCCTTCGGCCATGATTGGGATCCTGGACGAGTCTTCATTCCATGCTACAACAGAGAGAGAGAGAGAGAGAGAGAGAGAGAGAGAGAGAGAGAGGGGAAGAAAAGAACAAAGTAAGGGGGTATTTTTAAAATAAAATGAGGTAAACTCAAACAAAAGGGTTAAAATGTCGGGTGGCCTCAAATATCAGGAAGGTAGTGGTACATTTTTAAACAAAAGAGGGAAATTCTTGTAATCATGACAAACCTCAGGGGTGATTTGACTGTAATTTACCTTATTATTTTTTTGGTTGAAGATACCTTTGCCTAGGTAGGGGATTTAGCTGGACACCTACCCGTTTATTAATATACTGAAAGTCGCAAAAAATACAAGTAAATTTTTGGAAAGCGGTAGAAACAGAATTCAAAGGCTATGCTCGAAATAGAACGATGAAAACTCTAACAAAAGGGTTCAAATATTGGATAAACTCAAACATCAGGAAGGTAATGGGAAATCCCAAAACAAAAATGATTTTTTTTTTTTTTGGTAACTATGTCAAACCGCAGGGGGTGTAACTATAATTTACCCTATTCCTTTTTGTTTGCCTAGGTAGAGGATTGGTAAGGAACCTTACCCGTTTATTAATAAATGGAAAACTTGCTAAAATTACAAGTAATTGTTTGAAAAAGTAGTGTACTAACCCGTCGTCACAAGAGCAGATCTTATTGCAGCAGGAGACCAATGGGGATGCCGAGACCTAAGGAGTGCTACGATGCCACTAACATGAGGAGCAGCCATGGATGTTCCGGACATGAAACCAAACCCATTATCATTTGGATGGTACCAAGGACCAACAACACCTAGTATACTTGATCCAGGTGCTGCTATATCCGGCTGCAGAAATGAGATAGACAATTTAAAAAAAAAACACCAAGAGTGGCGTATGTCATTAATTGAGTAGAATCGGTGAATTAGACTAAATTTACGGGTTCACTTATACATCATTATATAGTGTGTCCTTTTAAGTCACTTGTTCTTGCAATTGCCAACCAGAAAGGTGTGGTTTTCTTCTTCATGATCCCCGTCCTCAAAAGGGATAATGGTAATTGCCGAAATAAGAGGGATTCTTTTGTAACTAGGCCAAAAGCGTACCTTGAGAATTTCAGGGGCGAGGGAATTAGGTCCTCGCGATGAGAAGCCAGCAATCTTAGGCGTGAGCGGCCTTCCGACAAGAACATTTGAATGTCCAATCATTACTTTAGCTATAGAACTGTGCAGATTTTGAAGAATATAATTCAAGTTAAAAGTCGAGAAAAGAGATGGGATGAAGGCATGAATGACTATTAGGAAAGATGAAGAAATGTGTGTTGATTAGTTTGGCATTGATCAGTCGTGTTCAGTACTTCAATCAGATGGTTTAGTATATACAGTCCCTAGATAACATTAATTTTAGGCTTAGTAAACTTGACTATTTTAGCGGAGAGAGGGACCAAAGAAAATGGCCTAAGTAGGCCCATTTTAACAAACCCTCCCATGGTATGAAAAATTACAAGTACCCTTCTAATATTGGATTCCATGTCACAAACAACCTCCCAAAAGCAAATGGAATGTGTAATACAGGACCAAACATTAGTGGGCTATTTTTAATTTTTTTTTATACCAGTGGAGGTTTTGTGAGAACTACCGAAACCTCAAGGGGTGTTTCAACCCACTCAATATGTTTTCCTCAAAAAACTCTTACTTACAAAGAGATCCAAGAACCTTGATTATTAGAGCTCAGATTAATTATCCAACAATCTTGCTATCGGTGTCGTTATTGTAAAAGAACAAAGCGAATGCGGCTCGAATATTTACTAGCGCATCACAAGTACCTGCTCTCTATGTACTCAAGTAGGTCGGTTCCAGCCTCAAAATTAACTTCAATGACTGGGACCTTAACTAAAGGATCTTGCATTGATTCACTGTATGCAAATAGACTAAGATCATCAATGGGCCTCGCGACTATCCATGCAACGGCACCTGAGCTCGAAACCTCTCCGGCAGCTGCAGGATATTCAACATTATCCTTAATAAAAGAGAGGATCACTTTTCCCCTCACTCCCGCTATATACGTTCCACCGGATCCTCCACTTGATCTACAAGAAAACACAAATACAAAAGATAAATCAAATTTTTTGAAAAGAAAAATGATTAAGCTGTAGTTAAGTACCTGAAGCTACCTTAGAGGGAGTATTTTATGGACCATCTCTGTAAAACTAATGTTCTTCCCCAGGTATAAGCTACGGCCCTGCAACAATAGAGCAGTGTTCTTTGGCTTACTTTTTTTGACCTCCTAAGATAAATGTTTCGTATTATCGGTGTGTATATATATATATATATATATTTACAGGGCAATGTCATCAACAACTAATAACACTATCTATTTCAGGAGTTGAAAACGAAATCTGAATATGTGAAAAGCACGTTTCGCAGAAGTAGTATCACTATATGTTTTGTTTAGTACTTTCATTAATGACCCGAAAGGACAAACATTGTAATACTATCGAATCGGTTGATTATTTTTTTTTTTGTTCTTAATTAAAACAAAAATGCACAACGTACCATTATGGTTTTATTGTTCTTAAGCCTGATGGGTGTAGGGAATGCTCTATCCACAGTGCTAGCAGCAACGGATATCAACCACGGTGCTACTTCCTGAGCTGAGAAAGTCAACGGGCCATCATTCCCCGCAGCAGAGACCACGGGAATGCCACGTGCCACCGCATGGAATGTGCCGATCGCCATAGCACTCACATTTGAAACTTCGGGCAGTTGAGGAAACGAACGCCCCAACGACACCGAAATAACATCAACTCCATCCTGCACAGCATCGTCGATCGCTGCTAGAATATCAGAACTGGCACAGTGGAATTCCGGCTCATTCCAGCAAGCCTTATAAATAGCCAACCGGGCCCGCGGTGCACCGCCTCTGAACGTTCCCATGTTGAGCCCGTAGTAACTGACATTACTCACGAAAGAGCCGGCGGCTGTACTGGCTATATGAGTTCCGTGCCCACCACTGTCAATCGGTGATGGGGTTTTCTCTATTGTTTCGTTAAATTGATCTATTTGTACCCGGGTTTGATGAAAATATCCCTTGATGTACCAACGAGCGCCTATGATTTTTTTATTGCAATGCTTGGAGGCGTCGAACAAACCAGCAGATTTGCATTCACCTTTCCAACGGTCCGGGATAGGACCGAGTCCTTCATCATTGAATGCCTTCGAATCTGGCGCAATACCTGCACAAATTAATTGCAAGTTTGCAACGCGTTATAAACTTCCGAGTTTTTATATTATTTGAAGATAGCCTAATCTGAAAAAGCTTAAGCTGGCAAAGAAGAGAGAGAGTTAAATATTTAATATCTTTAAGATGCCCCTCAATGTGCAGGCAGCATTCTTTCTAGTCACGTGAAACATCTTAAAGTTTAAGCTATCAGAAATGAGAGATATTAAATGTTTAGTATCTGTAGTACGCCCCCCCTCATGTGCAGGTGGTAATCTTTTTTTGTTAATTGTTGCACATGAAACATCTAGAATCAACTTTCGAATATCTCTTACATGCCTCGATTTTAGGTTATTCTTTCTTGTTACGTGGAATATCTGAAAGCTAAAGCTGTCGGAAAGGAGGGTCATTAAATGTTAAATATTTCTAACATTTGTGAAATTAGCGTGATTTATGAGAGATATACGGATAAGGAAGAGGAACCTGAATCTATAACACCAACAATCATTCCGTCGCCCGTGTTAGTTTGATGCAGTAGATTGCCAGGGATGCCATCATGAGACAGACCCAATGAATTCCATGACCTGGTATTGTGCAACTTGTGACGCCCATCTCGTATTACTTGAAGCACACCCGGCGTCTCTAGTGGATATTAAGAGAGAAAGAATATCAATTTGAAACTATATTTTTCACTATTTAACAAATTTAGAAAAGCTCATATATCTCCTGTCATACCAGCCAACTTCTTCGCCTGAGCCTCTGTGAGCTTTGCTGCAAAACCTGAGAAGCTGTGCTTGTAATTGTACACTATCAACTTTTTTATTTCATCGCTCTCGCTGCGTGATAAAGTTTTCAGGTAAGCCCAATTTCATTTCAAATTTTTCACACACACACACACACACACACACCAAAAAAAAAAAAAAAGGAATGAATGATCTTGTGACATTTGTAATAAATAGCAACGACGTACCTCCCAAGAACATCAGCAAGCATGTCATGATGCGACTTTGCAATGAGTACATGATCATCGTGCGGTTTGTCCCCAAGATAGACGATGTAAATGTGCTGCTGAAAAATTTTACGCAGCTAAGAATCTCACCGTTTGAACACTGAAACAATGGATGTTTAATTAACTATTTTTAAGATTACAAACCTGGCTCTCTTTCGCATCCGCGATTGTTGCGGCATTGCTAATGACAAAGAAAGAAAATAAAATTAGATAATATACGGGATTCAACATGTCATCCCCTGTTTATTAGAAATCAAGATAATACTAAGAGGATGAATGTAGAAGCCCACACGTTTATTGATATATAATAATAGTACATGTATCTTTCCTAAATTGGGACATCGTATAAGTTACATCTCTCCCTTGCTAAAAATAGGTAAGAAAAAGAAAGAACCACAGTGCATGATTAGCAAACAGAAAAATCCATAATGGCCATCTATGCCAAGAATACAAACCAACAATTTAGATAAAGTCAATGAAAATAATAAATTTGTTTGTTCAAATTACAAGGATCAAATCAAGAGAAAAACTTGGATGACCACCCATCTGCAAAGAGACATAGACAATAATTCTGTTGTAGGGGACAAAGAATTTTTTTTTTTCCAATATATCAAAAATAAATCTATAATTTTAGAAGGGAGAAAATTTTAATTTTGATTACCTCAAAAAAAAAATATTAATTTTGATTATATATATACACACACTGACACACATGTATATAATGATTTTCTAAATATGGAGACCCTAAATGTGGAGTTTCCCTTTCATTTTGCACTTGAAAACGAAATCCAATAAAAAGTATAGGGAAATGATATTAACAATCCCAATTTTTATATTAGCGCTCCAATTCAATTTTTAATTTTATCATTTGATCAAAATACCCTCTTACCTTTTAAGCATTACTCAATTTGTTTATTAGATAAAATTATCCTAAATCAACATCTATTCACCTTATTTTCAATATGGAGGGACAACAACCACAACCTATAGTAGAAGTCGGCTTCTCGACAAGCATAAACAAGAGTAGGAAAAATCTAAAATTTAGAAGAAAAAAATTGACGTACTTTATTTCTCTATAGATTGTTTATTCTTGTCATTATTTTAAGTATTTCTCTATATAAAGATTGCTTATTCTTGTCATTATTATTATTTTTTTTGGGTAGGATTAGACGTGTGAACTAAATAGATTGATTGAAACACTACGAGGATTAAAAGTATTTAAGCTCTATTTTTATCTGTCTAATTATTTTTATACTCAATGATTTGTATATTTAATTTATTAAGTTTTATTTCAAGATTTTATTAAGAATATTTTCGTGCGTTTTACCATCAATAGATGATAAAAAAAAATCAATAGGTAATACGAAAATGAAAAAGAGATACATATTAAGGTGGAAGGTATATTTGATATTCAAAAATAATATGAATAATATTTTATATATTAATGAATATTTTAACTAATCGTTTGTCTTCCCAATATATATATATATTACGGAAAAGGAATAGAACGAGAAAATTGAAGCCCTATTCACAGAGATTATTCTGAAAATAGTAGGATAAAGAAGGAAATCAAAACCTCTTCCTTTCTCTGGCGCCACGGCGGCGGAGCATGGATACCGATGATGGAAGAGGAGCTGCTGGTGGCAGGCCAGCGAGTCTGGGAGAAAAAATTGAAACCAACGAAGAATGTGTCCAATTGGCCCTCAATTTGAGAAAATATATGTGCCAAACTTTAAACTTGGTGTTTTTTTTTTTTTTTATATGTTCTAGCACTTGATTTTAGGTTTTTTATTCCGTTCAAAAAAAAAAAAAAAAGATGTTAGGTACTTAGGTTTCTTATTTGTTAATTGTATGGCTAAAAAATGAATCAGGTTACCTGAGATAAAAAATTCATTTTAGCTCGATTCATTAAGCCTAACAAATTAAGTTTAAACACATTTTTTCGTTCGATAAAATTTGAAGTTCAGCATGAACTCAACTCGATTAATTAAAATATAGTAACATGTGTGAAAAAAAATATCAAATTACTCAAACTCGACTCTTTTGCTCGATTAAAACTCGTTTGAGCTTAATTCGTTTAATAATCAAATCAAAGTCAAACAAAATTTTAAGTTCGATAAAAAATTCAAATCAAGTTTGAACAATACTTTGTTCGATTCAACTCAATTCATTTACCATCCTAGTTGGTTATACAGTTTCAAAATGCACAAGAGAAAATTATTTATAGTTCTTTTTGTATTTATTTAAAGTTTTAGGGAAAAAATATGATTAAGGATGCATTTTTTTTAATTATTAATGACATGCAATTTAACTTTTAAATATTTAAGAAAAATAAATCATTTAACTTTTTAAATTAGCAAAAAAGTTGAATCATAAAAAAACATTATTCTCTATGGATGGAAATAAGATTTTCTAGCACTACCCGAAACTTTATTATTAAGAGAGTGTCTGGCTAAGCTTATTCTGAAAAACTTATAATAAGATATTGTAGCTTATAAGATATTTTTGAAACTTATAAGTTGTAATTTTGTTTGGTGAAAATTAGAGCTTATAAGTTATTTTAAGTGTAATGATGATAAAAAAAATTAAAATAAAATTAATTTCTCGTGAATAAATAATTTTTGAGATAGTCAAAATATAATATTGGAAAGAAATAAATATATTTATGTTATTTTATTTTTTAGCATTAGACAACTTATAAGTTGTTTAAAAAAAAATTGGAGGAGCTTACTTTTTTTTAGAGCTTATAAGCTCTTAAAAACTTATTTTTTAAGCTTGTAAGCTCATTTACTAAAAAAATATCAAATACTTTTAAGGAGCTTATAAATTCTCAAACAACGTATAAAATATTTTTAAAAGTGTATAAGCTCAACCATAACATTATCTAAATTATTTCTAATTACATGAGATCTTATGTATATAAATTTACATGACATGTGAAATTTATATGAAACAGGGAAAAAAAACTACTTTGTGGCGTAAAGGCATATTAATTCAAGGTTATATATTCAATTATTACATCTAATTAAGATTGATGTTTTCATTTCTTTTCAATTTTTCATTTGAGAAAATTAAAACAAGAGAATGGTATTGTGGCATTTGGTACAAATTACAATGATCGCGGTAAATATAATATTAGTTTAAACTTGTGACATGCAAAATCTTTTACTTTATTATGAAATAATTTATAGGTAAAATTAATTGCCTGTGTCATATTCTAAATATTTTATGTTCTTTAAGGGGTACCTATAAAATTTTGTATTTTAATAAAAATCATCCTACCCAAAATTTCTATTTCAATCAAAGGCCCATTAGGATGAACTTAAAAAAGTGTATCTCAAACGGTATTTTTTTATAATATAAACAATTTTTTTCTTTTTTTAAACAAAGTAGTTTTGCATTTAAATACAATAATTAAATCAATACTCATTTATAATTTAATTAATCAAAATTTAAATTTTATATTTTTATTTTGCATATACATAGAATGTGCCCACTTAGAGTTGTCTATATTATTATTATTATTATTATTATTATTATTATTACATAAAAGGAGAGATAATTTTGAACAACTGATTTGGTCTCTCAATTTTTTTGATTAGTCATTTTTTATTTTCTATTTTTTCTCGCATACTCCCTTCATTATACTTTGTTTCGTTTTCTTTCATCTTTTACTTCTTAATCTCTATTTATCGACTTCTTTTCTCTTTCATATCACAGATTCACACTATCTATACTATTTATAATATTTAAGACTTTTAATATATACTTATAAGGTATTTTGATCCCTTAAAATGTATCTTTAAGCGCATTTGATTTTTCTTCGAATTTCTTATGAGCCAATCAATTGTGATCTAGTTTGCATTAGGAATGTCATTCAATATAGTATAACAATCTCACATAGAAAGTAAGTTTTTGGCATTTCAAATTACACATTTCAATTAGCTCTTATATATTGTCTATCTTGTTCCTAAAATTGACACGTGAAATTACTAAAAAATGGAATTTAATGGGGACAAAATCGAATTTTTGTATCATTAATATCATATTACACATACAAATCAAATATGTACATTTTGAAAGAATTTTAATTAAGAAAATTATAATACCAAAATAAACACACTTACGAATGCCAATATATAGGGGCACATCCACTCAAGGCATTAAATATTTTACGTGCAAAATTCATCATTGAATATGTCCTTATATTTATCCTGTTTATTAAAATACAAGGTCCTCTAATAACTATGTTGATGTCTTTGAATTTTTTGTCTTTTGTCTCCAAATTTTTTTCCTCCCATTTTCTCTCTCATTTTTGTAGCCTCTCTCTCTCTCTCACACACACACATGCACACGCATACAGGCACACTCATATTCCATGATTCAATATGATATTTTTCCCCCTTTTTGTATTTGTTTTCAATCATATAATTTTATTCTTCAAGGTTATTTTAAATCACTTATCAAAAGTTTAATAACAACTAGTCGGTGGCCCACACTCGAGTTTGTGCAAAATAAAAATAAAAGTATAATTTAATTACATATTTAAATTATGAATATAAAATTAAAATAATTATTAGATTTTATACATTATTATATATTTTTTAATTATTTGTAATGTATGTAATTTATCAATTTTGTTATATAAAAGTAGCTTAAAATAAAAATAGAATTATAAGATTAATAAATAAATAAGAAATAAAAAGTCAAAAAAAAGGAGATATTAATATACATATACATATATATATATATAGAGAGAGAGATAAATAAATTAAAACACATTAATAGTGGGAAAATAAAGAGAGGAGATAATATAAATAAGAGCTGAGAGATCAAAAGAGACAAAAAAGATTAAGGCAATTATCAAACCCCCTAAATGCTTTTATTAATATGACATATATTTCAAAGAGTTCTAAAATATTACTCATAAAAGCAAAATTTATAAAAATTTATATTTTTATTCCAACAAAATTTGAGCATAAAATTAAATTATC
Source organism: Petrea volubilis (assembly GCA_026212405.1). Classification (NCBI taxonomy): domain Eukaryota; kingdom Viridiplantae; phylum Streptophyta; class Magnoliopsida; order Lamiales; family Verbenaceae; genus Petrea; species Petrea volubilis. The sequence goes on along the minus strand of CM047885.1, from coordinate 11,394,161 downwards.
TTTTTTATTTTTATTTTTTATGTTATGCACATATTGAATGAGCCCACACTACTAGTTTTTTTTTTTTTTTAATAAAACATCAAAATTCTTTAATAATTGCTCGGTATCTTTGGTGTCCATTAACTTTTGGCGCCTTTGGAATTTTATTGCCTTTGATGCGGTTCTGTTCGCTTCTCCCACTTCTCTTCTTCCTCTTTTTTAAGATCTTTTAATTTTTCTTCCTTTTTTCTGTCTCGTGTCTCATATCCCATATCTCATATCTCATTTTATTTTCTATTTCTTTAATAATATAATTTAAGAATGATTTTTATTTATCATGAATTTATTAAATATATTTAAAAAAATTTAAAAATATATATTTTATATAGTCAATATATTTCATACAATTTAATATATATTTAATTTCACACTATTAAAGTTTAAATATATAATTAAACTATATATTATTTTTGTTTTACACACATATATAGTGTAGTGTGCCAAATCTACTAATATTACATAACGAGAGAGACTTTTTTAATAATTGATTTGACCCCTAAACTATTTTAATCAATCCATTTTTATTTTATATTTTCTCTCTCATACACCCGCTATTACACTTTCTTTTATTTTATGTTTTTTTTTGTTTACTCTTTCAGCCTCTCTTGTCTCTCTTTCCTCTCAATAATACTCTTCGATAACTTTTAACTCTCTTAAATAATTATTTTTCGACCATATAATTTTATCATATATTTATTTTTAATTTATTTTCAATTTAATAAATACTAAAATAATTTAATCATATATATAACTTAATTTAATAAGTATTTATAACTTAATCTATTCAAAATATATAATCGAATTATATATATATTTTACACAAACATTGAATTTGCTTATGTTAGAATGTTACTAGTAGACATAATGCTTTTATCGAAAACATAATATAATAATAATAAAGTGCAGATCACATAGCACACTCACGAAATGCTTTTATATTACTTGGAAACAAGACACAGCACTTCAAAAAAATCTCTCTCAATCTCAGAGGTATGTTCTCCATTTCAGGATCTCTTCATTTATGAAGCATTTAATCTGGGCTTTGGTGAAACAATGGAAAGATTATTTCTTTCTCCATTTTATTTCTAATTTTTGGAAAGTTATCTGGTTTTTTTGTCCCTTTTTTTCCTCAGATTCTCTCAAGTGTTTGTTCCCTTTACGACTGTTATAAGCACAATGTTCATTTTATCTTAAAATTGCATCTTTGCATGCGTTTTGATGCCTTTAAACTTCAATTTTTAGCTGTTTTGTGAGTGGGTTTTTAAGGGTTCTGAAGAAATTTAGGGATTTACTGTTCATTTTTTCTGAAGATTTGATTTTTACGCGAGTTTTCTGTGTAATCTCTGATTTTATATCTTTGCATGTTGCAGGACGCTGGTTCTTGCTGGAGTTCTTTGAATTTAGTACTGATAACCCTCTAACCCATGGTTCGTTTTTCAAAAAAAAAAAAATATGAATATCTGTTTTGATTTGGAGATGTTCTGTATTTCATAGTTAGATTCGGTTTTGTTTACTGTCTTGGTCGAAAAGAGGGTTTTCTTTTTATGTTCCCATTTTCTTATTTTTGGTTGAGAATAGATATAGAGCATCGTTAGACCCAGTTTATTTTTGGGGTAAATTAAAGCTTGTAGTTTTGTGGTTAAAATGGAGCAAGGTTTGGGTTCTGATGCAAATCCTCCTCCTGGTTCAATTGATAAGTCTAGGGTATTAGATGTGAAGCCATTAAGATGCCTTGTCCCAGTTTTCCCGAATTCTCCGGGCACGTCTTCGATTTCAACCCCCCAACCCACACCCTTTGTGTGTGTCCCGCCTTCTGGCCCGTTTCCTTCTGGAGTTCAACCATTTTACCCATTTATGGTTCCAAATGATTCTGCTCAAAACCAACAGCAAGGTAATTTCGGCTTCGGTAGCAGTATACCAGCACCCGTTCCCCTGAATTCATTTCGGACCCCCACCCCGCGTGCAAATGGAGGTCCGGGTCCAGGAAGACCCAGGAAGGGATCCAGAACTCGCGGGTCAGGATCCGTTGTTATTGAGGATGATGGATATAGCGAGCCGGCAAGTCAGAGCGACCCATACGTAAGTGGATTTAGCATGCATGTTGCTGATGCTGAGGATGCTAGTAATTCAGGGAGGCGAAGGGGGCGGCCAAGGAAGAGACAATCTGCGAATGGCGAAGAGTTTGATGTCGATTCGCTAGTTCACACTTTCTTGACTATGTTTAAGCTTAAAGAATTTGATGACTTTAGAAGAACTAGTGGGGACAAGGATACTGTTGGGACCATACTCTTGGTCTTTGAATTGCTTAGGAGAAGGCTTACTCAGCTTGAAGAATCTAAGGATTTAGCTCCTGGGGTTGCTAGACGTCCTGACCTGAAAGCCACTAATCTTTTGATGTCTAAAGGGGTGCGGACGAACAGCACCAAGAGGATTGGCCATGTACCCGGGATTGAAGTTGGTGACATATTTTTCTTTAGAATGGAGCTCTGCTTGGTGGGCTTACATGCGCCAAGCATGGCGGGAATAGATTATATGAGTGTCAAGATCACCATGGATGAAGAGCCTGTGGCTGTCAGCATAGTTTCGTCAGGAGGATATGATGATCAGGGGGATGACTGTGATGTATTGATTTATAGTGGTCAGGGCGGAGTGCAAAGGCGAGACGGGCAAATGTTTGATCAGAAGCTTGAAAGGGGAAATCTTGCTCTAGAAAAGAGTCTTCATCGCACAAATGATGTGAGAGTCATTAGGGGCATAAAGGACCTTGCGGGTTCGACCGGCAAGATCTATGTTTATGATGGTCTTTACAAAATTCAAGAATCATGGGCTGAAAAAAATAAGTCGGGATGCAATGTTTTCAAGTATAAGTTGGTTAGGGTACCCGGGCAGCCCGAAGCTTTCTCGTTGTGGAAGTCGATCCAGCAGTGGAAAGATGGAACTGCCCCTCGGACAGGCGTTATTCTTCCTGATTTGACATCAGGCGCTGAGAGCCAGCCTGTAGCTCTCGTGAATGATGTTGATGGTGAGAAGGGGCCTGCTCATTTCACCTACATTTCAACTCTCAAATATTCCCAACCGTTCCCCGCTCCTAAACCCGTGTTGGGTTGTCATTGCTTGGGTGGATGCCAACCGGGGAATGCCAACTGCCCCTGCAACCAGAGAAACGATGGTTATGTGCCTTATTCATCTCTTGGGGTTATTGTGAATCATCAAAACTTGATACATGAGTGTGGACTGACTTGTCAATGCCCTCCAAACTGCCGGAACCGTTTGTCTCAAGGGGGCTTAAAAGTCCGTCTTGAGGTTTTCAAGACAAAGGACAGAGGTTGGGGACTCAGGTCTTGGGATCCCATCCGTGCTGGAGCGTTTATTTGTGAGTATGCAGGGGATGTCATCAAGACGGGTGATTCTGGGAATGAAAGTGATGATAGTTATATATTTGATGCTACACGCTACTATGAGCCATTAGAACCTGTTCATGATTCTAACGGAACCAAAAAAGCCCCATTCCCTCTTGTTATAAGTGCAAAAAACAATGGAAATGTGGCCCGTTTCATGAACCATAGTTGTTCACCTAATGTGTATTGGCAGCCCGTTTTGCGTGAAAGTAACAATGATACGTATCTCCATATAGCTTTCTTTGCTATTCGACATGTTCCTCCCATGCAAGAGCTAACATATGACTATGGGGTAGTTCCACCTGAGAAAGGAGACAAAGGCAAGAAGAAGTGCTTGTGTGGATCTGTTAAGTGCAGAGGGCACTTCTATTGATGATGCCTTTTACTGTTGCAGATGGGTTTTTGGTGCCCTGGGATAAAGGTTAGCTATTATTGTCTTTTCGCATCTCTGAATTGTCTTAATTATATACATGTGTGTGTGTGTGTGGAATTTTTGTGAATGAAGAAGCATGGGCACCTCAAGTTTGTACAGAATTTTAAAATTTAAACACTATCACTTGGCTAGCACGAGGTATTTGAAAATGCACTTTGCGAAATTGACAACATGAGTAATGTCAGACTCATTGTTTTTATGTTGAAAAACAATTGACATTCGCTAACAGAAACTGCTTGTCTTAAAATTTTCGGAAGCTTGTCCCTTTAAAATACATATACTGAGGTGTACAAGGGAAATGAGTTGGCCAGTTTATTAAATGGATATGAAGAGGATTGCTAATATTTCTGCATTAATCGCATGCATCTTTTGGTGGTTATGGACGAGAGAAGTTCAGGATTTGTTAAAGAAGCTATTTGTCTCGCGCTCGATGCTCATCATATTGGTGCAACTTTTAAGTCTTTGGTTTCCAACTGTTTTCTTTGTGTTGCTTTTGTATATGGACAAATCCGTTTTCTCTCAAACAACCTAAGCTCTTAGATGAGACAGTCATTAAAAAGTATTTCACGTGCAAGGCTTGACAAAAAAGGAAAACTGCCTGCAAGTGAAGGGGGCGTGATACAAATATTGGATATTTGATATAGATTCTTTTATCACTAACAACTGCACTGTATTGGACTTTAATGAAATGCTTTTTCTGGTTCTATAGGTTTCGATGCCAGAAGTTTATGATGATGGTAGGAAGAGAGCTTGAAGCTCGCCTCTAACGGGTAGTATTAGAAGTTGCAGATATGCAACAGTGAACCGGAATGACGATGTTTTTTTTTTGTGCAATATGAACTCACCCTTCGTTGTTGTAATTTGTGTAGTATGTAATGTATGATGTTAGAGTTTTGTGTTTGTTTTGGTGTTACTTAGTGAGGCTTGAGTTCTTGCAAACTCTTTTTCACAAAGCTTCCTTTGTATTTTGGTTTAGGGCTAACTTAAATTTGTCTAGAGATCCTTTTGTTTAGGAGGGTTTCAGTATTTGAATTATAAAAGGAAACTTTGTGCTTATTTACTTTTTCCTAAAATTATCATTTACTCTTGTTATTATTATTATTATTATTGTTATTGTTATTATTATTATTATTTCACTCATACCCTGTTTTCATACTTGCGAAACCACCCACTGACGAGTGACTACTTTAAAATACACATATGGGTTAATAACACTAATGATTCATGCAGTTTATTGTTAGAATCACTTTAGTTCTTAAATTTAAATCGTTGCATTGTGGTTCTTCATGTCATAAATAAGTAACATTCTGGTTCTTTTGATGAATTTTTATGTCAAATTTAATCAAAAAACATACTTAAGAGTATTTTCATCAATTTTGTTTAAAATTGTTTTAAAACTAATGAGTTGACTAGTAAAAATTGATGAAAAATGCCTTTAGATAAGTGTTTTTTTTTTTGGTAAAATTTGGTTGATAAATTCATTAGAAAGATTAAAGTGTTATTTTATTTGTAAAAAGAACCGAAACATGACAGTTTAAACTTCATGTATTAAAATGATTTTAAGTTTCACTTTTATGGGCACTAGCAACAGTTGTCCTACATTTATCAAAAAGAGTAACAGTTATCCTACATATATTATCAAAAATACAACTTTTCTTACAAAAATTACTAAAGCTAAATATATTTTAATTTTACACTTATAAGTGAATATTCTCGGTAAATAATTCGAAAATATATTTATGTACATTTCAAAAAAAAAAATAAAAAACTGTGTTATGTTCAATATTAATTTAACCAAATTTCAAATTTGCCCCTCGTAGTTTGTCAAAATTGTGCGAAACCTTTTATAATTTAAAAATAGGCAAAATGCCTCATGTGGTTCATAAAATCATGCTCACGCGCCCTGTGGTTCATCCGTCCATGTACCATCAATTCAGATTCCCTATTAACTATCAAACGAACAAAAGAGAAAACTCTATTTCATTTTCTAGTTTCATCTTTATTCTATGTTTTATATCGTGTTAAGTGTCATGCGATGAAAAAATAATTCTTAACCCACAATTGACTAGAAATCTATTTCATCTGGATATGTGTAAAACAAAAGGAGTGACCAAAAAGAAAATACAGAAAATTTAAAAAGATAGATAGCTTGAACAAAGTACAATATTCTATTTTAAAATATTATTTTATATCCTATTTTATAATCGAATAAATTATGTCTGCATTTCTTGAGGTATAATGTAATTTTAAATTAGTTATGTGATTGTACAAAACACAAATACCCCTTAAGCTATGTATTAACTTAATAAAATTAATCCTTCATTTAGGCGATGCATAATTGCGAGTTGTATTTCTTTTGTTTGCTTTAGGGTTTTGGAATGCGATTCGTATTGTTTTGATAAGTTCAAGATGTAAAAACTATGTATAAAGTGACAATATTAGATTATAAATAGTGACGTCTGATAGTGGTATAAAGTGAAATTGATTCTTTAAAATTGGTAAAATAACAAAATTAATTTAGGTAGAAGCTTTGTTAGGTTCTACGAAGCACATATCTTGATAATCGGGTTAACTACTTTAATTATAGAAAATTTATCTTTTGAACATATTTATTAATATTTATAAAAAAACTCTTAAACCTCGAGAATGTACATGTAATTCTCAAAATAAAAGAAATTATTTCATAATTACACCATATGTCAAGAGGTGTAGATATAATTTTTTTAATAATAATATATATATTTATATTATGTGTATTAAATTATTTATTTAATTGTATACTTGAGCTGAAATTTTTATACTTATCGTGTATTGATTGATTGGAATACTTATCGTATATCTGTTAATGGGAATAAGAAATGAAGTATGAAATACAATTTGAAATAAAAATAAAAGATCTCAAATTAGCTCCGAGATCCCACTTATCAATTTGTGGCGTGTTACCCGCGAAAAATCCGCTTGAATCTGGAAATCCCCAAAACCAACCGTTGCTTCCAAGAATAGTTAGTTTGCAAGGGAAGTGAAAAAAGAGGAGGGAGGGAGAGAGAGAGAGAGAGAGAGAGGCAAGACATTGTAACTGTTGGGGAAAATTGTTTTCTGAGAGAGATGGGTAGCTGCGGTAGAACAGAAAAAAAGCAGGGAAAAAAGAGAGAGAAGAAACAGTTTCTCACAAATTCTCGAGCTCCTCTCACCCACATTCATGGACTGCATTGTATTGTTTTTGCGAGTGGGCACACCTGATTAAGGGGAAAAAACCTAAAAGAAAAAAGAATTAGTGCAGAAGAAAAGATTAAAGGAGGTATTGCATAGCGAGAGAGAGAGAGAGAGAGTGGTGCCCATTGATGGGTGGGACTGAAAATCAAGATTTTGGTGCTCCACCCTCCAAATCCATGGATCCTCCACCTCCGAAGAAGAGGCAATATCAAGTTTGGAAGGGTCGCAATGTACAGCCTCTCTTGCCCTTTCTCATCTTCTTCATTCTTGTGCTCTTTATTATGATTATTATTCTTTCTTGTTTTTATCTGGGCTTTTTAGGTTCTTTTGACATTTCCTTTTGGTGGTGTTTGTTGTTTAGTTTTGTAGTTTTTTGAATTTGTAAGTTTGGGCAAGAAAATCTTGAATGCGAATTGGGTTTTTTTTTTTTAAAACAAAAACAGAACCAAGTTGATTTTGATGGGGATTAACCCAAAACATCTTACTTTAATGTCTCAAGTTTCTAGGGGAAAGTTGAAGTGAAAGGTTTATTGCTCAACCATGTCAATGCATTTTTCTTGTTAATGATAAATTTGCATTTGCATCTTTGGTAGCATGATATTTCATCTTCTCTTTCAGTTCCATCTCTGAAATTGAGCTACTATTATCATAAGCCCTTAAGTTGATACATTCACAGACCAAAACCATTTATGGTCTTGCCTTATATGGTGGGTGTATAACATGATTTTGTATAGATGGTGCTATACATACATACATACATACATACATACATATATATATATATATAAAGGAAAACGGCTTTCTGCGTATGCTTGAACCCTTTTGTAAAACCATTTACGTTTAGGAAGACTTTTAGCTAGGGATTTATGTCAGCCAGATGATCAAAAGCTATAGAAAATTCGATATTTTCTTGAATGTAAGTTGTTCTGTATTTAATGGTACAAAGGCTGCTTTTTTGCTGGTTGTTACCGTTTTTTACTCTGGTATTTCTGAAACAAGCTCTTTTGTAGAATGTAAGCATCCACAGAATATCTGTATTCCTCACAACTGATTGAATGTTTCTACAAAATAACACAATCGATACATTGTTCTGTTTAATGTTTCAGAAATTTTTGTGTGGCGGGAGATTGGTCTTTGGTCCTGATGGGTCATCGCTCATTTTATCCTCCATCCTGATAGGGGGGCCTGCATTAACTTTCTGTATCAAGATGTTTTTGAGGCTTCGGAAAGTCGAATTCTCATATGGCCATGCTGTATTAATTGTGGGACTTGTCCTCACAGTTTCGGTGGGTAAAACATTTGATATTTCTAAGAGATAAAAGCACTTTGCCTTCTAAATTGCGGACTCTATACAAGTTGCCATATATTACATTTTCCAATGGGATATTCCTACAAGATTCCACCACATGATATGTCGATGTGCAAAAACCTGTATAGTTTGGACATTATGGTGTCGTGTGAAGCGTATAGTCTATATGATAAAGGGTCATGTAATGGTATCCTGCCGGAATATTCTACCGGAAAGGTAATATATCAAAAATGTGCATTTTGGATGTTAAAGTGTCACAGAAAGTGTTAATTATACTTTGCAACCCTGAACTACACCATTGGTCGCACATACCCCATCGAACTACAAAATTTAACAACTTAGCATCCTCTTTTGGGTTAATTTGTTACATTTGTATCAAACTGGAGGCCTAATTTGTTATGTTTTGTAGTTCAGAGGGTATATGCAAACAATGACGTAGTTTAAAGGTGCAAAGTGTAATTAACCCAATATAATTTAGGCCACAAAGTTAAAATGCTAATAGTTTGGATGGCAAAGAATTTTTTTGCTTGCTTCCCAATTTCTGAAATGGATCTAGAACCATTTCTATGAACTAATCATTTAGACTTTTTTGCAGGATTTGATTTTTCTCTTCATGACATCTGCAAGAAATCCCGGAATAGTTCCTAGAAACTCGAGGCCACTCGAGTCAGATGCCACATTGGAATCCACTCCATCCATGGAGTGGCTCCGCAGTGCTGCTGCAACTCCCGACTTGAGAGTGCCCAAAATGAAGGATGTTTATGTTAATGGCCACAAGGTTAAAGTAAAGTATTGCGATACTTGTTTGTTATACCGCCCACCGCGTGCATCCCATTGCTCAATCTGCAACAACTGTGTCGAGCGGTTTGATCACCACTGTCCGTGGGTTGGTCAATGCATTGGAGTGGTAAGCATTAGGATCAAAATCTATGCTTAGATGTTCTTGTGATTTTATGCATAACAACGGCTTAAAATGTTGAAGAGGATAGACATTAAATATTTATTATCTCTGATATGACCCTTCACGTGCAGGAGTTTCTTTTCTATAATTATTTTTGTTTTTATTTCTTATTCTTTTTTCAGCCTTGCACATGATGCTTTTCTTCTCATAAATGGGTGGCAGTGGGACTTGAACTTTGGACCCCTTGTTTGGTCTAACTCTAATTCCATATTGAATCAACACATCTAAAACTTTACACTATTGACTTACCCCGATTTTGCAGTACACCTCAATCGAATCATTGTTTTACAAAGTGCGGTTATATACTAGCTAGCATTTATATGTTGACGAAAAAGAAGCATTATTGTATACAAGTTGTATTAAGTATCTAATGTCTCTTCTATTTAATAGTTTAAACTTTTAAATGAAGCGGTCATTCAATATAATGACAAAGTTAGACCAAACAACGAATTGTGGTTTGAAAACGAGATTTAAAAAGGAGCATAGCGCCTATCATGAGGGGATATATTAGATATTCTAAAATATTTAATTTCTCTTCTCTTTTAACTGAATTAAGTTTTTATTAAGTAATACAACATCGAATATTTTGCAATAGATGAGCTTTTTATCTCCATCTATCTTTTGTTGATAAAGACTCAATATGATGATCTGATGCAGCGTAACTACCGAACTTTTATCTTGTTCGTCTCAACATCAACAGTCTTGTGTATATACGTTTTTACGTGTTCTTTATTGCATCTTGCCAAACAACCCGGTCGCATATGGACGGTCATGTCAAGGGATATCCTCTCGGTCATTCTAATATTTTACTGCTTCATTGCGGTGTGGTTCGTCGGTGGTCTGACCGTCTTCCATGTCTATCTCATCTGCACCAATCAGGTTAGCCATTATAAACGATTTTCTAATTTACAAGTGTGTCATCATAACATTATTTTTGGCTCAACCTATCGCATACAGATAAAAGTCTAGAATTAATTACACTTGGCACCCTTGGATTGTACTTTATGTCTCGTTTACCCCAGGAACTACAGAATGTAGCAAATCTACTTGTGAATTATATATATTAGGGGCCAATTATGTTTTTTACCATGCTGACTGGCTGATTTGTTACATTTTATAGTTGAGGAGGGTAAACATGATATAGGTGTAATTCAAGGGTGCAGAGTGTAATTAGCCCTAAAATTACATAACCTTTCCATTTGTATATATGCCTATTCTCTTATATGTGTGTGTGTATACATATACATACACATACTCACATATATATATATATTTATTTATACATGCCTATGGATATGCATAATATTGACTTATCAAATACAAGCATAATTATTTCCTCAAATTATAATAATACTAATAAAACAACTAGCCGTAGTATAACAAGATGCTTTAATGCCATTTAATAGACAATAATATGTGACATGATATCTACCATAAGAAGTAGAGCACGTTACATGGTTCAGGTTTTTCCATAAATATTCTCCTAACATTTCTTTTCAATAATTGACAGACGACATATGAGAACTTCCGGTACCGATATGACAAGAAGGAAAATCCATATAACCTTGGGACGATTAAGAACCTCAAGGAAATCTTTTTCTCTAAGACGACGCCTTCTCTTGTCAATTTTCGTGAATGGGTGTACAAAGAAGAGTACCCGTTTATAATAAGCAGAAAATTTGACGGCGATGATATTGTCAAGTCTAGCAAGCATTTAGACCTGGAACTTGGTTCGTTTGGCAAACGTAGTCCGGAACTCTTTAAGAATTTGGACTATGAAATGATTGAGGAGAGTTTGAGGAAGGACAAAGGAGAAGTTATACTTGATCCTTTCTTCTTTCCTCCACTAGAAGAAAGCTCTTCCGTGGGAGGGAGTCTTCTTGATGATGATCCCGTAGAGAGCTCACCTGTGGCGCTTCAAAGATAAGGTAATTTTAAAATTTTAATTTATGCAGGATTTTGCAACTTTGCACATTAGTAGTACTGTGAGAAATTGAATGTCAAAATGAGGCGATTATTCAATATGGCTACTAGAGACAGATCGAACAAGGTCTTGGTTCAAACCAAACGTCGACTTATTTAGAAAAAAAATGGTTTCGCATGCAAAGTTTAACTAAAATATGCGTCTCCTCTTGAACTTCTCTAATAACTTAAGTTTCTAAATGAGGCTGTCATTCAATGTGGTATTGGAGTGAAGCTGAATAAAGGGTTGACACTGTTTGCATATGAGGTGTGTTGGAGATGTGAAATAGTTAATGTCTCTATTCACTAACATTATAAGTTTTTATTGATCCACCCCACCTTCCCCCCCCCCCCCCCCAACCAAAACACACAAAAAAAAAACAAAAAAAGAAGCTTAAACTTTCCAAAAAGACGGTTACTGAATAAGTATGAAGAGTATTCACTACATCACTAACAAAAGCTTCATTTTAGATCTCAATTGAGTTACTCGAGTAAGTCTTACACCATCACTTTTACTCAAGACATTAAGGGGGTGTTTGCAAACTCTTCTGCTTTAGATAAGTAGAAGTTGTAAAGAAACTTGAAAAAAAATTGAGTAGTAAAAGTGAGTAGTATTTGGGAAGGAATAGTGAAAAGTAGTGGTTGACTTTTGAAAAAGTAACTAAAAACTGGAAGCAAATGCTTTTTCCAGCTTCTAGCTTATTCAAACTTTTTCCAATAGAAGCAAAAAAACAAAACACAATTTTTTTTACCCCACAAAAGGTGAAAAAGCATTTCTTTTTTAGGGGATTGCAATCACCCTCTAAAAATGCTCATTACGCATATCATGAGGATCCATCTTGGTGTAGGTAACTTGATAAGCCATTGTATCAACATTAGCATTTTCCTACTGTTTGCCTTGGTTTCCTTAATTGCTGCTACATTTGTTTTTCCTCTGTCTCAGGTTGTTGTGATCCCGTTGTTTTCCGTTTTGAGGACCGAGTGTTGGAAGGTTTGATCAACCCGGTTAAACATAAAGCCAATGATCCTCACGTATATAATAGGCCGCTCTTTTCTCCCCAGAAGGAGTCTAAGAAGCACGACTGATACTTCGCATTGTACATTGTGAAAAGAAGAAGTGAAAATACCTGTGGATATTGAAATCTTGTAAATTGAAATTACTGGTGTGGCAGGATAGCTTTAGTCAGTCTTCCTCTCTCTCTCTCTCTCTCTCTCTCTCTTGTGGATATTGAAATCTTGTAAATTGAAATTACTGGTGTGGCAGGATAGCTTTAGTCAGTCTTCCTCTCTCTCTCTCTCTCTCTAGGACCTATGTATTATTTTGTCACGCCAGGAAAAATCTCTTCAAAGATCAAATCATTTGTTGATCTTTAAGAAGAAGAATAGTTTTCCAGAAAAGTTTCTTGCAGTGTTTTTGTTTTTCTTCTGTTGCTTTATTACTTGCCACTGAGCAATCTTTTTGTTTTCTACTGATCTGATGAAGACAACTCTGTTGGGCTATCTGGAATTATTGCAACAGTTAAGGTTGACTTTTTCTAGGACTTGGAGCTTCTGGACATTCTAAAAATTACACAATTTGGTTAAAAACTGTTTTGTGGCATGAAAAATTGGTCCATTGGATTTTTCAAAATGGAAATTGTCAAATGCCATTGGATTAAACCACATGCCATAAAATCCCAATCCAATATTCGTATCGGACATGATAATTTGTCAAATTCATGAAGTTTAGTGGCATCTAAACAAGAAATTTATATGAGAAATTCTTAAAACGGGAAAATTTTACAGACCCCTCGTGCTATCTGTACTAAGCGAAAATATCTTAGTGAAATTTTAATTAGCATAATAGACTTTATAAAAATATAAATTGAGCACCTTGAGGCCCGTTTGAATGGGCTTAAAAAAGTGCTTTTTAAATGGTATTTTTTAGAGTAGAGTTTTTTTGTAAGCTAAAAAGTTTCGTATTTTGATACAATAATTAAAAGTGATTTAAAAAGTGTTTCCATCTGAAGCTACTCGAGGGTAGCTTCTTAAAAAAAATCATTTTTGACTTTTTTTTTTCTAGTTTTTGCTTTTTTCAAAAAGCTCATCCAAACATAATTTTTTTTTTTTTTTGGCAAAAAATAAGTGCTTCTTCCTTAAAAAGAGCCCATTCACACAGGCTCTAAATCCTGCAGTTTGGAAAAGTGCTTCACATGCTAGAATTGCGAAAATTTATATATTTTTTTACTTGTAAAAAGACCATTTAACCCTTATTTGCTTGTAAAATAATTTGGTAAAAAAGACCCTATGTAATTGTAAAATTGCAAGAAAAATCATGTGTTTTTAAAATTGGTGACATGCAATCTATATGTTTGTAGAAAATTGGGAAAAAAAAATTACGTATATGTCGGGATAAATTCAAAAGTTCGATAAATTAATAAGTTCATGACAATGATGGGAAGAGTAAAAAAAATAAAATTAGAAAGGTTACAGATTTTTTTTTCCCTATTAAAGATTACACGGGGGTATGGTGTAATTAACTCGTCTAAGAAGACACAAAGTTTGAATGGCAATTTTTCTCTTTTTCCCCTAAAGAGTAATTGCTCTAAATTCCTCACCCTTTGGCGTTAAAATACAGATACCAAGAAATCAAAATGAGCAGACATATTAGTTAATCTATTTCAAAAACACGGGATATCACGAAAACGTCGAGGCAAAAAACAGTGTTGTGCGATCAAAGATCCTCAAACAATCTATTTATCTATTATAAATTTATAATAATAAACTTTGATCTCATGCTCTCTCTCTCTCTCTCTCTCTCTCTCTCTCTTCGAATTAAATTCTTATTATCGAATTCCAAACATTGTAAACAGATTGAACCAAAGCTTCACCAACCTTGGCAGAAGAGAGAGAAACAGAGTGATGATATACCTAATGGCACTTTAGAGAGAGAAGATAACTGAAAATCAATTTTTTAGAGTTTATTGCAAATAACCCTGTGTTATTAAAAAGTAGTCAAAAAAAATCCTATGTTATTTTAATTATCAAAAATAACCTTGTGAAAATTAAAATTTGCCCATCGCCCCTTGACCGACATTGACCAATAAAAAAAAATAAACTTCCAAAATTACCCTTATATTTATATCCAAGAACACACGCACACACACAAACTCACACAAAGAACACACACACACCTGCACACACACACAAGAACACACGCACGCACACAAACACAAGAACACACGCACACACACAAACTCACACAAAGAACACACACACACACCTGCACACACACACAAGAACACACGCACACACACAAACTCACACAAAGAACACACACACACTTGCACACACACACAATCACACACTTGCATATAGTGGAAAGAACTCAGATCTGGTTGGGAAGAAATCAAGAAATCAGATCCGGTGTTGGTGGTAGTGACGTGAGGAAGACGATGGGGGTGGTCGCGGTGGTAGGAGGATGTGAGCAGTGGCGGCGGCGGCAGCGGCGGCGGCGGCGGCAGCTCCGGTGTGTGTGTTTTCATGTTGGTGTGTGTGTGTTTAGGTGTGTGTGTGTGTGTTCTTGCGTGTGTTTGTGTTTGTGTGTGTGTGTGTTCAGGTGTTCTTGTGTGTGTGTGTGTGTTCTTGCGTGTGTTTGTGTGTGTGTGTGTGTTCAGGTGTTCTTGTGTGTGTGTATTAAATTTTAAGTTATATTTTTATGTTTAACATGTATTTTTTATTATATAAATTTTATATTATTTAATTTTTTTATAAAGGACAAAAAAAGGGTAAATTTGTCTTTACAAAGGGTAAAAAAACAAAAATCTTTGCAAAAATAGTGCGTGACATCTATTTCCCGGCGAAAGGGTTTATTTGGCTAATTTTAATTATGATAGGGTTTATTTTGATAATTAAAATTTCACAGGATTTTTTTTGACAATTAAACATAATACAGGTAGGCATCGTGCAATTTACCCCAATTTTTTAGTTAGAGAAAAATGCACGTAAATGAAAAAGACAACAAACAGATTGATAGAAAACGAATAAACAATCAAAATTAACAAATACAAACAGAACTGTAAGGAGAATAAGAACATCCTTCCTGAGAAAATCCGTCTTTCAGACAGAAATACAGAGCAACAGGCAGCCGTTTATTGATCATCTCTCTCTCTCTCCCTCCCTCCCTCCCTCTAACCATAACCCATCTTCACAATCTCTTGAAAATTTCAAAGCACTCATAAAACTCAAAAGAGTCCATGGGTTTTGCATGAATGATCAAGAAATGTTGAAAAAGCACTTGGTTTTAGATTATTGATAGTGGTTTTTTCTATGTGGGCTTTTGTCAAAAAAAAAAAAGGGTTCATAAAGAAAGGAGCTTTGTGAGATCAAAAACTAAAATCAATCTGGATTGAGTTTTTGGGGTTGCCTTTTTTTTGTTTTTTTCGCTCTTCTTATTTTTCTGAGCTGAAGGAGCTATATATATGGACCTCGAAAAACCCAAGCCACTGAGGCTTTATCAAGTTTGGAGAGGAAGCAATGTGAGCCACTTTTTTCCTTTGGATTGATTTCTTTTGCTTGATGATTATCTGAGACTTATGGGATTTCTTGATTTGGATGTGCAAATTTATTTCTTGTTATTACGGATTGAAATGTGCTAAAATTGCTCAAATATTTCCTGTATTTTTTGCTGTACTAAATTTTTTTTTTTTTTTGGGGATGTTTACTAAGATCAAGTAGTGAACTGCATTGATGGAATATTTAACTAGATTTTATCATGTGAGTTGTTGGATTTTACTGGCTTTGCAGCTGATTGTTCCGAATAGGAAACTTATCCTTGATTTGTAGATGTGAACATTGCATGTAACGTGTTTGCTGAATTGCCCACGTGAAGAATTTAGTAAGAGATTAATTAATTAATTCATTCATTCTTGTTTTTCTTTTTTCCTTTTTCAATATTACAGAGATTCCTATTTGGAGGACGATTGATTTTCGGTCCCGACGTCTCTTCTTTGTTTTTGTCCACTTTCATGATATTAGGTCCGGCCCTCGCATTTTGTACAAAGATCTCATTGATCATCAGACACAATATCAGAGAAAACAAAAGTTGTTTTCCATGGTACATTGTACTTTTTGTGGCTATAAAGCTAACAATGTTGGTATGTAAACTATCCCAAGTTGTCCTTCGATATTGATCTCATTCTTATATGGGGAAAACAAGCTGTAATAACTAGTTGATATCTTGATATTTTTGCAGGATATGTTGTTCCTCTTTCTTACATCATGTAGAGATCCCGGTATCATTCCTAGGAATCAAAAACCTCCCGAATGTGATGAGACTGTCGAAATAAACACTCCTTCGATGGAGTGGATCAATGGTAGAACTCCTCATTTGAAACCCGCAAGAACGAAGGAGGTTATTGTAAATGGGCAATCGGTCAAAGTGAAATTTTGTGATACGTGTTTGCTTTATCGTCGTCCTCGCTCGTCTCATTGCTCCATTTGTAATATTTGTGTTGACAGATTCGATCACCACTGTCCGTGGGTTGGCCAATGCATTGGTAGAGTGAGTATTCTACTCATATCATCTCTAATAGTTTAAACTTTTAAATAAGTTGTTACTCAATATGGCGTCGGAGCCGGACAAAATAGAAGGTCTTGCATTTGAATCTAACGACAGCTAACCCTTTTTTGGAGAAAAGAGTTTCACGTGTTAGGCTCATGAAAAGAATATTGCATGCACGTGCTAGGATGTGTTAAAGATACTATGAAAATATAATATGAGAAATGATTATAGAACCCTCCGTGTATTTATATAAAATTACACAAATATCCCCTCTTTGTTTTAGAGTTACACTTATTTCCCTTATAACTTATTTCCACTCGATTGTTAGCCCCTTTTGTTGATTATTACACATAGTTATACTTCAAATCTTAGTAAACTTTTGAATATGTTCTCACATGTGTGTGGTGTTATACAAGTTTCTCAATAATTTTTTCAGTTTTTATTAAATTTCAACAACTAAAAGGGGGTAATTGTAATTTTTTAATTGCACATCGTTCCAGGCGAGGTCAGTGTAATTAAGCATCTTATCACTTCCACCAATTTAAACTTTTAGATGAGACAATCATTCAACAGTGCATATTATGTTTGTTTCATTTTCTCAAGCGATAGCAACAAAGATCATGACACATGTTTTTGCGCACGATTAAAATGTAATTAATCGTTTGTGTATATGCATGCAGCGCAACTACAGATACTTCTACATGTTTGTAACAACATCGACAATCTTATGCATATATGTTTTCGTCGTGTCTTTGATCAACATTGTCTGGCGGCGAGGCACTATTTGTAAAGCCATGTCAAGTGATATTTTATCGGATTTTTTGCTTGTCTACTGCTTCATTGCTGTTTGGTTCGTTGGTGGCCTTACACTTTTCCACCTCTATCTGATCAGCACAAATCAGGTAATCTAATTTCTTTCTAAAATTTGTGCCCAAACAAGATACTAGAATTTTCTGGGTGTAGAAGTGAAAATGTTGTCTCATAAACTATTTGGATAAATAAGATTAGTGTAGCTTATAAGATGTCAGTAACGGTAATGTTGTAATTAATATGATTTAAATTACACAGACTACATATGAGAACTTCAGGTACCGGTATGATAAGAAGCAGAACCCATATAACAAAGGGATAATCAAGAACTTTCAAGAACTTCTATTCTCTGAGATCCCACGTTCAATGCATGATTTCAGAGCATCTGTAGAAGAAGATGATGAAATTACGATCGTGGGGCCCACGGATCATAACTGTGCCGAAGACATCGATGGCTCTAAAGAAAAAGTCGATATTGAAATGGGAACTAAGACTGGTGAGGACAATGCTGAGGTGAAAAAGCGTGAAAAATCTGAAACATCAGCTCAAGCGTAAAATATACATATCGATTGTATCGAAAAAAACCTCTGATTGTGGATATATAAAGCTTGAGTCAGAGGATGATAATGTTGAGAATAATGCAGGATCTTGCGGCAGAAACAGGAAGCCTTTTTTTTCGTTTTTTTTTTTTTTGTCTGAAAGTTGTAGATAGATAATTCTATAATGATTTTGTTGTATGTTTTCTTGTGCTTTTATCTTGTCTTAGTTTGAAATGTCTTCAGCCCTTTATTTGGATTTATTTTTGTAATCTCAGCTGCAGGAGTATATATATGGAGGGTTGGTTTTGTGAAATTGTGAGATCATTAATTAATATTTACTATTTAGAGTTAATTTCATTTTGCACCCTTGAATTATGCACTTCGCCGCATATATATACTAAAAACGAACACTTTTATATTGGTGAAAAAAAAAATGTAAGAAATCGATCCTATTATCTATAATTTAGGGGCTGATTTGTTACGTTTTACAAAAATATATGCGACGAAGGTATGATTCAGGGATGCAAAGTGTTTATTCCCTTGTCATTCTTGTTAGCGGAGACAAACATTCAATAGTATAGTTGTTAAAGGGATAAATACTAAAAAGTTCTTAAAATAAATTTTCATATCTAAAAATCCCATGAAAATAAGTTTTAATCCTAAAAACCCGTTTCACTAACTTTTCATTCCAAAAAGCCCAACAATTTATCTTTTGACTAAATTGCCCTTAATTTTTACATTAACAACATAATAAGGTTGTTTGTTTCATATAATGTTTTTCTTTAATTTCTTTAAATTGGATTATTTAAATGATAAATTTAAGAAACTAAAGTTTTGGAATAGCATTTTTCGGAATTTGAATATATAAATTAGGAAAAATATTTTCATAAATTTCAGATATATAGACTATAATGTAGATAATTTTCAAAATTAAACAAAAAGATTAAAATCTTCAAAAAAGAATTATTAAAATTTTTTTTATACATGCAAATTAAGTAGTGTAAGTAAATTAACTTAATTTATGATTAAATATAAACAAAAATTAATGTAAGAAAAGTCAAGGTAATTTTGTGTAGAAGTAGATGACTGTGTTTCTTGGAATTAAAAATTGACACAATGGGTTTTTAAGAATGAAAAATATCTTCATAGGTATTTTTGACATGAAAATAAATTTTCAAGGGTTTTTAGTAATTTTCCCTATTGAATAATGCATGGAAATAGACTTCTGAAATTGAAGGCTTGATGCACAGATAAATCATTTCTCAATATAAAATTTTTCTCTTACAAAATTAAACACAGAAAAGTTGAAATCCAACACTGTATCAAGGTTAACCTACAAATCATTGTTAAGCTATGAACAACTTTACAATTTCTAGAGCATAAATTTCTAGCACACAACAAACAATCAACTAATCATATCAACTTAATTTCCCAGATTTCACCTGCGGAGAATAACCCTTCTTAGCAGCCATCGCCTTCGCCTTTGCCTTCTCCTTCTCCTTCTTCGGCCGGCTTAGTATCCCGATCACCCAAACCGCCACCAGAGTGGCCTCCACCGGCGCAAGCCAATAAACGATCAAATGCTCCTTGCTTATATGCTCTCCGTTAGCAAAAGCCCACCCGATGACCTAAGAGAGACACGTAGATTTCAGCTTTCACATGACATGTATATTTTCCCGAATTGCATATCCAATATAATTCAAGTAGGGATAGAGCCAGGAATTTAATTTGGTGTGGGTGTTGGGGTCCCGTGGGGTGGGGGGTTGGGGTTGGGGTTTCATGTGGCTCTGTCTTGGAGTTCAAGGACTAGAAAAGATTTATATAACAATAAAAGAACAGATAAGATCTTCTAATGTAGAATAGTATTTCATCTCCTATTCCATAATATATATTCATGCCATGTGCATAAAATTATTTCTTCAATGATACACTTGGCCTGGAATCTTTACAGTTGGTGTATATTCATTGAATGAAATAGGTGATGAAATACGATTTATAATAGATGATCTCAAATGATAAAAGAAATACTTACAGAGGCAGGATTCATGCAACCCCCTGTTAGGTCGGAGCCAAGAATGTGAAGAGTAAGCTTGGACAAGCTCGAAATCCAAGTTTTCATGAAAAAACTATCAGTACCCCGTCTAGCCAGCGCAAGGGAAATGATGCCGATGGCGAACGTCAAAAGACCTTCAGTTAATGCGCCCTTTGCAATGTCGACGTTCAATTGGGGGCCGCGTCCTATCCAAGGAAAGGTGTCCAGGATGAGCCTAACCCCATAAATGGAACCAACAACCTAAGAGAAATGGAAAGAACGACAAAAGTATGAGGAGAGAAAGATTTGCCAAAATAATGAGGTATAACATATCGAAATGCGTCCCGTAACTTAGGCTGACTATAGTTTTTATCCTGTCAATTCGTCGTACTGGCAATTCTCATCGTGTAACTTCAAAAAAATAGCACATTTAGTCCGATTTCACCCATAAGAATCTTAATTCTGCCGGAAGAGGTCATCTCATTCCTGGAGGTAAAGAGGATTTGCAATATAAATCAATCTTGGTATGTCCTACTATTGAATCAGTCCACAATCCAAATCCACTTCTGCGTACTTAATACTCGCGGGGACGAAGCTAGAATTTTTGATTTTGGGGGGAGCGATGTCAAATTTCTATAAAATATTAAGAGTATTTCTATGAACTGGGAGGGGGAATTCAAATATTTCAAGAAAATATATGTAAATTTTAACTTGATATACACTTGAAAGGGCGGTCCCGCCCTCTGTTCGCTTCGTATCTGTTTAATAGGATTTTGTTATCACAAACAGTAAAAAAGAAGAGTAATGAATACCCAAATTGTCAACTCAGCTTCTCTAATTTAAAAGATAAAATCCCCTCCCACAAATGAAACCCTAACACTCCAAGAACATTCAATTCAAGAAAATTAATAAAATAACTATCCAAATATACAGTCCCCCAATCAACATAAGTTATGACCGTATAATTTCAAGCTCAACTCATGATTCTATTCACTTAATCCACAAACAAGAAATTACAGAACACAATATGAACAAGCAAATCAAAGTTGTTTTGCTTAACACACACACACACACACACACACACACACACATACCTGGGCAGGGATTCTAGCGCCAAGAGTGAAGAGGAAATCAGAAAAATCCCCAGAAACGGCGGCGGCCAAAAGGGTGAGGGGGTTGTAGGCCCCACCCCTGGTGGCCTTCGCCATGAATGCAAAGAAGAACATGTTGATAACGGAAACTGTGTATCTCACAATCTCTCCCTTAACTTCATGAGCGCCATAGCCCAAGATTCTGTGCACAAAAATCTTGTTTAGCACGCCCGACCAGACCCACATCAACGACATCACGAAATCAGCCGCAAGCAGTCTCCAGGCCCGGCCTCCCATTCTCTCCTCTCTCTCTCTCTCTCTCTCAAGAACACAGACAGACACGCAGTGAGAGATAGAGCTGATCCATGTCTCATGTTTTCTTGGAATTTTCGCGCTGGAGTAGACGCGGCCTTTATTATTTACAGGTATTTTAAACGACCGCGTGTTCGTCGAATTGTCCATTTCTTTTCATTCTTTATTTCTTAAATCCCTAGGTTCGTTTATTTTACGTTGGGTTCACGAGTGATTTGATAAAAAATAATCTAGTTAAATGTTTAAAGAGAAATTAAGAGATAATTTATTGGCCTAAGTCTAAATTTTATCCCTTTTAATCCCTTATCTCTCAAATGCATCGATTTAGTCCCTCAATTTTATAATTAATCTCGTTTTCTTACTAGGTGCAGTAACATCGGGACTAACAATATGACGAGTGTTTTATATTTATCATGTGATTGATGTACAATTCAGAGAGTAACCAATTATATGACAAGACATGACCAAAAAAAAAAAAAATCAATTATATGACAAGTGTATTAATATTTACTATATGATTGGTTGAGCGCGGTCAAATCAAGTCTAGACATGAATTTTCCTCACCTAATTATTTCATTAGTATTCAACAAAATTTTTAGTCAAGTGGATAGAATATTCTTCTCGGGGTATTTTTGAAAAATATTTATTGTTAACTAATAAATATTATTTTCTTTATTTTCTTTTTTCTTTTTTGATAATAAGCCAATTAGTTTTTTTCTTTCTTTTTTTGGCAATTTAACGAACAGTACTTCAGTAATATACTCATAAAAAGTCCTTTATTTCAAAGAAACATAGGCATATGAAGTATTGAAATGATTCACTATGTTGCTTCATTTTAGGAATTTTACAAAAATCGTGTTCTAAGTATATGATGTTTGAGTTTTTCTCTTTTATATTTCATTTTTTTTTCAAATTTTATCGTTTATCTTTTCAAATTTTCAATTTTCATCCGATTTTGAACTAATTTAATAGTTGGAGTTGACGTAGCATGAAAAATTGTCACTTTTCTAATTTTTTCGCCAATATGCTAATGCGGCAATAATGTTGGTTGTGACATGTGCATTTTGATCCTATATGAAAATGAATTGGCATTAAAAAAAAGCCACATAACATTTTTTTTATATATTTTACTATATATATTAAAAAATATTTAATTTATATAAATATTATAAATTTAGAATTTAAATATATATTTTTTTTATAAAAATATTATATAAATTCAATTAATTTAAATAAATACAAAATATAATGAAGCTACATATTAAATAATAAAAATTAAAAATAAAAAAATTTCTTTCTTTCTTCTAAAAAAATCTAATATATATATATATTAATAAATTAATTAATTAAAAAAAGAAAAAAAATCACTATTCATTATCTTCTTTACCCAAACCCTCCCCCCCCCCCAACTCCAAATTCCCTAATTCCCCCAACTCTCTCTCTCTCTCTCTCTCTCTCTCTCTCTATGTATATATATATATATGTGTGTGTGTGTGTGTATATTTGTTTGTGTGTGCATATATATGTATATGTGTGTGTAATTTTTTTATTTTTTTTTAATTTATATGTTACCACATGGACATTTTGGAGGCAAAATCAACAAAAATTCCCAAATTATTGGTCACATCAGCATCGGTGAAAAAATTCAGTCAATTATCATGCCACGTCTGCTCCAACGAGATTTTAATCCAAAATCGAACGAAAATTGAAATTTTCATAAGCTAAAGATTAAAATTAAAAAAACTTAAAATATAAAAGATAAAAACTCAAACACCTCATACTTAGAGGACAATTTTTGTAAAAATCCCCATAATTTTAGGTGGTTTCAAGTGCCTAAGGTATTAAAATAATTTCAAGTGTGCAAGCATTAATGAAGGGGATTTAACCAAACACCAAAGCTCGGAGGAATTTCAATTAGGCCAAATTTCAACAAATAGGGGAAAAGATAACAAAGAGGGGTAGGAAGAAGATGCGATAAAGTTTTGGTGATGTTTCTTGACAAGAAGAAAATTATATAGTAATGATGTTTTGATTTTTTTTTATATATTTGATTTCTTTTTTTTATATTTCTTTGGACAATTAATTGTGTGGTGCCATTTTAGTGGCATATGTATGTTTTGGCCGCAAAGTTCATATTTTATTTTAATGTGATTGTATTGTCATTTTTTATACATAGTCTTGGTCTTTTGTGAGCCCTCCAACTTTTTTTTATCCGTGCATAATTTCTCAAGACATTAAATAAAGAAACATTTACCTCAACTTTGTGAAAAGTCTCAAGAACCTCTTTGTCCTCCCCTTCCATTCTATACCTTGCGAATTTTTTTGGAAAATGGGTATTACCTCACAAGTTGTGGATTGCTCGACTTTTTTGGACATCCTACCTACTTTATTTTTCTTTTCAGCTCCTAGTCCAAAAGGCATGCCTGCAGCTTGTCACTGTACATTCTTCTAATTCCTCACTACTTCTCAAGGTGATTGCACTTACATTTTATTTTGAGTTAACTTTCATTTGCGGGAGCAATGTCCGGTGAGATTCCAATTTAGCCACGAATGTAGCTAGTTGATGAACCTTGCTCCCCAATTTATATATGCTAGCTCCCACCTTGCTCGCATATTGTTTTGAGTTAACTGTCATTTGTGAGAGCAATGTCCCGTGAGATTCTAATTTAGCCACAGACTTAGCTAGCTAGCTGATCAACCTTGCTTCCCAATTTTTTGTATGCTAGCTGCCACCTTGCTTTCCAAATCTCCCATCTTACTTTCCAAATTTTGTACGCTACCTCCCATCTTGCTCTCCAAATCTCCTATCTTACTTTTCAAGTTTTGAATATTAGCTCTCACCTTACTTTCCAAATTTACCATCTTACTTTCCAGGTTTTGATTGAAGGACATAGTCTCTTGTTGAAATTGCAAAGTATTAATTGCTAATCACTACAAAAAAAATGTATTTTGTGTGACAAAATATTTGTGAGGAGATTTAATTTTGTCACATAAACATACCACAATGTGACGAATTATAATTTCATCACATTAAATTGTGTTTTTTAAAACAAATTGAAGTTTTCTCACAATAACTATGACTAGTGTGAGGAAATATAATTTTTATCACGAAAAAGACTTTTTTTTTTTTTTTTCTCACAACAAGTTAACAACATGATATTATATAAAAAAAATTCCTCACAAAATATCTAATTAATATTTTTCATAATTTTCTTAAAAAATTAAATGAATAAATGTTATGAAAGAATTTGATTAATGATCTCACAATTATATCTTCGAGAGTCGTACTTGGAGTGGACTATGGCTGGTGCGGCAAAGCGTGAGGCCTTGGCTTGTATCGATGGAAATTATGTTACATAACTCCATAATTACAATTGAAATTACCTCTCCAATCCTAGTCGTAGGTATCAAAAAACAGATCGTGTTTCCTCTGGGGTGGTACAGAAAATCCTCCAACTGTAATTGTCTATTCAAGATCATCAACTAGAAACGTGGGGTACCTCTCAGTCACATGACATTTAGAAGTGCAAATTCCATATGCTTTGAGTTGAGGGGAGTTGGCCATCTCTTCATATGCAATTGATGTCTAAACCAACCAAGTTAGCTATTCCTCGGCAATAGTACCAAAATTTGATGTATGTTGAATCCACCAAAATAATTCCTACTACTCTAAAGATAAATAAAATTGTAAATAGGATGAGCATGGTCGATTTCATAGGGAATAACCTATTGACAAATTTGCAAGACAACCAGGCATGCAACATAAATTAAAAAAGGGGAATTTTGAATAAAAAGTCACTAATGTAAAATAAAATAAAAGCAACAGATTAATTAAAAACAAATCTATATGAATAACAACTCAGTCAAGGATCATTTTTCGCACAACGTTTTCATAGATTGATCATTGATTCAAAGATTGCTTTTAAATTCATGCAATAGATCAGTTATAGTCTCCAGAAAACTTGTCCAAACTAATTATTCCTTAATAATATACTAACCATGTAAACGCAATGAATAATCCGTAATTAACGAATAACCATAGTCGAATAATAGAATTAAACTAGTGAACAATATTACAAAGTAGAAAGACCCAATCCTAGCTAACAAACCAACAAATGTGGTTCTTCAAAACTAGATTGTGTATTTTTCATAGTATAATTCAAAACCTTCGACCCATTTGAATTATAATATTTTTAACTAGTGTTGATTCAATCAAACAATTACGGATTTGATTTTATCAACTGAAATTATAAAGTTTAATTAATTGAACAATGAACTCTAATTATACAACTAATAAAACAACATTAAGGGATGGAGTTTTTCCGAGAAAGTATAGAAAATACACAATTATTGCATCAAAATAAAAGACAAGCAAAACGATCAGATCTCACAAACCTTGCATGAAAACCATGAATCGAATTACTCCTTGACTGAAGAAAGTAGTTTAGCCACACATGACCACGAATATAACTTCAAATAAAAATATAAAAGCCAAAACTTTCTAAGTAAAACTAATAACTAGAATAAAAGTGTCGCAAGACAAGGTCTTAGGACATGTATATATAGCCTTCTACGTTCTAACCCTCAATCTACTTGGTAATAGGACTAGCGAAAATTCTTTGGAAAGCCCAAAAATCTAAGGCAAGAAGAGAGTTTGTTTCCAATTAGAACTTCATAACAAATCTTGCCATAACTTGACAACTACCTCAATTCTCACCTAGAATATTTTGGTCATAAGGCGTGATCATGACTTTTGTAGCAAGCATGATTGCTTCCTTGTTTAGCATTCCATCTTCGATGTACGACATCCCCATGCGCTTTTTACCATATTTATGCCCTTGTCGTGCCACTTTTCATCAATTTCCACCTACAACAAGTAAGAAATTAATTTGGTAACATTATAACCAATTTTTAACCCCAAATTAACAAAAAATAAATGCACATCAAGCCTAAAACTTGATAGAAATGGCATGTAATCCGACTTAAATGAAACAAAACCTAGACATACGGGACCAACAACAACATTTGGCCTAATTTATTTTACTTTTTCAATTTTACTCCCATGTTTCCTTTTTAGTTGGAGCACTATGGAGCTGGACACTGGGGGGTGGTTGGAGGAGGTCAGATTGCTTTCGGAGAGGGGGGGGGGGGGGGGATGGGGTGAATCCTATAAATGAGTAGAGCACCAATTACTGAATCCACCTTACGATGCAGAATTTTGTTAGTTGTTCAAGATTGAGTGTATTGTCAACCTCTATGTCCCCAGTTTGATCCCCATCAATACCATTATTGTAAAACGTCCTACATGTGTATGAAATAACAATTATGCCCTCAATAATATTTTGTGCCAGACACATTTTCAAATTTTAGTGACTTTTTATGCAAAATTCGTGTAGTTTAGATGGTAACAACAACAACAAAAAAAGTTTAGGTAGCAAAATCCATAAAGACTTGTAGTTCGGATGTCAAAATATTTTTACCCTTAGAACAAAATAATTAAATAAAAATAAAATTTGTGTTATAACTCAACAATTGCATCAATTCTCGCCTAGACGAGTATGATTGTTTCCATATTTAACATTCCAGCTTCCTTGTACGAAATTCCGATGCGCTTTTTACCATCTTTAAGCCCTTTTTGTGCCACTTTTCATTAATTTTCACCTATGACAAGTAAGAAATTAATTCGGTAGTATTCTAACCAATTTATAACCCAAAATTAACCAAAAATAAATGCAAATCAAGCCTAGAGCTTGATAGAAATGGCATGTTATCAAACTTAAATGAAACAAAACCTAGACATAAGGTACCAATAGCGACATTTGGCCTAATTATTTATTTTACTTATTCAATTTTAGTCCTTATGTTTCATGTTAGGTTGGAGCACTATGGAGCTGGACACTGGTGGATGGTTAAAGGAGGTCATATTGCTTTCCGAGTGTGGGGGATGGGGTGAATCTTGTAAATGAGTAGATCACTAATTCCTAAATCCACCTTACAATGCACAATTGTGTTAGTTGTTCAAGTGGTGAATGAGTGTATTGCCAACCTTGAAGTCCCACATTTGATCACCATCATTACCATTATTATACAACATCCTACATGTGTATGAAATGACAATTATGCCCTCAATAATATTTTGGGCCAGGCAAATATTCCAATTCCAATGACTTTTTAGGCAAAATTCATATAGTTTAGATGGTAACCGACAAGAAAAAAAAAAGTTTAAGTAGCAAAATCCATAAAGACTCGTAATTCAAATGTCAAAATATTTTTACCCCTAAAAGGAGATAATCAAATAAAATAAAATTTGTGTGCCAATTCGGTCAGATGCATCTCATAATTAAAACACAATTTTCAACTCTTTTTTAGGGGTTTGAAACAATTTCTTAATTAGTTAGTATTTAGTGGACCACATATGGTGTATTACACCTAGTTTTATATAATAAAATCTCTTAATAATATGTTCTACCATCAGCCTTTCTGTCTATCCTTATCCTTTATAGCAGGTAGCAGGTTATGGGTAAAAAAAGGAAGGCTTGGATTGAATGTAGTACTACAACGGGCGGTAAATATCGACGATGACCAGCTTTACACACGAGAATCTCTATTCTAAATTGTATTTCATCTTTTATTTCAATGCATAGATATACGGAAAATTCTAACCCGAACCTGGTTTGGCCGAACCCAATAAATCATATAGTAAGTGTATTGCACTTGCCAACTGATTGGTCACTCTCCCTAAATTATCGACCATTCATAGGACAAGTGTAGAACATTCACGTGATTAAGACTGGTTCGGCCAAGCCGGGTCTAGGCTAGAATTTTCCTAGATATACACGAAGTGTAAAGATCTCAAACTCTAAACAAAAAGACTAAAAAACATAATTGGGCAAACTAAGCACTTTCACATTTTCTTTTGATTAAACAACTTAATAACACTATTAGCGTATCTAATTAACCAAAATTTCAAAATACTTTTCATTCTTTGTCATTAATACAAAGCTAAAACAGTCGTCCTCACAGATATGGGACTTCTCACAAAATGCTTGCCATCGCTCCAAGTCAAACTGCCAAACTCATATCTAGTATTCACTTCCTTTGTTGCAACAACTGTCATAACAAAATCAACTGCCTTCGTGTTTGCGTTGAACTTCAATACATCAGGCTCAACAGAAACTCTTATGCCCTTCGGAGACTTTATCTTAGCTGTGTACACAGAATCGACAGGCCCCACATTGGTCGCTCTTCGTTTCAGAGTGGCTGATTTCTTGAGATGCGGTATGGTGAAGGATGGTAAGTTGAGGTCCAAAAGAGAGATGTGTCTGTTCTGGCAAACTTCGAGTTCAGCTGTTTTGTTGTAAAAGGAAGTTTCTTTTGTACGATTGTAAATGTCGACTGCGTGGTAATCTCGCGAACAAAGATACTTCATGTAGTCTTCTTTATCCATGTCATAAACCAGACCGGGTTGTGCTGCTCTATTTGGATTCACAATGCCGCCCCCGTAGTCGAAGGGCCCTGCTGGCTCTACCGAGGATCCTTGGGCAAAGATTGTAGTCTCAAACGTGTCTTCATTCCATGCTGCAATGATCTCATCTCATTATTGGATCATAAGGAGGAAGAAAATAAAAAGGAGAACTATTTTTAAAATAAAATGATAGACCGTCTCTAGTATGTTAATAAATCAAAACCTGTTGTCACGAGTGCAGATCTTATAGCAGCAGGAGACCAATGAGGATGTTGAGCCCTAAGAAGTGCTATGATACCAGTAACATGAGGTGTTGCCATCGATGTTCCAGTCTTTAAACCAAATCCTTTATCATTTCCAGAGATTCCAGGAGGAAGAGCGCCTATTATACTTGCTCCAGGTACCGCTATATCCGGCTGTAAAAATGTGTTGTTTAATTGGCTAGAATCGGTGTACTAAACTCTTTTTATGGGTTCACTTGCACATCAACTCATCATATGTCTTTTTAAGTCGGTCGTCCTTGAACTTGTTAGTTAGAAATGTATGATTTTTTTTCTTCACGATCCTCGTCCTAGAGGGTGGGTAATGGCAATAGGAATTTGTTAAAATATAGGCAAAATTACACTTAGACCCCCTGAGACTCAGTCAAACTACAGATAGACCCCCTTGGAAAATTACACATACCTTCCTTGAAGTTTGGATCCGGCTAATAGGTAATGTATTTCGGTCATTGATACACCGTGATTTGCTTATGTAAGCAAAAATTGTAGCAGAATTCCAATTTTACCATTTTTCAAAAAATTCAAACTTTTCTGTAGACAATAATATTCTTATTGAAATTGATAATTGCCATCAATAAAATAGACAAAATTGTCATTTTACATTTAACCTAAATTGTGGGATTTTTTTTCTTTTTTTTTTTTTAACATTCCGACAAGGACAACAAAGTCATTTCATTATCTTTTACTTGGATGTTAGCCGGACCCAAACCTCAAGAGAGGTATGTGTAATTTTTCATACCTAAAGGGTCTAGTTGTAATTTGACCAAATCTCAAGGGGTCTAAGTGTAATTTTTCCTAATATATATATATATATATATATATATGTTTTTTTATCAACAGACCTAGTGTAAGAGGCCCCATTGTAATTTAACCTAAATATATTTGATGACGTTTCACTGAAGGAGCTGACTTATGAACTTGAAGACCTGCAATTCTAAGCTCATCTTAAAAGTAGAAAACAATCCACTTTTATGTGTACAAATTAACAAAAAATAGTACCTTAAGAATTTCTGGGGCAAGAGTATTAGGTCCTCTTGACGAGAAGGCAGCAATCTTAGGTAAGAGTGGGTCACCCTGAAGAGCCCTTGCTTGTCCAATCATTACATACGCATTTCCAAAACTGTAGAGTTCTCAAAACACATAATTCAAGTTAAAACACAAATTAAAAAGAATGGTTTGACGTTGCCTTAGTAGTTTTATGTCATGTTTACTTAGATCGATAGAATGAAGCCCATAGGACTATTAGGAAGGGTGGAAAAAACTAGACACCAATGAATCATGTTAAGTAAGATCCTTATATACACTTCCAGGACCATATTAAAGTTCAGGGTTTTTGGCGTAATGAACATGTACCTCACTTTAAAAGGTCTGAAAATGTAACGACCCCGATATTTCTTTATATTTTATTAAACATAAATAGTAATTTTTTTTACATAAAACATATACAAAATACAAGAGTTACAATTTTCACAAAATACAAAAGTAACTTTATTAAGTAAAATGCTTCAAAACACCCATGGTTTCCATTGCGTTCCTCAAGTGCCTCCGCTCATTTCTGTCTAAAAAGTATTGGAAAAGAGGAGTCAACGCGACGGTTGAGTAGAAATTTCACTTAATCACATAAGGTGAGCGTGTGTGATATGTGCACATAGTCACATAATATTTAGCATAATAACATATTAGCAAAAATGTAAAACTAGAACTAGAACTAACTTATGCAATGAAGGAAACTCCTACCTTTTTCCAAAAGTGATTTACAAAAGTAGGGAGAATATATAAAAGGCTACTAATGTGTGTATATAAATTTTTAAGGGGAGAGATAGGTATGTATATATGTAGTTTTCAAAGATGTAAGAAGAAAGTGAGGTTTTGAAAGGATTTGTAAATGTAAGAGGGTATATATATATGTAGAAAGGTTAATATGTCTATATATATGTTTAGAAAGAGGGGTAATTATATATATAGGTATATGGGAAGGTTTAACAATGATAAAGTGTGATACATATTTGGGAAATGCAAGATTTTGTGGGTGTGGAGGTTGTAGGCGAGATTTAGTGTGTGTTTTTGTTTGATGAAAACTACCTAGTATATATATATATGTGCATGTGGACATATGTGTGTATATGTAGATATATATATCACCAAGTGTATATATGTGGACATGTGTGTGTATAGGTAGATATACATATCACCAAGTATATATATGTGGACATGTGTGTGTATAGGTAGATATAGATATTACCAAGTATATATATGTGGACATGTGTGTGTATAGGTAGATATACATATTACCACTAATATATATATGTGGACATGTGTGTGGAGAGGTAGATATATAATTCACCACTAGTTTGTATATGAATATGTGTGTGTACATGTAAATATATAAATCACCACTAATAAATGTATGGATGTGTGTTTGGATATGTAGATATAGAATTTACCACTAATATATGTATTAGAGGAGATATTCTTGCAAAACAATTATAAAATATACTAAAAATCTAGACTTTATATTTATCATTTAATTAAAATCCCAAAATTAGGTTTATAAATAATTAAAATTCGAAAATTATACATTTAAAATCATAAAATATATTGTTGTATTTATAAGATTCGAAAATTGTATAATTTATTTATAAAATTCGAAAATAAAATAAATGCAAGCCTAAAATATGTATTTAAATAAATTTTCCAAAAAATAATAATCACCATTCAAAATTAAAACTATAAGGTCTAAGTTATAAAGTAATATAATAATTTTACTCTTGATAAAATTCAGAAATCATAATAAAATTTTCAGGAATTAATATTTTGCATTTTTTTCAAGTGCTAAGAAAACAAATGATGGAATAATCACATTTTAAAAAATGCAGGTAGTATAATGCACGTTTATTCACAAATCATATATATTCACACAATAATTATCACATAATGGAAATAAATCCTAAGTAAAATATTAATAATAACAATAGGAGTTACCGGGTCGTCGCAGAAAAGTACAATGCTAGGGTTTGAATCCTATCAGGTGTGCATGCGTGTGTGAGAATGTATGTATGTATTATCAAAAGAAAAAAAGGGAAAAAGAATGATAAGGGATAATCACTTGAAAGCCTTAAGGTCAGGTCGATTTCATAAAAACCCCCCTATTGTATAGAAAATTATATATACCCCTGTAATGTTTGGTTCTTTTTTACAGATAAACTTCTAATGGCCAGTGAAGTTCATAATACAACTCTAGATATTAGGGATGTTTTTGTAATTATTATACCATTGGGGGTTGCATTGAAACGAACTGAAACCTAAGTGGTTTTTTTTTTATTTTTGTTATTATCCCTTAAAATAATTATTAATATTTTCCCCAAAAAACACTACTTACAAAAAGATCCAACAATATCCATTATTAGATCCCACCTCAGATTGGATTGAATATCCAACAATTTTTCAAGTAATATATCATGACTTGAATGTTAATAGCATGTCGTGGATACCTCTTAGTAATGTACTCAATCATTTCGTTTCCAGCCTCCAAGTCAACTTCAACAGTTGGAACCTTAGCATTGCTTCCTTCATATTCATATATAGGTCCATCATCAATGCGCCTTACTATTATTTATGCAACAGCAGTTGAGTTGAACAATTTTTGGAGAATTGTGGCACGTTTTGAATTATCTTGAATAAGACAAAGGGCTATTTTATCCTCCATCCCACCTTTTTGGGTTGTATTTGATGCACCATCACTGAGATATCACAAATAGAGAAAAAAAAAAATCAAAAAAACATTCTAAACGCGACAAAGCTAAAAAACGATAGTTATGTATTTGAAGCTACCTAAGAAGAGGATTCGTAACAACCAAATATGTAAAATTAATGGTCTTATCCACGAACAAGCCACGACCCTACAACAATGGATCGGTGCATTGACGTTAAAAGAAATACCAATAAGTCAAATATGTCAAACAGTTCAGATCCTCTATTGCATAATCATGTTATATCTTTTATTGCATTCATCAATACACGCCATGTGTATTGGTGAACGGTTGAGATAAGGAAAGAGAATATTTATATTTTTTTCCTATATTATTAATTTTTCTCTTTCCTTATCTTAACCACTCACCAATACATGTGGCGCGTATTAATGAATATAATAGAAGATATAACTCGATTATACAATACAGGATCTGAACTGTATGTCAAAATATATTTCGCAGTGTACTTTCCTATTGACTAATTACACAATATCTAATTCAGGGTTCCAAAAAAAGAATACACATTTGTGAAAACTCATTTTGCATGACTAGTATCACTATTTGTTTGGTTTGACACTTATATTAATGATCCAAAAGAAACATAAAAATTACATCACCTTCATATTCATGTCGCACCAAGAACTTTGATAGTTAACAAACTATACGATTTGGTAATTCAAATATATCACAAAAATAACAAAATGGAACCAAAACGTACCATTATAGTTCTATTATTTGTAAGTGTGATAGGAATGGAGAATTCTCGATCCAAAGTAGAAGCAGCTACTGTTATCTCCCACGGTGCTAAATTCTTACACGTTGATGCTGAAGGGCCTTCATTTCCTGACGACAGAACCACAGGGATGCCATGTACAACCGCGTGGTAAGTACCCATGCTAAAACCTCTGTCAGTAACTTCAGGTAAATGAGGATAACCCTCCCCAATTGACAATGATAAAACATCAACGCCATCGTGCACGGCATCATCAATTGCTGCTATCACATCAGAACCGATACAGCCTTTCACAACACCAAAATACCAACACGCCTTATAAATAGCCAACCGGGATCGAGGTGCACCACCTCTAAATGTTCCCATGTTGAGGCCATAATAGCTTACATTCCTCACGAAGGAGCCGGCAGCCGTGCTGGCTATATGAGTACCGTGCCCCTGAGAGTCAATTGGTGATAGTTGTTTCTTTTGTGTTTCGTTTAATTGGGCTATGTCCATCCGGTTTTCATGTAAATACCCATCGATGTACCAACGAGCCCCTATGATTTTCCTATTACAATGCTTGGAGGCATCGAACGAACCCTCAGATTTGCAAACGCCTTTCCAACGGGTCGGGATAGGTCCAAGTCCTTCATCATTAAAAGCCTGCGATTCTGGCCAAATACCTACACAGAATAATTGCAATACATGAGACGTCCCTTGTTGTTTATGATTGAATGGCCGCCCCATATATAAAATTTCAAGCAGCTAGAGATGTTAACCATCATCTGACTAAATATCAAGATGTGGAGTGGCTTATAAGGACTTTGACAATCCTCCCTTCATGAGCAAGCTAAATTTTAGGATTGAGTTAGGTTCAAAATTCATAATATTTTGTACAGTATCAAAGCTGCCTAGCTCTCATGCATTATTATGATACTTTCCACTATAATAATTTCACGCTCCAACACAAGTTTTCCGGCATGGGTTAGGCCCAAACCAATAATATTCTACAAGAGATGAGAGATATTGAAATATTTTAATAAGTCTGAACCGCTCGTTGATCTATAGACGCTATTCTTCATCATGCGTAGCGCTAAAGCTTCTAAAAGTTTTGGGTAATTAGAGAAAAGGGGTATTCAATATATATATATATATATATATATATATATATTTATCTCTTATAAGTCCCCTTCAAGGGTAAGTCATTTTATTTCTTGTGACATGAAATATTTGACAGTTTAAAAGTTGTCAAAGATGCGAGACATCAAATTTTTCTATTTGTAAACATTTATATTTAACATGGTGCTAGAGCAGCTGGTTCATGCATGCATTGTTTTTAGACTTCCAACTATACTGATTTCATGCTCCATAATTAGATTTTATGAGTTAGGCCCAAGTTCATAATATTCTATAAAAGATGAGAGATATTAAAATATTTTAATATTTTTAATACGCCCTTGACATGTAGGCTATATTTTTTATCATTGTGTATTGCACGTGAAGCATCTAAAAATATTAAGTAATTAGAGAGAAGGGGTATTAAATATATATATTTAATTATCTCTAAAGCCCCCTTCACGGGTGAGTGATTTTATTTCTTGTTAAGTGAAATATCTAACAATTTTAAAGTTGTCAAAGATGCGAGACATCAAATTTTACTATTTCTAACATTTATAAAATATGTGTAATTCATGAGAGATATATAATGAGGAAGAGGAACCTGTATCTACAACACCAATAATAACTCCATCACCCATGTTTGTTTGATGGAGTAGATTGTTAGGACTGCCATGTTCAGATAGGCCCAATAAATCCCATGATCTGGTATCGTGCAACTTGTGATGTGTATCTCGTGTTACTCGAAGCACCCCTGGTGTCTCTGGTGGATGTTAAAAAGAACAATGATAAGAACAACAACAACAATAATAATAAGAACAATACTAATAGGGATTTTTGTCATTTTCATCTGTTATGTTTGGGGATGTATGTTTTTTGTCCGTTAAGTATTTTCTTTGCAATTTTGGTCCTATATGTTTTGAAAATATTGCAATTTAAGTCCGATTTCACCGGAATCCGTCAGAACTTGCTGACGTGACGTCATAATTTTATGCGCCACGTCAGCGAGGTCCGACGGATTCTGGTGAAATCAAACTGAAATTGCAATATTTTAAAATATATAAGATCAAAATTGCAAAAAACATACTGAACAGGCAAAAAACGTACGCCCCCAAACATAACGGACGAAAATGGGAATTATCCCATGCTAATAATAATAGTTGGTATCGAAACTATATTTTTCTATTCAGCAAATTTAGAAAAACCCATTTATCTCATGCCATACCAGCTAATCTCCTTGCTTGAGCCTCTGTGAGTTTTGCAGCAAAACCTGAGAAACTGTGCTTGTAATTGTACACCATCAACTTTTTTGCTTCTTCCTTGCTGTGTGATGAATTTTTCATGTAAGAAATATTCACTTCAATATTTTTAATATGAGTGTAAGAAAGAATTATGCGCCTACATGTATGCCTAAAGAATAGCAAAACTTGTGAATTAAAGTAGTAATATCGTACCTCCCAATAACATCAGCAAGTATGTCATATTGTGACTCTACAATGAGCACGTGATCATCATGTGGCTTGTGCCCAAGATAAGCAATGTAAATCTTCTGCTGAAAAATGCACAATTAGGAATCTCCTCTTTTAAACTACACAAGATAGATGTTTGTTGGGATTATTGTTATTTTCATCCGTTATGTTTGAGGATGTATGTTTTTTATCCGTTAAGTATGCTCTCTGTAATTTTGATTTTATATGTTTTGAAAATATTGAAATTGCAGCCCGATTTTTCCGAAATCCGTCGGAACTCACTGACGTGAGGTCACATTTTTATGCACCACATCAGAGAATTCAAACGGATTCCGTTAAAATCGAACTGAAATTGTAATATTTTCAACACATATAGGACCAAAATTATAGAGAACATACTTAACAGATTGTTAGAGTAGTGCCCAGCAAGCCAATATGTTTTAGCTTGTTAATTACTCTTTGTATCAAACAGTCTATTTGATTAAATAATAAATTGAAAGTTTCACACTTTATGGTAGGGGTGGGCGTTTCGGGTCGGGTATCGGGTACCCGACCCAACCCGATCGGGTATTTCCCGATCGGGATCAGCCCGATCGGGTATTCAAAAATCGGGACGGGTACCCGATCCCGATTGCTTAATTCGGGACGGGATTCGGGTATGGATTTTATACCCGAAATCCCGATCGGGTACCCGAAAATATAAAAAAAAATTTAAGTAAAATATTTTATCACTTTTCGAGTTCAGTTCTCTCATTCTCCTCTTCTCTGGACTCTGGTCTCTCGGGTATCTCTCTCTCTCATTCTCCTCTTCTCTGAGTTGTGTCATTCTCGTCTCTCGACTCTCGCTCTCTCATCTGAGTCCTCTCATCTCAAGTTCTCAACTGAACCGGCACTGGGCAGAAGCGACTCGCGAGCGAGGGCTGGGCAGAGGCGACTCAGGGCTGGGCAGAGGCGACGCTGGGCAGAGGCGAGGGCTGGGCAGAGGGCCAGAGGCGACGCTGGGCAGAGGCGACTAGGCGAGGGCTGGGCAGAGGCGACGCTGGGCAGAGGCGAGCGAGGGCTGCTGGGCAGAGCCGCAGAGGCGACGCTGGGCTGCTGGGCAGAGGCAACGGGAGGGCTGGGCACTGGGCAGCGAGCATTTTAAGCTTGTAGCAAGTAAGTCCAAAATTTTATTCTCAATTTTTTGTATATATATTGGATATTTTGATTTGTGATTGAAATTTGAGCTAGGGTTTTAATTTGTGAAATGTGAATTGTTGTAGTGAAATTGTGAATTGATGTTGTGAATTGTGAGATTGTGAATTGAATTGTGAATAAATTTTGTGAAATTGTGAATTGAATTGAATTGAATTTTGTATATATATATATAGGGCAGTGGTTTTGTTTTGTTTTGTTAGGGATTTATTGTGGATTAAAATTGTGAAATTGTTGTGAATTAGGAATGTTAGGATTGATTTCATGTGAATTGATAATGATATTGTGAATTGAAGGCTATGTTTGATGTTGAAATTGATATATTTTTTTTTCTTTTCTTGCATTTTACACATAGTGTCTAATCTACGGGATGAACATGAGATTGATGATAATGTGGAGGTAGATATGGATTATGAAAAGGATGATAATGAGATACTTGAAGTTGATAAATCAAAAAAACGAAGTAGAAAAGAAAATGTGTCTAGATCGCCATATTGGAAGCATTTTGAAAAATTTGAGTGTCCGGAGGAGAAATTTCAAAAAGCAAAATGCATATATTGTGGTGCAATCATTAAGGCCGATCCAAAGCAACATGGGACAAAGGGAATAAAAAATCATTATGAGTCATGTAAAAAAAAGCCCCATGAAGTTGCAACTAATCAAGCTCGGATTTCTCTTCAACCAACGAGGGGGGGTGATAAGGAAGGAAATATCTCGTGTTGGAGATTTGATCAAGAAAAAACACGAGAAGCTTTGTCTAAATGGTTGATTATTGATGAACTTGCTTTCAAAACAATTGAAAATCCGGGATTTAAGCTTTTTATGTCCGTTGCATGTCCTATGTTTGTGATTCCGTCTCGAAGAACTGTGACTAAGGACATTTTTAATTTGTATGTGAGTGAAAGAATGAAATTGAAATCATTTATTAAAAATCACTCGCAAAAGGTTTGTATCACAACGGACACATGGACATCAATTCAAAGGATGAATTACATGTGCTTTACGGTGCATTTTATTGACGATGATTGGAAACTTCAAAAAAGAATTTTGAATTTTTGTCCAATTTTCGGGCATAAAAGTGAGGAGGTGGGTAAAGGGGTGGAGAAATGTTTGCTTGATTGGGGAATTGATAATGTATTCACCGTTACAGTTGATAATGCTTCATCAAATGACGGTGCAATTGCATATTTGAAGAAGAAATTTGATAATTGGGGTACTAATCTTTTGGGGGGAAAGTATGTTCATATGAGATGTGTTGCACATATTATAAATCTTGTTGTTCAAGATGGGTTAAAGAATAAAGATGAACATGAGGCTATATCCCGAATTAGAGGTGCTATTAGGTATATTAGAAATTCTCCGGCTAGGTACAAAAGGTTTCAAGAATGTGTTGAGCTCGAAAAGTTAGAAACAAAGAAGTTGTTGTGCCTCGATGTGCCTACTAGGTGGAATTCCACCTATTTGATGTTGGAGAGTGCGATATGCCTTCAAAGGGCATTTGTTGCTTATGGGGATGTTGATCTTGCCTATGCACAGGACCTATCGAAAGCGCCTTTTGATGGAGTTCCGAGTAAGGATGATTGGGATAGGGCTGAATTGTTGTGCAAATTTTTGGCACATTTCTTTACGCTTACTTTGTCAATTTCTGGTTCATTATATGTCACTACTAATTTAGTTTTTCATGAGATAAGTGCTATTGACTTGCTTTTGAGGGAATGGTCCAAAAGTAATATCACCGAATTGAAGAAGATGTCGGAGAGGATGAAAGATAAATTTGATAAATATTGGGGAGCAATTGAAAAGATGAACGGGATATTATATTATGCTGTTATTCTTGACCCACGACATAAAATGGAGTTCCTTCAATTTTCGTTTGATGAAATGTATGGCACCGGTGAGGGGAAAGCAGATAGTATAATCATGCAAGAAACTATCAAGTATGGCATTCAAGAACTCTTTAACGAGTATAAAATCAAATATGGAGGTCCGCCAAGTCCAATTGCCTCATCGACTTCAACGGCATTTGCACCTTCTTCGTTTAATTCTAAATCCTATTTGAAAGAACAATTCAAGAAGAAAAAGAAAGGGGAAAAAAGTGACCATGTGAAGTCGGAGTTGGACAAATATTTGAGTGAGGAGACCGAGGATGATGATGAGGACTTTGATATTTTGAAGTGGTGGAAGATTAATGCTCTAAGATTTCCTATTTTATCTCGGATTGCTCATGACGTATTGGCCGTTCCTGTCTCCACAGTTGCTTCAGAGTCCGCTTTTAGCACCGGTGGACGAGTTCTTGATGCCTTTAGGAGTTCTTTATCTCCGAGAATTGTTCAAGCCCTTATTTGTGTACAAGATTGGCTTCGTTTGATTTCAACACCAATAAATGTGGAGGAGGACTTGACCGAAGTTGAAGAAATGGAAAAGGGTAATTGAATTTACTATTGTTATTCTTTTTTATTACGTATTAATTATGATATTGACTAATGAAGATGGTATGTTTTTTATTTCTTTTTTGTAGAGCTAGTGAAGATGGGGATTGACACGACAATTGTGGATATTTGAAGATGATTGGAAGTGATTGCTTGTCGGTTGTATGTTTATGTTATGTAAATTTCGAATTTGATGGTTAATTTTAAGTTATGTTGGATTTTTGAAGATGATTGGAAGTGATTACTTGTTGGTTGTATGTTTATGTTTTGTAAATTTCGAATTTGATGGATAATTTTAAGTTATGTGGAATATTTGAAGATGATTGGAAGTGATTACATTTAAATTATGTTCAATTTAATGTATTAACTAATTTTTGGATTGTGGAAATCATTTGTAATACATTGGGATGTTTTTCAAATTTTTTTCCAGTGAGCAGTCTGTAATCTGTACACAGCAAAGCAGCAGCCTGCTGTTTTTCCAAATTTTCCAGTTTTTTTTTTTTTCGGGTACCCGATCTCTTCGGGACGGGATCGGGGATCGAATATTGATCCCCGAAATTTCAGGGTACCCGTCCCGAAAATCCCGAATCCCGATTCCCCGTCCCGACGCCCACCCCTACTTTATGGCCACCTTCATCACATAGCATTAGTTATATTATTTATATTTAATATATGTGGTTGAATCTCCATGATCACATTTAAGCTATGGGACTTGGCTTCACATAGAGATGGAAGTCTTGAAACAAGTCTCTAAGGCGTGATCAAAATTACTTCAAGTCATTGAGTCTAATAGAGACTGGGGTATCGACCTGACTCACTAAAAGACTTGCATTTATGACGTATCTCAAATGGGAGGATGTCTTGTTTCATGGACATCGAGTGTAGTGACACTCGTATGCATAAATGGGTGCTCATTAGGGAATGAGTTCACTGAGGATCCCACATGGAAACTCCTAAATGGGAATAAAAGAATTAGGAAAGTTTCCAAGCTTATGACGTGTTTTAACTAGTCCTTAGACTTGAGATTTCATAGTAGTCTTGTATATGGGCATTTATGCTTTGATATAGGCGTCGACTCCATGGCGAGTCTTAGTACTCCTATATTGGGTATAGGTCTCCCATATATGGAGACTAGTGAAAATCAATAAAGGATTCGTTGCTCGCCTAGTTGAGCGAGTGAGTTTTTCCATATATTCTATTGTAATTAGTCCACTTAAATCCTTGCGCAAGGTGGAGGACAATGATTAGAAAATGAGTTTTCTAAGTCAATTGTCAAATGGACTATTTAAATGGAATTATGAGAATTGAGGTTAATTGGATTTCTCAGATCCCATGTCCCAAACCTCAATCGGAAAACTAGACAACGAAGGAACCGTATTTGCACGGTAAGTCATAAGTAGAAAGGTTCGCGCTAATACTTCACCTATTGACTAGGTATTCGTGGGCTTGTTGCAAGACATCGACCACGATGGATGGGGACCATTAATTAGAAAGGGTTCTAATAAAATGGTGATTGATTAAAGGAGTTTAATTAATCATAGATAATTTTATTATCTAAAATATTGCTTTGATTGCAAGCCCGTCGCTAATCGATTGGTGAACCTAAGGGGTCACACACAATAGTTGACCAAGCACCTAAGTATATGAATTGATTAATGAGATCAATTGAATTGAGGGCTAATTCAATTGACCTACCTCATTAAATTGGTGGATAGGAATCAATTTGGGAAATTGATTTGGAAATTAATTGATTAAGAATCAATTAATGAAATTGATTTGAAATTAGATTTCAATTGATTTATTAATTGAAATAAGATTTCAATTTAGGACTAAATTGAAATTTGATTTTAATTTAAGAACTAAATTGAAGTAAGTTTTCAATTAAGGACCAAATTAAAATATGATTTTGATTTGGGGATTAAATTGAAATTAGAATTAAATTAATTTTGAATTAATTTAATATTTTAATTTAATTATAGAATTTCAAATTGACTATAAGACTATAAGATAGGTCTTCTAGTTGATAAATGAATTCTAGTAGATAAATATGTTGAAAGAGAGATAAAACGTGATAAATGTTGGGAGTTATATGAGAACTAGGAGTTGGACTCCTAGTGGTATAGGCATCGGGCCAAATGAAGGATTATAAATACCCTTGGATTGTTATGTATAAGACACACACAAGGAATTGGAAAAGAAAGAATTTCTTTTCTATCAAAATCAAGGGGCCGAAAATCAAGAAACAAAAGTTTGTTTCCCCTTTTTCCTTCTGTACCGTCACTCCCCCTTTTATCTCTCTTTAATCATTGTTTAGTTCTTAATTATTGTTTAGTTGATAAACAATTAATTAAGAATTAATTATAGAGATTTCCACTTTCTTTTCATAGCCCCATATACTAAGTGTTAGTACAAATTCATATACACTTCGATTTAAATCCAAGTCTTGCATAGGATTTAAATCGTGGTGTGGTTAACGTGTGGATACGCTTAGAGGGAATACAATTGGATTCCTACGAAAGCGCGAACGGTTCGTGACAGTTCGGGAACGTGAACCGCGTATTTGAATACGCTCTATTCCCTACGACAACAGGAATGCTAAAAGGTAATTAAAACCACTAAACTTATTTAAACGATTTGGTTATTAATTTGCATAGTAGATCCGCGTCACAATAGTCACGGGACAAATATAATTAGCATATAATGTGTTATATGTTTATATAAAATTTTTAATATTCCGCTGCGTATACGTTCCGGGACCTATGTGAAATTAACACAGATAAAAAATATATACTCCAAATATAACGGATAAAAATGGAAATTATCCCGATGTTTGTTTTATATTTTCAAGATTACAAACCTGGCACTCTTTCGCATCCACGAATGCTACGCCGTTGACAATGACAAAAATTGCAAAAAAAGCTAGAAAATATAAGGGACTTTCCATGCCACCCCGGTTTCTTTTAAAAGAAGAATATATAGAGAATGAATGTAGAAGCTACCTGTACGTTTCGCTCTGCTCTGTGACTACAACCATCATATATAACGTCCCTCTTCAGTGCTAAAAATAGTTAACAAAAGGAAGAACCACAAATGCATGATTGGACAGAATGACTCTAATGACAATCCACATCTAGGCTGAGTCGATCCTGGCAAGGTGGGTAGGTGCCCAACTCTACCCACCTTGCGACACGTAGACATTGTGAGAGAGAGAGAGGTGAGAGAGTGAGTGGTGAAATGCTGAAACAAAAAAGTGTGTGTTTTTGTGCGCATGAGAGGGAGTGAGAGAGTGAGTCGTACGTGAAAATAAAGTTGGAGAGTGCATGTGTAAAATTTAAAAAATGTGTGTATATGGGTGTGAGAGACTTGAGAGTAATGAATAATTACTTAGTGAGAGAGAGTGAGAGTGGTAACACCAAAGTAATAATTTCAAAAAATTAATAAATATTAGGCAAAGAATAAAAGACCAACTTACTTCTATCTCCAAACTTACGTATAATATCCATGTAATACGCAAAAGACGAACTTAATACAAATAAAAGGTATCAATTAATAATTTCATTAATCTCTAAATATCAAAAAATTAATGTCTATCTCCAAGGGAAATTCTAGCCCAGACCCGATTCGGCCAAATCAGTGTTAATTATGTAGCGAGTAC
The DNA here is from genome assembly GCA_026212405.1 of Petrea volubilis. Taxonomy (NCBI): domain Eukaryota; kingdom Viridiplantae; phylum Streptophyta; class Magnoliopsida; order Lamiales; family Verbenaceae; genus Petrea; species Petrea volubilis. The sequence continues at coordinate 11,350,447 of CM047885.1, read as the reverse complement.
TTTATACTTGTTCTATGAATGGTCGATAATTTAGAAAGAGTGACCAATCATTTGGCAAGTGCAATACACTTGCTATATGATTTGTTGGGTTCGGCAAAATCAGGTTCGAATTAGAATTTTCCTTATCTCCAAATAAATTTTTTTTTTTACTAAACTAACATAATTAATGTTGAGATACAAAATGCTCATTAATTAAGGAAATAGCCAAAACTTGATAACCCTGCAAAATTAAAAAAAAATTAGTGAATTTATTAATATATTTTAAAAGTACTTTTAAGTCAATATAGTTGTAAACCCGTGGAAAATTTATATCTTGAAAGGGATACGTGCTTATAAAATTTTCACCCACATTCCAAATTTTATTAGTAACCTGTGTAATACAAGATGTTATTTTACCATACAAATCAATTTAGAATATATATTAAGTTGATGACCTAAAAATTAACTTACCCCTGTATACATAGCATAAGGCATAGGATTCACAATTGCAGAAGATATTAGGCGTGAGATGCAATGTTGGTAAGTATGAAATTGATGGGCAATTAGTGCCTCTTGGAAATGATACCCAAAATTATGTAGAGACTACTGGGAATTTATGGCCTCTTCTAACATTATGACATTCAATACTTCTGATTGTCCTTTCCGTTTAGTGCCCTTCATATTTCTCTCTAAAAATCATCCCAAACAAACGAAAAGATTAATAATAATAATAATAATAATAATAATAATAATAATACACTTACTTGAACTTGTTGCTTTTTCCTTTCCTTTGGCTTTTTGGCTTTTTTCATCCCAATGACTTGGTATGCGGGCATTTGTGATTCTTCTTGATTTGACAAAAAGAGGATCACGAACAAGTATTTCATTTTGCCTGTCAATAACCAAATTGTCACAATTAGAGTCATCATCTAAATTGAATTTCTTGAACAAGGTAGTCATTTTTTCGCTAGCATTATGGAGAATACGTGTTAAAATACTCCTTGTCTCCTCATGAGATTTGGATTGCACAGCTAGATCATAAAATGATCTCATTGACTCATTGATAAATACCATTTCAGAAATATGGCTATTTTCACTTTGATTTCCACTTGACCTTGTATAATCACATAGCCTATTTTCACGTTTTTCATCCACCGTTTCTTTATATATTGTTCAGGTATCGAGTGCACTTTGAAGTAGTTTAAGACTTTGAAAAAGGGGGCATTACGTCACAAGTTGTGGAATGCTAGACTTCTTTGGATTGCCCACCTACTTGATTTTTCTTTTTAGTTCTTAGTCTAGAGGCGTTCCTGCAACTTGTCATTATACGTTCTTCGAACTCCTCACTACTTCTCAAGAAGTTTGAACTCATGTGTTTTGTTTTTAGTTAACTTTCATTTGTGAGGACAATGTCCCTTGAGATTCCAATTTAGGCACAGATATAGCTAGTCGATGAACCTTGCTCCTCAATTTTTGTACACTACTAGAAAAAGAGCAAATAGCCACGGATTTTAGCCACGGGAAAAATCCGTGGCTAATCCGTGGCTAATAGCCACGGATTAGCCACGGATTAGCAACGGTTTTCGGTGAAAATTTTTTTTGAGCTTTAGCCACGAATTGGCCACGGATTACCCGTGGCTAATTTAGCCACGGCCAAGCCGTGGCTAAATGTCGTGGCTAAATTTGGCGCCAGTTTTGCCGCTAATGGTTAGCCACGGCTTGGCCACGGCCTAGCCGTGGCTAATTTGGCCACGGCCAGACCGTGGCTAAGCCGTGGCCCTTAGCCACGGTCTAGCCACGGCCTAGCCGTGGCTGGATTAGCCACGGCCAGGCCGTGGCTAAGGGCCACGGATTAGCCACGGCCTGACCGTGGCTAAATCGTGGCCCTTAGCCACGGCCAGACCGTGGCTAATTTAGCCACGGTCTGGCCGTGGCTAAGGGCCACGGATTAGCCACGGCCTGACTGTGGCTAAGTCAGCCACGGCCTAGCCGTGGCTAAAAATTTTTTTTTTTTTTTTTTGCAACAAATATGATTTGAACTCTTGACCTGTTAGTTAAAGTTAGAGCATTAAACCACTACACCACTTTAACTTTTTGTTTAATAATTAATTTTTGCTATATTTAAGTAATATATATATATTATATTATATATATTGATATATATAATAAATGATTCGATATATTACATACGTATAAGATTAGATATACTTATATATATGTGTATTTATATATAATTAGCTGTATATATATTAGATGTATAAGTACATATATAACATATATTAGATATATAATACACTAATATATGTTTATTTCATATAGATGATTGATCATATATATATAGTACATATGATTAGATATATATATATATATATATTGGATCTATATATACGTACACTACATTTATAACATATATTAGATATGTTCTATATAGATATATACTTATATCATATAGACTATATATAGAGGATTAGAATGTACATATAATATATTAATATATATGAGATACACATTGACATATACGTAAATTTATATATGTATATATGATATATATACTTGGAAATATATATATACACATATATTGATATATATATACTTGAACATATGTATATATATACATGATATATATATATATATATATATAAATATAGCCATGGATTAGTCACAAATATATATATATATTGGTACATATATACTTGGATATATAAATATATGTATCAATATAAATTTACATATGTATCAATATATATATATATATAAATTTATCTGTGGTGCAAAAAAAAATGAAAAAAAACAATTAGCCACAGATAAATTTTTGTTATTGATATTTTAATTATCTCAATATAAATTATCTATATATACTTGGATACATATTTATATTGATACATATATATACTTGGACATTTATATATATATTGATACATATATACTTGGACATATTTAAAATAGATACATATCTATCAATATATATACTTGGACATTTATATATATATATATTGATACATGTATACATGGACATATTTAAAATAGATACATATATTGATATATATATATATATATGATATATATACTTGACATATATTATATAATACCACACATATATGAAGATATTGACAAATTATCACGAATTAAAGTTGCTATTATCTAAATATAAATTATATAAATAGACTTTTGTTATAATATTTGTTTTGATATATTAGTTTATTAAATATTTGTCATAAAAAAAAAGTTGAATATTAAACGATAAAGTCAAAGGTAAATATCTTTATTTTTTTAAAAAAAATAATTGGTTAATAATTTATAAAAATTACTAAAATTAAATTAAAAAAATTGATAAAACTAATGAAATTTATTAGATAATTTTAGTTTAAAATATTGTAACAATATAGTTTAAGTATAAAAAAAATCAATCAATAACCAAAGAACTCCCTTGGCGCAACGGTTACATGCTCCATTTATAACATTGATGTCCCGTGTTCGAATCTCCTTGAGCGCAAAAAAAAAAGCTTGGGTTGGGGCGCGGGTTTCAGGTCCGGGTTGGGGCGCGGGTTCGGGTTGGGCCGCGGGTTTGGGTGTAATTAGCTTTTTTTTTTTTTTTTTCCAGTGGCCACGGATTAGCCACGGCCAAACCGTGGCTAATCCGTGGCTGTTAGCCACGGCTAAGCCATGTCTAGGAAAAAGTGGCCAAACTTGGCCACGGTTTGCCCGTGGCTATTAGCCACGGCTTGGCCGTGGCTAAGCCCAGCCGTGGCTAAAAAGCCGTGGCGAAGGTTAGCCACGCCACTTTTAGCCACGGAAAAAATCCGTGGCTAATCCGTGGCCAATCCGTGGCTAATCTCCTTGGCCACGGATTTTTTGCCAAATCCGTGGCTAAAATCCGTGGCTAAATGCCTTTTTTCTAGTAGTGGTATGCTATCTTCCACCTTGCTTGCATATTATTTTGGATTAGCTATCATTTGTGAGGAAAATATCTCTTGAGATTCCAATTTAGCCACAGACGTAACTAGCTAATCAGTCTTACTCCCTAATTTTTGGATGCTAGCTCCCACTTTGCTTTCCACGTCTCCCATCTTACTTTCCAAATTTTGTACTCTAGCTCCCATTTTGCTTTCCACATCTCCTATCTGACTTTCCAAATTTTGTACACTAGCTCCCACCTTACTTTCCAAGTGTTGAATACTAGCTCTTACCTTACTTTCTAAGTCTACCATCTTACTTTCCAAGTTTTGAGTGAAATGGCATAGTCTCTTGTTGAAATTGCAGAATATTAATTGCTAATGATTTCACAATATCTTCGAGAGACTTGTGCGTAGTAGATTGTGGTTGTTGCGGCGGAGCGTGTGGCCTTGGTTCGTATAGATGGAAATCATGCTGCATAACTCCATAACTACAATTGGCATTATCTCTCTACCCCCGACCATAGGTATCGAAAAAGAGATTGTGTTTTCTCTGGGGTAGCCCAAGAAATCCTCCAACTATCATTATCTATTCAAGATCATCAACTAGAAATGCAGGGCACATCTCAGTCATATGACATTTAGAAGTGCAAATTCCATATCCTTTGAGTTGAGGGGAGTTGGTCATCTCGTCATATGCAATTGATGTCTAAACCAATCAAGGACCCTCTCTTTTTTTTTAAAAAAAAATGAATATCAGAGAAAATAAATCAAGTAAGTTATTCCCCGGCAATGGCACCAAAATTTGATAGGCGTCGAATCCACCAAAATAATTCCTACTACTCTGAACATAAATAAAATTGTAAATAAAGTGAGCAGGGTCTATTATACAGAACATAACTTATTGACAAATTTTCAAGACAACCAGGATTGCAAAATAAAGTAAAAAAGGGGGATTTTGAATAAGAAGTCACTAATATAAAATAAACTAAAAGCATGAGATTAATTAAAAACAAATCTATATATGAATATCAATTCTGTCAAGGGTTATTCTCCGCACAACCTTTTCATTGATTGATCATTGGTTCAAAGATAGTTTTTAAATTCATGCAATAGATTATTTATAGTTTTCAAAGAACTCATCCAACCTAATATTTCCTTAATAATAGACTAAACATGTCAACACAATGAATATTCCCTAATTAATGAATAACTATAGTCGAACAATGCAATTTAACTCGTTAACAGCATTACAAACTAGAAAGATCCGATCCTAGCTAATTACAAACCTACAAACGTGGTTCTTCAAAAATAGATTGCGTATTTTCTGTATTAATTCAAAAGTTTCAGCTCAATCGAATTATACGACTTTTGATTTGTGTTGATTCACTCAAGCAATTACGGATTCGATTTTACCAATTGAAATTATGAAGTTTAATTAATTGAACAATGGACCCTAATTGTACAACTAATAAAACGGCATTAAGGGATGAAATTTTTCCAAAAAGGTATAGAAAAATACACAAATATTGCATCAAAATACAAGACAAGCAAATTGATCAGATCTTATAATCGTTGCATGAAAACAATGGCTCGAATTACTCCTTAACTAAAGAAAGTAGTTTAGCCACGTATCGCCATGAATAAACTTCACATAAAAATATAAAAGTTGAAATTTTCTAACTAATAATTAGAATACAAGGGTTGCGAGACAAGGTATTAGAACATATATATATAGCCTTCTAACTCTCAATCTACTTCCTAACATGACGAGCAATATTTTTGTGAAAAGGCCAAAAATCAAAGGTAAAAAGAGAGTTTGTTTCCAAGTATTAAAAAGTTTTTTTTTTTTAAAAAAAAGTTAAATTGTTATAGATCTTTAATTGAGTACAGGGATTTTGGTATTTTTGAAGATATAAAGTGGTTATCTATTTTTTGCTTATGAAGGGTTTACGTCGATTTTCAATTATATAATAGTATCAAATGCAATTAACTCTATATTCTTAATGGAATATTCCCAAAGCTTTCATCGGAAATACAACCAAATCACAATTTATAAACCTTGGATACTACGATTGTATCTTCACAAATTAAATTGGATATCAAAGTGCAAAATACACTAAAGATTGGGGTGCTTATGTATTTTATCCTTTACTTTTAAAGTTCATACTCATTCAAGGTATTTCATTAGATTTTTGGATGACATAATCATGAAGTTAGCGGAATTCTAATGGCATAGGGTGTATATGTGATATAAATTCTTAAACTAATTGTTAGGTTCTGATCTAAATGAATACGACTTATTGCATCATATATTTAAGCAGAGTCTAGATATAATTAACTCTAATAGTTAATCCTGACAAAAGGGCGAAAAAAACTCTAATAATTTATGATTTATGTAACTACACTACTATTGCCTTGAGAAATAAAAATAACCTCGTATTTGGTGGAGTGGGGATTGTTCTCAATAAAAACTTGTTTGTAGTGCAAATCAGATACATTCCCAATATTATATTATGAGTTTTGAGATGAGAATTTTAAAAGTACATACTCCCTCCGCCTCATAATATATAGTTATCACTTTAGGAATTTTTTTTGTCCTATAATATATGTCGTTCTCACATATCAAGAAGGAATTTATTAATTTTTTTCTAATATAACCTTAGGAGAGAGAGATTAATAGCTTAATTTATTAAAAGCGTATTTTAGTCAAAATAATTTATAGGAATAATTACGTCTACATCCCCTAAGGTTTGGTGTTATTACTGATACACCTCCTGACATTTAACTATTTACAATTACACCCCCTCTGCGTTAGAGCCATTAACAAACAACCCCTTCCGTTAGTGGTCGTTAGGATTTTTGTTTAACACCATTAGTCTTGAACTATAAACTTCCAAAAATACCCTTCAATTGGCAGGAATTTAGTTGTCACATGATTTTGACTTTTTAAAATGACTATAATACCCATAGAGTGGTCTTAATAATATTTCAAGATATTTAAAGGATTATTTGTAATGCTCATAGGCAAAATTTAATTTCATGAATTTAATAATTATTTTAAAATTTCTTTTTCTTAATTTTATATAATATGAGAGATATTTATTGATTTGTTTTAAATTAAAATCACCATCTTTATCATCTTCAAAACTTTCCAAAAATCACCATCACCATCATCATCCTATATCCACAACTATGGACAACAGTGGCCGCGGGCGGCAAGGGGAGTGGAGTGGGGTTGGGAGGTAGAGGGGATAGGCGATAGGGTGGGAGGGGAGGGGATGGGGGCGGTGACAGGGGAGGGAAAGGGATGGGGGCGGCGAGCGGGGGTTGGAGTTGGGTTGGGTGAGGGAAGAGATGGGGGGCGGCGACTAGAGGAAGGGGAGGGGTTGGGGTGGGGGCAACGAATTGGGGTTTGGGGAGGGTTGGGCAGGGGAGAGGATGGGGGCGGCGAATGGTGGTTGGGGTTGGGGTTAGGTTGGGCGGGGGAGGGGATGGGGGCGGGGGGGGGGGGGGGGGGGAGAATGGGCGCGGCGAGCGATGGTTGGGGTTGGGGTTGGGGTTGGGGACGGGGTCGGGGTGGCGGGTAGGGTGTGGAGATGGTGGCGCCAATGGAGAAGAGAGAGGAGGTAGAGAGACGACTGGAAGAGATGAAGAATGAGAGACACTGGGGAAAAAAGGAGAAGAATAAAAAAAAAGGGGGGGGGGAGGGAAAAGGAAAAAGGAAAGAAAAAAGAAAAAAGGAGAAGGAAAATAGAATGAGGGGTATTTTTGTCAACCCACAAAACTTTTTTTTTTTATTTTTTTTGATTTTTTTTAAGACAAATATTTAAGGGCAATAATGTCTTTTCTATAAAATCATCAGGATTTCTAATTAGATCTTTGGATATGGGGTTGTAATTGTAAATAGTCAAATGTCAGAGGGTGTATTGGTAATTACACCAAACTTCAGGGGGTGTAGGTGTAATTATTCATAATTTATATTTAATATCTTTAATCTATTTTTTTAATTATTGTGCATAATTTTAAAGTGACAAGTATTATGGGACAAATAGAGTATAATTTATATATGTTTTTTATTAATAGTTGTTCAAGGTTTATTATGTCAATATAACTTAATTTGATGAAATAATTTTTTTTTTATAATTTACAAGAAAATTAGAGTTAATAATGTTCATATTATGTGTCTCAAATCATTTGAAGCATATGATGATTTAGCATAAAATCATAATTAACTACGTGAAACATATTAAGGAACTATGATTAATTCTTAAAAACTAACTTAGCTCAAATATCGGATCAAATTAAAGACGAATGTTTCACCAAATCGATTTGGAAAAAAAAATGGAAATTATGAATGCAATATACACAAAAATAGCCATGGTATATAACATGCCAATCAATATAGTGTAGATGTTATTATTAAAGCTATATTACCTTTTTGTTCACTATGGGTGTTTTTCTTACTTCTAAAACACGAAACGAATAGTGAGTGTTTTATTATTATTTTTTTTTAAATAAAAGTTAAAATAGATTAGAAGTTGTGAAACGTGCAGTTTTCACCGCTTCTAGTTATTCTTTTTAAAATTCAATCATTATTTTTTTACTTTTTCATTTCAAAAGACTATTTATTTTTACTACTTATTTTTTTAATTTTTTTTATAATTTTTACTTTTTCAAGAATAGAAGTAGAAAATTTTTAAATAAATAAATTAAATTCGTTAGATATTCTTTTGTTCAATTGTTATGGGAAAATTGAAGGATAAAAATGAGTGAACAAAACGACGCCGTTACTTGCTCTTATCCACCGCTATTTATTTCATTTCTATTTCATATTTCCCATCAATTCCAGATAATTTTAGGGTAAAGGGCTCACACAATGCTAACTCAATCCGACTGATAGTTTTTTTTGAACAATTTATAATTCTCGATTTTGCTGCAGGTTCTGCGGATCGAGAGCAAGCGCTGCAGATTTCGCTTTTTGGGGTTCTTTTTTTTTATTATTATTTTTGAGGTATGATTTTTGGTTGATTTGGTTTTTGTTCTTGTTGATGATTTGTTTTTTCTAGCATATTGAATTGCGATGATAGGTTTCGATTGTTTTTTCAGTTTTTACCTTTTGATTATCGTGCTTTTAGGGCTTGAATTGAATCGTGTAGTGGAGCTTCGCTAGTGTTGAAGATGCTTTCACATAAACAAAAGGCTGTTCTTTGTTAAAGCCGTTCAATGGGAAAAGAATGTACTTATATGATTTTATTTTTTGCTGTGAATTGTTTGTATTTTAGGTTGTATTATGGATTGTTGTGTGGGCTTGCACAATTTTGTAGAGTCTTCATTTGTGTGTGTGTGTGTGTGTGTGTGTGTGTGTGCGTGCATTGTTGCCCCAAATTGGTCTCAATAGTTTATTGTGCTTGTCAAATCGTTTTCAGGTCCAGTATTTCTTCATATGCTCTTCTGTTTGCTATTTGGAAATTTGAGATCACTTTATTGCCAGATAATATCTAATTTGATATGTTCTTTGCGATCGTTTTTTATTTGGATGGAACTAGAGATAAGGATAGTACTCACTCCATTGAACTCATTATTTTCTTGAAGAATCGACATTTTAAATCTTTAGGTAACTGTTTGAGCAATTTTTAGGCCGTCATGATGGATTTGAGATCATCGCAAAGGCTGAGTCTAAGAAATATTTTATATTTCATTCTGCTGTAGATTGTTGCAAGGCCTTGTATTTCAAATGTTTGGCCAAATGCTTTTGTTTTCCAAACATTGGAATTGGACCATCTTTCCACCGCTGAAAGGCCTTGAACACAGATCTGTTTATCAAAATGCTGTTCTTCTCCTACAGTAGAATTCAACTTGTTGAGTTATTCTCATTTTCATTTAAAGTTTAAAGCATGTACCTTTTATAAAAAAATTCGGGATGAGAAATTAATTTGTTTCCCAGAATTAGTTACTTGTTGGCTAGTGAAAATCAGATTATTATTATCCAATAGTTAAATGATTTAAGAGTTGCTAATATAGGATCATGTCATTTTCGCTCATCATGTCCAACTAAGTCTTGGGTTATGATTGAATTTAACTGGGGTGTTGATCGCATGAAGTGTAGGCCTCTAGCAAGAAACTGAAATGGCTGGTCCTAGGATTGCTCATGTCACTTTGAGGGGACCAAATGTGGTGAAGGAGATAGTTGTCGGAGTCGTGCTTGGCATTGCTGCGGGCAGCGTTTGGAAGATGCACCACTGGAATGAGCAGCGCAAAGTAAGAGCCGTCTACGACTTGTTAGATAAAGGTGCAATCACTGTGGTTGCTGCAGAAGAATAAACGTTCTGCATTGTTTTTTGTTTTTCCCTTGATTAATGACATCCTTAATCAAGTTCTAGGATGATGATTTAAATGCCCACCAATTGTTCTTGAATCGGAAACGACTTGTCTGGTTTGAATTTCTATCAAATAAGAAATTTTCGCCGACCACGTTATCTTGTTGTTAAATGCTGAAGCTTTCTGGGATTTTGCTATCTACATTTCTTGTTATAAGATTTTTAACTTGACTTGGCCATTACAAGCTTAGTTATCATCGATATCGTCATCATTATTTCGAACTAGTTATTTTTATACCATTTTTCATTGATATTTGGCATGAGCATCTGATATCGTCGAATCCAAAGACAACACAACACCTTAGTGTTATCGTCATCATTATTTCGTACTAGTTATTTTTATACCATTTTTCATTGATATTTGGCATGAGCATCTGATATCATCGAATCCAAAGACAACACAACACCTTAGTGAAATACGAGAGATGTTATGCCACCTAAGTGGGTATATATATATATATAAAAATGTATATATATATGTGTGTGTGTGTGTATATATTGTAGATGGTGCATATCTAGCCTCCGGATGAGCTGAAACCTCCGTAATGCTTACTTGTTATATAGTTCTTCAAAGTGGGTTTCTGTATTTTGAGATCGATGTTACGTTGTTTTTATGTATTTATTTATTAAGTTTCCGTGGGGTAAACATGGGGCGTTCATAAGTAGTCATTTTACCAATTCATTTCATCGCATTTGCTTGAGGGGTTTTGTGTGCATTTTTTGGCACATTATATGCTCCACTTGCCTCTTTTTTCCAGTTGTTGTTTTGTTTGTCTTGGCTTTCACATTTGTGACAAGGACATTGATTCGATTAAAAAAGCATGAAAAATGATAAATACATGTCAACGCAAAAGTAGTTGATCTTGTGATTATTGATGAAGGGAGGGGAAAAAATACTTCTTTTTTTTTTTTAAATTCCTTCAAACATGTGTGTCTTAGTTGCGAGAATGATAAAGATAACATCTAGGAAAGTGGTGGCTGATTACAAACTAACATTAAATGTCATATTCGACTTTTGAATAGTCAGAGCATTTGTTGGGATCAATTGATGTAACATTATGACAAAATTCTCAAGAATATCTATGGGCGCTTACTTGGTGGATAAACCTTGCTGTCGCACTCGGGTGAGCTTCAAGTTGAAGATCATTTGGGATATTTCCCAAACCAATTAACGATGATATTATTTTTATAATTTTAAAATAATTTGTATACTCCACTATTATGTTAATTTAAATAACACAATAGTTTTGGCGCAGTTGCAAAATGATCTCATCTGTCACGAAAATCAACATATTTCAAGAAATTCAGCGTTTTATTACAATTAATCGATTATATCGATAGTCAATTGTATTAATATTTCAAATGAATAACAAATTATTACAGTCAAATATGATCAAATAGCAACAAAATATGACTTACAATACTGTAAAAAAAAACTAGTATGAAGTTAAAATAATATCCAAACTCACAAATAATAAGGACCTTTTTGTGGGTCTAATGTATTCATGTTTTTAATGTATTTTTCTCCTATTTATCTTCTTTTCTATCTTCACATCCTATTAATTGACTTTTTTTTGTCACTTTCTCTTTTCTTTTGTCAATTAATGTTTATTTTTTGTTTCTCTCATCTCTCATTTATCTGTGTTAAACATAATTAAATATATATATATATATATATATATATATATATATTCATGTATAAATTAATTAAGTTTTATTTTTATATCATACTCCCATCCGAATGTGTCCGATCACTAAGTGGCCACGATAGTTTTCGAAACAAGAGATTTTTTTTCATGAAATTTTGGGAGATATATTTGTAATTCACTCTTAATTTCACAAATAAATAATAAATAAATAAAAGGTGTTAAAATATATTCTGATCCTGACAAAAATCACTTCGACAAACGAGGGGCGTGCCAGTTGGAAACTTCAGTACAGCTACGATAAATATAAATACCTTCCCGTAAATAGTACACAGCTCTTCATTTTTATTTTTCGATCACAAAATCTCAAATCGCTCTTGCCTCAGCTTGTTTCTACACTTTCCACTGTAAGTTTTCTTTTTCTTTTTTTTTCCGCTCATGTTTCTTAGTTGTTTTTCATTTTCTTTTTTGGGTTTTTGTTTTTGTGTTTTTTTCCTGTCAAATTTGTTTGAATAGTGTTATCGGGATTTTTGTGTTTTTGAGTATATGTACAAGAAACTGTTGAATTTAGTTTATTTTTGGTGGTTTTCTTACGGGCTTCTGTTGTTTTCTTGTTTAACATGATGGGCGATCTGGGTTTTTGATAGTAATTGTATTCGGGGTTGTGCCGGAGCCATGTATAGCTCGATAGGCGCACTTACACGCCTGATTTTAAAATTATTTCATATTTATATATACATACATACATATATATATATATATTAAATTTGAGCGACGCCTTAATTGTCTTTTAATAAGCTCCCTTAGGTGTACCCCTATTTTTTTTAAATTTAATTATTTATATTATATATAATTCATAGCTGGTAGGTGCATCCCGTACTGTATCTGTGTCTGGGGATGCTGTCTCCATCTAAATTTCTCCTCTCCAGCTTTGTGATTCTCTTTTGCCCTCTTGTTTTGGGATTTGAAAGATTGAATTCAAGTTAGCTGTGGATATTTGGTGAAGTGATTGAAGGAGGGGGAGAGGGGGAGGGGGGGGGGGATATGTTATTGTGTTCACACTAAAGTTGAAATCAGGTTTTTCTTGAAATGTGAGGATTTTTTTTTTCTTTTTTGGTTTTTTTTTTCTTTTCCTGTATTGGTGTGTGCGTGTGCGCGCTCTTTGGTTTGTTGATTAAAATCATCATTTGTACAGGCACTATAGAGGTCTAATAATCATCAAGAAACTGTGCTTTAGTGGCTTGTATTCCGGATCTTTGTGTTGGAAGCCTAAATGAATCACTTAATATGTAAATGGAGGTTTTTTCTAGTTGCAATTGCAAGAGCCCGGTTTCAGTTTTGCAGAACGAAGATAATATGGATTATTATCTAGTTCGGAGAAACTTTATTTATTTTAAGTCTTTCTTGCTTGTTGTGTGGTACTTCTTTGTTATGTTTTGACTTTTAGCTGAAATTCAGGTAGTTTTACTATTTCTGTTCGAGGCCTCTAAAGCCCGCAAGTGATATGTAGTTCTTTGTGATTTGATGAGACGAAATACTTGGATGGGCCAAGTGCAATTCACCTGGTCCGGCCTTGACTATCGGATAACATGACCTCTAATCCAACTGTCACCAGTGCCCGGATGTGTTGCGCCCGGTCCACTACATAAAAGCCCTTTTGATAAGGATTCCTGATTGTGGAGCCAACTTTCATGGATAAATTGATTGAATTCAATGTGTGTTTACAGTTTATTATTTGCTCTATTCGTGGGAGTTTATATATGTCATCTCTGTCCCGTTGTAAAAATTTGGTCATGATTTTCATCATTTTGATCTGGAGAACAGATGGAGTAGGTTTTAATTTGCTATTTTCGCACGTATTTATGCATTCATATATGAGTTCACCCTCTCATACTTGATACAATTTAGTGATATAAATGGGTCAAACACTTGGTTGCGTTCAAGTCGACCAGTCGAAGGTTGCTGTGAAAGAACATTTTGGAAAGTTCGACGATGTGCTTCAGCCCGGGTGCCATTGCTTGCCTTGGTGTGTTGGCTACCAAGTGGCCGGTACTCTCTCATTACGTGTGCAGCAGCTTGACGTTCGTTGCGAAACAAAAACTAAGGTCTTTTATTAAAGTTCAATTGACCTTTATTTTTAATTTTTAATTTTATTTTTGTCACTGTTACTCTGTTATAATATTGTAGTTTACTAAAAGTGTTGGGAGATGTTTGTGTCTCAGGACAATGTGTTTGTGAATGTGGTTGCTTCGATCCAGTACCGAGCACTGGCAGAAAAAGCATCTGATGCATTTTATAAGCTATCTAACACGAAAGAACAGATCCAAGCATATGTTTTTGATGGTACGGTTGTGAATTTACGGTCTTTATATTCTCGTGTGGCACAAGATATACGATATTAATTGGATGAATGTTCAGTCATAAGAGCAAGTGTACCAAAACTGGATTTGGATTCTACCTTTGAGCAGAAGAATGACATAGCCAAAGCCGTGGAGAATGAACTTGAAAAGGTATGGTATGCTCTAAAAAACGAGGGCCCGTATATTTGCAATATTCAATTTACTTACACCCCTATGCCCCCAACTAAGGGAAAAAAAAGAAAAAGAAAAAGAGAAAACACCATATACTATTACCAAATATCTCCTCGTGGCTGCAAAATTGCACATGCCTCCCTTGTGGCTTATTTTCACCTTACCTTTACCCCCTTCTGTTGATTATTACACATAGCTAAATGATGTTATAGTTAAAATTTTAGTGAACTTTTGACATTGTTCTCAGATGTGTGGAAGATGCTATCCAAGTTTTTTGATAAAAGTTACCGGTTTTGCTTAAATTTTGATGATCAAATGTTGAAAATTGTAATATTCAAACTAACGGAGGAAGTTTGTGTAATTACAGATAGTTGCAGGGCGTTCAGTGTAATTGACCCAAACTTCGTATCCTTTGGCTTATTTTTCATTTACAGGCCATGTCCGCCTACGGGTTTGAGATTGTGCAGACTCTGATTGTTGACATCGAACCGGATGCTCAAGTCAAGAGAGCCATGAATGAGATAAATGCAGGTGAGTCATCAAGAACACGCTTTTTGTTTTTTGAATATGTATCGATTTCTTGTATGCACTAGCAAGTTGTTGCTAACTTATATCTAGAATCTTAGCGAGCTTCTTTCATTTAACTATCCTAATTACAAAATTGTCATTGACATCTTATAAGCTCTATCATCTTATTTTATCTAAAAGAACGAGTTCAGTTTTAGAACAAGATTTAGCATCCTATACGCTCAAGAAACATGCTAATGAGATGCAAGAACTTATATGTTAAACAAATTTAACCAAACACCCTTTGGATCTGACAATCTTTCGATGTCACAACAGCTGCTAGGCTCCGGGTAGCTGCAAATGAGAAGGCCGAAGCCGAGAAAATATTACAGATCAAGAAAGCCGAAGGAGAAGCTGAATCCAAGTACTTATCTGGGCTTGGTATAGCCCGTCAGCGCCAGGCCATTGTAGATGGGCTGAGGGACAGCGTGCTCGCCTTCTCGGAAAACGTGCCCGGGACAACAGCTAAGGATGTTATGGACATGGTTCTTGTCACCCAATACTTTGACACGATGAAAGAAATCGGGGCATCATCAAAATCATCCTCCGTGTTTATCCCACACGGACCGGGGGCCGTCAAGGATATTGCTACACAGATTAGAGACGGCCTTCTTCAGGCCGACAACGCCGGGAACTAGTCGAGTTTTTATCAACCGTTGGATGTGAAATTCGCTGCGATGTGGTGATGTGCGTGCGTGTTATTCTTGTCTATATAAGATGATGTTAGGATTGGAAAATTTGGTTTTCTTGTTGAATGTATATGTCTGGTTTTGTCTTAAACTTGTGATTTGATCCATGAATTGCCTTTGGCTAATGTGTAAAGATGTTTAATTAGTCATATAGATGCTCGAAGTACCATTATGTGATTGTATATGACTCTTGAAACAACATATATGTATAGGTTATATTCCAAAATTTTGGGCTGAACTTTGCAATTAAACTTATATTTTCATATTCCGAGTCTTGAAAAATTGGACTATTTCAGGTCCACTTAATAGTACAATAATGTTTAGAGTTAATTATACTCAATTTTTTGAATTGTACTTTATGTTGCGTTTATTTTCTTAAACCATAAAATTTAACAAATTAATCTACGAGTTATAGATATTAATGGGATGTTTTGTTATGTTTTTTACTATTATGAGAGGTTGATTTGTCTTGTTTTATAGTTTTCGGGGGTAAATACAATATAGCGTATAATTTTAGGGTGCAAATTATAGTTATCCCTCATGTTTATGTATTGTTGTTGGAAATTCTAGTTCAAATTGGGTTCAGCAACACTGAAACTAATAAATAACCAATTACATGGTGATTGATATTGCAATTTCCTTTCATTTGCTAATTGCGACCAAGTTGGATTTGTACAAAAATTTCTCAAGAGTTGGGCAATCAATTGTAATCATAATTTCAATTAAATATGGATCTAAACACACTAAATTAAATTATTAAATCCTTTTTCCTATCCTATATGTATTTATTTTAACTTTACAAAAGAGGGGGAAAAAACAAAAGGAAACGAATTATTATAGTTGTTGTTAAAAAAGGACAAATTACATTGCACGCCTTAACATATCATATAATTATAAGTTAGTCTCTTTTATTTTTAAATTCACAAATATCCCTTCAGAATTTGGGATTTTATTATAAATATTAATAAAATTATTTAAAAAATAATTTTTCTACAACCACAGTAGTCAATTCAATTATCAAAAGATGTAACTCGTCAAATCCGAAAACATATACCAATTAATATTATTATTCCACCAACATTAATGAAATAATTTTATTTTATATTACTATAATTACTATTGAGCATCATCATTTATAATATCATATCACCACTATTTTTTCTTTTTGAAATTAATTTTATATAACTTCTATATAATGTCATTGTCAAGACCATGCTCAATTGGAAACAATAAAAATACAATTCAAAATTATACTTTATATTGATGAATAATAAATTTTATTAAGTTAATATACACTTCGAATATTTACAATTTTGAAAAGGGTTAATTACAAGTTGCACCCCTCAACTTATACCTGTGTAACATTTACACCCCTCAACTTCATAACGTAACAATTCAGCCCCTCCGTTTTCGAAATCGTCAGATTTTGCTGACGTGGACGTTGACTAAAGTGAAAGTTACTATTATAAATGACTTTTGAAATATTTGGACATTTTTGCCCCTAGTTCTTGCTTCTTTTTTGTCCCTTTGTATATAAATATGTTGAAATGTATTTATGCAATCTTTTATTTATACAATATAAATATATTTACATTAAATAATATGAGTTTGTTAAATTATACATATATGTATAAATATGTACGTATTATATTTTAAATATATAGTGTTATTTATATTTTAAAATATAAATTTATTAAATTATACATGCATGTATAAAATAATAAAAAACTCTCAAATACGCATATATGCATATCAATTATATGTATAAAAGGTCTACAATAATATGCAATCAATAAACAAATGTATTTACATAATTTATTATTTATAAAATTTAAATACATTTATATTAAAAAATATATAATTATATTAAATCATAAAAGCTCTCATATATTTACAAATATGTACATATATATACAGATACCTACAATATATTTAAATTTTAAACATATAAATTTATTTACATTTCAAAATATGAATTTATTAAATTATACATGCATGTATACACAATTTCTTATTTATAAAATTTAAATATATTTATATTAAAAAAATATAATTATATTAAATTATAAAAACTCTCATATTTTTATAAATATATACATATATATATATATAGATATCTACAATATATTTATATTTTAAAATGTAATTAAGTAGAAGCTAAAAATTTTGAGGGACAATTGAGGGAGAATATAACTTTTGGGGTCTAAGTGAAGAGAATGAGACCAATTATTAGAGACTTAAAAAGTTGAGGGGCTAAATTGATTAAAATGAATGAAGGGTAAATTTGATATTTAATAAATAACCTTGGCTTTAAGTGTGACACGTTATACTTAATGGTCAAATTCTAACGCCGTCAATAAAGTAAGTTTAACTGTTAAGTGGAGGAACTGAATTATTATGTTAAGAAGTTGAGGGGCATAAGTATTATATGAGTATAAGTTGAGGGGTGCAACTTATAATTAATCCTTTTGAAAATCGTAGAGACTAATTTGTAATTATATTTTACAGTAAGGTATGGGCGTAATTTATCTTTAAAAAAGTGATTTGACACCTCGTCAAGTTTATAGACGAGGGATATATGTGTAATTTGACACCTATCACTTTCTTCTTCGCCTGTATTCACTGTCTTGTCAACAAAGAAAGCTCTTTTATTTTTCTTCTTTTTCGAAACCAATTACAAAACAAGTAAAGCACCGGAGAGAGAGAGAGAGAGAGAGAGAGAGAGAGAGAGAGAGAGGATGAGCAGCATAGGCACAGGGTACGATTTGTCAGTAACGACATTCTCGCCGGATGGCCGCGTCTTCCAGATCGAGTACGCCGCGAAAGCCGTCGACAACAGCGGCACCGTCGTCGCCATTAAATGTAAAGATGGTGTAGTCATGGTATGTCGCATTTTACAGCTTTGATTTGAATGCTTTCAGCATCCCATGTTGGGTTGAGTTTTTACATTACTAGGGTTTTTGTTGGGTTTTTCAATTTTTTTTTCCCCTAATTTCTTGTTGAAGGGAGTGGAGAAGTTGATTGCTTCAAAGATGACGTTGCCCGGGTCCAATCGCCGAATCCACGCCGTTCATCGCCATTCTGGCATGGTACCCTTTTCTTAGCTTGGTTTTTATATGCGTGTTTGTTTCTAATTTTGATGATTAGTGCATATTTGTTGTGTGGAATTTGAAGGAAGTTAGTTGAAATCTGCGTGAAGTGGGAATGGTGATCTAATTCTGTATGCAAAAGCAATTTGCTGGAAGCTGTTTAAACAGTTCTTTTAGAATCTCATTCAAGTTTTTGTTGTCTATCTTGATGTTCAACCATTTGCAGGCTGTTGCTGGACTAGCAGCAGATGGCAGGCAGATTGTGACACGGGCAAAATCCGAAGCAACTAATTATGAGAGGTCTGATTTGTGGCTCTCTTGTGTGGTTTTCTTTGTTTTTATTGTATCTGTTAAATTGTGGTGCTGGAAGGGACTTATGACAAAAAAAGACTGGCTTCTCTTTACCTCCGCAAATGCCCTCGAAGGCGGGCAAAGTTGAAATGATAAATAGCATGTGTAGAATAGGATTTTGAAACGCTCTTTTAGATTTCAGTACACGTGATTATCTGGAGGACGAGTTTGGAGTCTAGTTGTAATGATTCAAGTGAACTGGGAGAGGTACTCCAAATGCATGGTGCATAACCTTCATTCATTGTTGTGTATTGGAAAAATCAAATTACAAGAAACACATAGGGAAAACAAAATGAAGATTAACACAAACCATAAAACAGCTAATCAGCTGAAGAGAAGCCAAAAAAAAAAAATGGTCCCACGTGAATCAAGATGTTTTGTTATGCATGTTTTCCAACATTTTGAAAGAAACTTCTGGATGCTCAGTGGCTTAAACTTTTGAGCTAATAGCCGTTCTGCCTACACTTGATATTGCTGTTGATGTGATTATCAGTTGCTGTTGATGTGATTATCAGTTGCTGTTGATGTATAAGTCAATGGTTGTTCTCATATATTACCATATCCTTTTTATTTCCAGTGTGTATGGCGAACCAATTCCTGTGAAAGAACTTGCACAACGCGTTGCTAGTTATGTGCATTTGTGCACACTCTATTGGTGGCTCAGGTTTGATATTGCATCTGCTGTTATTCTGTTAACTTGCATCCATTTATCTACATGTAAACACAATATTAAGTTTTGCAGGCCTTTCGGTTGTGGAGTAATTCTAGGAGGTTATGATAGGGATGGGCCACAGTTATACATGGTTGAACCATCTGGGATATCCTATGTGAGTTCTTTTGTCATTAGTTGCCAATGATGTATATATTAGTATGAAGTTTTGATATCCACAATTTTAAGTTTACAGCTTCTACTTGATTATTATAAGTTTTTTATATTTCTTTTATGAGGGCTTTCTGTGAACTGTATGTTCTCATCACTGCAGAAATACTTTGGCGCAGCCATTGGCAAGGGAAGGCAGGCTGCTAAAACGTAAGTTGTCCGTTTCACATGTTAGATTCACCTACTTTTCTATATCCTGGGCAAATGGTACTTATTCAAAATGGCAAAAGGAACAAAACTTATATTGAGTTTCTTTGTATGAAATATTGAGCAGTGTGATATCTCTTAGTTTTCTCTCTGTAATTTTATCTTATTATAATCTTGGTTGTCTGCAACACATTAATGTTGCTGGGGTGTTATTGATTTAAGCACTAAATGGATTTCAGGGGTAGTTTCACCCCCCTTGGTTTATGTTCTTTATTTTTCTTAGAATTCTTTATTGTTGTCAAATATGACCTAATTTTACCTCATCATTTTGCAAAATCATATTGATGTTGGTAGAAATTTCTTCGAACTTAATGATCTGCTCATATTCTGATGCTGAGCTACTGTGTTACATTGGCAGAGAGATTGAAAAGTTAAAGCTTTCAGAAATGACATGTCAACAAGGTGTTATTGAGGTGGCCAAGATGTAAGTTTATATCTTCTAAATAACTCTTTGTATATCTATATGTGTCTGTGCACACGTGTGTGTCCCTGTGTCAGTGTTTGTATGTGTGAATTATGAATGTTGATTTGATCAGGCCAAACTTCATTCTTATTAGATTGCGTTGTAAATCATATCTAAATGCTTGCTAAATGATTGTGTAAGGGTGGACTATCTACAATCTGCCACCTGAACCTAAGAAATTGTATGCGCACCCTATAATATGGTAACCATGACGAATATATGTTTGAGTTTGTTTTGTATGATATGATTCTAACTGTGCGGGGATGCTTCATTTTATACCTAATATAACATGACATACTCATTAAAGCTCAACTTCATTGGAGACTACTTTAAACGATGTAACTTTGTTCAGCGTCAGTCAGAATCATGCAATATAAATCCCCTTTTGCTATTTTCCTCATTGTCATTGGCTTGTCTTTTCTATGGGCAGTATTTATGGCGTGCATGATGAGGCCAAGGACAAGGCATTCGAACTGGAAATGAGTTGGGTCTGCGATGAGTCAAACCGCCAGCACCAAAAGGTAACTAAGAGGGCATTAAGATTTTCGACACTCTTGGAAGCCATTGTGCTTTATATCACCTTATACTTCCATTTTTAACCCTGCATTGCTACTTAATTTTCATACTCGATATTCATACTTTTTGTTGTACCAGGTTCCCGATGATCTATTAGAGGAAGCCAAGGCAGCAGCTAAAGCTGCTCTTGAAGAAATGGATGCAGATTAGGTTGCACGTTTTCTGCAATCCTTTTCCTAACCTCTTTCTTCTGTTTTCTGCTTCCAGTTATCTTGGCCATGTTGTTAAAGAAACATCAGAAATACAGAGAAGAGAACGACGACTTTGAATTACTTCGATTTCTACTAAACCCTTTGATCATCTAGTAGAGACTATACTTGTGATGACATACAAGTTGCGCAATTTCGACTTTTTGGGTGTGATTGTCATGTGAATTTTGAGAAATAACTTGTTGAGGCTTGTTATCTTTCAGTACCATGTTTGAGGGATGAAGATAAAGAACAAAAAATGGCCATGGCAAGTTAATGACCAATTCATCAGCATGGCCAAAAACTATTCGTGTCCATAAACAGCAAATACTTGGATGGATATGCACACCTATCACACATATAATCAAAAATCCCAACAGCTCTCATCTATACAGGAACTGATCACAGTAGATACTAGATATAAAATCTCTATAACAATCCTTTACAAATGAAACAATAAAAAAAAGCAAAGGAATCAAGATCTTCTTTAGCTAACGGGGCACACCACACAAGAATCAGAGGTTATAATCGCAATCCCATCACGGGCCATCTCTTTTTTTTGTCTCAGCAGTTCTCCAAAACCTCAGGGGCCACTGTTTGGTTCGCTGTACACGAGTAATAATATTGGGAACAGCCGTATAACTAGAACAAGAATCAGACATCTGGCCGTATAACTAGAACAAGAAGTCAAGAATCAGACATCGGGCTGTCTAACTAGAACAAGAATCAGACATCAGAAAATGGCATAATCTTAATGAGACGTGTCAATGTCCTTCCCATTATCCTCTTCACTGATTTGTCTTTTCAACCTTCTTAACCAGATTTCATAGTCGATAGGGTATGGTGTTCCACAGAGGCTGTCAACATAATCTGCGAATGCTTTCAGGATAGTAGAGATGTCGCCAAGCCTCTGCTGAATCAGCCGCCTAGACCAAGCGGTTTCTCTCCATTGTAGTGCTCCTTCGACTGAATCCAAAACGGGAAGATCTCCACCAGAGCAAAAGTAGAGCATATACACCAGGCTTTCTGCATCTGAAGCAGAACATAATTTGCCCTCCTGAAGAGCAGAAGTAGAAGAGAAATGAAGATTTAGTGCGGGACGGTCCCTTTCCTCTAAAATGGCATGTCCCCAACCAATAAGGACATAATAAGGTTGCCTCAAACCAGATTTTACAAAAATGACATTCTCTGGCCGGATTTCTCCGTGCCTAATTCCAGATGAAGCAGAAGTTGAGAGAGCAGATAAACAATCATGGCAACATCTGATAGTGTTATCTGCACCAAATTGGCCATTTCTCACCATGTCAGCAACAGGCCAGCCAACTGGGCTGGTCACGAGGACAGGAGTTCCACACCATGGGTAGTCACAGTTACCACCCGTGCTTGGTTTCCGACAATTACCTTGGTGAACTACCCGGCCAGATGCAGTCAGTTCAGGAAGATACTTACTGGAAAATCCTTTCTGTTTCATCACACTCAGCACTTTAGTTTGCCTCTGAACTTGATACCATAGTTTCATGTCTTCCCATGCAGGCTCCACTTGCGAAGGATGCGAACCAACATAGAGAAAGAAAGACTTTCCTAGCTCTTCGACGGGAGATGCAATATAAAACACAATCTCCCCATCATTCAGAATTTCATCTATCTGATAAGCTTTTTGCAGGCTCGAATCCTCTAACATTAAAACAGATCCTGCTTCTAGCTTCAGTGACTTTGGAGGCTCCGTGTTAATGGGTTCTTCTTGTACTTCTACAATTTCAGGTGAAGCAGTGCGATGCTGTAACCGAAACAAACCGTTACCATTCACCCCTGTATCCACCAATTGCCTCTCAATCCTCCTCGCTTGAAGACGGGAACTGTGGTCAGCAGCTAAATCTTCAATAGTGTTCTTTGGCATTCCAACATATTGTGTTATGGAATGAAATGTAGCATAAAGTACCTGTAAAGCCCCTATATCTCCCCAGTTAGCATTTCCGAGCTTGTTCCAGATCCCATCAACTGGGGAAACTGCGATGCGTGAATGCTTTTTAATCCATGCAGCAGCAGATTCATAGATATTAGTTAGATCAAATTCCAATTTATTCAGATCACCTTCAACTTTAACGACACCACCATATTGAGAATCAACCAGAAGTACAAAAACAGAATTTAAACTCAGAGGAATATTTGATCTGCTGATACTTCTTGCCAGCAACACACGAAGAGCAAAGAATAAAGCTTCAGCCATGACAGAAATTAACGCACTAGAGTCTTCCTCTGCTGAAGCAAGATTCCCAGTATCAGGTCTCAGCAGTGCCAATTCAACAACATCATCCCACTTTCCTTGTGGGTGTCTCGGGTTCTTTAGCATTACAGCTGACGCACAAAGCCTTCCAAGTTTACCTTTAGCAATGGCCTGCTCAGCTTGGTAAAATTTCAAGTTTCCATCATATAGAGAGGAAATATAGAAAGGCATCGAATCTTTTTCAGTCCCCCAGAAACCTTCCCACAACCCACTCACACTTGCATGAAGGAAATCCTCAAGAGCAAGATGAGTTCTTTCTTCCACAGTGCTTGATGTTGACGCATAAATAGCACTAGGCATCCGAACTAGTTGCTGAAAGGGAACACCTTCTAGAGCGTAATCAAACTTCTGAAGGTCTATTATCTCAAAAGGAACATCAAAGGTAGGCTTCAGCTTATTTTCTGCTAAATCTTCAAGCCAATTGATAACATTTGCTTTCAGAGCTTCACTGTCCACAAATCTACGGAAAAACTCCTTCCTATCCCGAGTCCTACCCCCTGAGGAGATACTGGACTTTTTGGATGGAGACTCCACCGAATCCCGGTCTGTGGATATACCTAAAAGTGTAATGTTATATTACATAATTTTTCAGTCATTTGGAGACATTCCCATTGATCAGTTTCCATTTGAAATGGAACTGCAAGGCAACGGCAAACAATCTAAAATTGATACAAGCTGATAGCAAGAAGAGCAACATATGATCTACAGGGAAGACAAAAATAAGAAGTTCAGAACTACAGAAACATATGTGCAAGAAAGTTATTATAGTGCACAAGCTCTCAGCTTTATCATCCTTCACCCTTTCCCTTTTTCTTTTTCCCTTCTATAAAACAATCCCAGCCTAGTCATTCTACAGCCTAAGCACATGACTCTTGGAAGGATGAGAATTTTCCATCAGCCGGTTTACCACCAAAGTCCAAAATGAACTACCTAGACCACGACCCACCCTGCTTGGGGCAAGGATTTGGTAACATTTGTGGGCCTAGGGGCAGGTCTCAACTCTCGAGCTACAGTGATTTAAACTCACAATTAAACTTAAACAGATGCTAGGACTTCCACTATGTCAATTTCTTCCGTTCATAGTAAACTGGCAAGAACTCCAATACAGTGACAAAGTGATAATATGACAAACTTTTGACAACAATGGATCCAAGAAATTGGCAAGAAAGATTTGCTAGTTTGAGCTCTCATGGAATCCTGTAAACACTATACATAAAAGGAATTTCCCCAACAATTTATCCCTGCTGCGAGGTGAGTTATCTGATATCGATCAAATGCCGATAATTCTAGAAAATGTATATGCATTAGCCACACTATTCACAAAATTCTGAATAAATATTACATAAAGGCACCCTTAATCAGCTCCTGAAATTGCATAAAGCCATAAACACAAAAGCCAAAAAATAAATCGAAACCGAGCTACAGATCATAAAGTAAAAAAGGAAAATTTAAAGCTAATCCGGATAACCACAATCATTGGAATGATTCACTCCACAGTAATTAACCACCAATTCAGTTCAAATGATCACATAAACAGCGAATTTAAGCCGTAATTCAGCAAGCCCAAAGTCACCCGACTTCAGAACCGAAAGCAAAAATTTAGGCATCAAACAAGAAAACAGCAATCTAAATTCTTGTTTACCTTCCATAGCCGAGACGAAAACCCGAGAAAATTGGAGTGAATTTTGTGCTAGATCGTTGACATCAGTAAGCAGCAAGTCTTTAATGATTCTTACTCATTTTCTCTCTCTACAACAAAAATATGGAAAATTCATCTCTCTCATTCTCTCTCTCTCTCTCTACGTAATTAGCGAATGCTGGGAATGGAATGCCTCGGTTTCGCAGAAGCGTGAAATATTTTATTATTGACCCTTTTGTCGTCAAATACAATGTAAAAATATGATAATTAGTAATATTAGGATATTCGAGGTATGTGTATAATAAAAATATATAGTTTAATGATATATTAAATTTTTTTGGTCGTACCTATTATATCAAAATATTTTTAATTATTTTTAGTAGATTTATAAAATTAGTGATAAATAAAAATAAAATAATTTAAAATAAAAAATTTAAAAACAATTACAAAGAAAGATAAGAAAATTGATATTGGAGAGTATTAACTATTAAGAGAAAAAAAGAAAATAGAGAGAGGAGAGAGGGGAGAGAAACAGAAGGGAGAGAAAGGAAAAAAAATGTGAAAGATATGTGATGAGAGAGAAAATAAATAAAATTGATAGACTAAATAATTTGTTAGACCAAAAAATAGTTACTAATGGGTGCTTTTCTTTATGTAATAGTATAAATAATAATAATAATAGAGAAACTAAAGCTGTTTTTTTTCAATCATTGACCACCCAATGTCCAGCGCCAACATGTAGAGAAATAGTTATCGACTAAATTCGAGTTCGAATGAGGTTGATCTACTTAAATGTAAGACTCTCCTCACTAAAAACAGTTGCAGCACCAATAGGCACTTACTGGATCCGGATTGAGCCAGTTTGACCTGTTAGACGTAAAGCTCTCACCGCTAAAGGTAGTTGCGGCACCAACAGATATCAACTGAATTTGGGTTCGAGCTTGGTTGGTCCATTGAAATTTAAAGTTCTCCCTATTAAGGACATTTGCATTCTCAATATCGAATAAATCCAGTTCCGAACCAGATTGACCCATTTAGGATAAGTTCTCACCATCAAGAATAGTTGTGGCACCAACAAGTACAGATTAAATCTGGATTCAACGTGGGTCGGTCCACTTTAATGTAAAACTCTTCCTGTTAAGGGCAGTTAAATTCCCAAAGTTCAAACGCGAGGCCTCTAGTTAGTGGTTAAAGCTGCGTTTTTAATAGATTAAAATAGTAGCAATATAGGAGGAAATTTTGTTTAATCTTAGAGGTAAAATTAATTTTAGAGGGTGAAACTTTAAATTTCTGTAAGTGTTTATACATACATATACACACACACACACATAATATAATAAAATATAAACATATTTTATGAGAATGGCTGCCTCTACTAGCTCTTTTAATTTCAGTCCGGGCAATGTATAATTCAATGGAAGAATTACTAAAGCCTCATTAAAATAAATCTATATGTTCCAAAGAAAATATGAAATGAATTTTTAATTAAAAAAATTTACTTTGCATTCTTTCCATTTCCAAAAGTCTTACTATGAATTAGGCTCAGTTTTTGGACAAAATTATCCGTTAGCTACTCATATTTTTTTTTTCTGATTTAAAAAACTATTACCAAATTTATAGGAAGATCATAATATTTTTCTTTAGTTCAACAATTTTTAAAAATTTAAATTATTTAAACTATATTTTATATATCTTAAAAGTCAAATAGATCTTGTATAATTTATATTTTTAAATTTGTAAAAGTATTTGTCTAATAAAAAATTAATTTAATAAAATTATTGTCGATAATCATTTACGGAACTTAAAAGAAAAAAAGTATTTATTGATAAATCATATTATTAATCTTTATAATCTTAACAGTCGTCGTTAATCTAATAAAAAATGGTAGAATAAATGCGAGCAGTAACTGTTGATAGGTCTCTTCTAACTCATTCTAGTTAATAGTAATGATTGAAGAGCATTTAGTTACACTTGAAAAATGACTAATATACTTGGGTTTTTCTTTTTTTTTTTATACAATCAACTCGAAATACCCTATAAATATAAATCAAAACACCACACACATTCACCCACAATAAAGGAAGAGTACCAATACATTATTTATCTGGTATTTTAAAATATATTGATTTATTAATTTTCTTAAATAAATCATATATTTATGTGTGTATATACATGTTTAGAAAGAAAAAAGAATGGCAAATCACACAATTGATCCTTAAAGTTTGTGGTTAGAATCGCTTTAATATCTTATTTTTAAATCATAACATTTTAGCCATCTATGTTTTAATTGTATTTTACTTCTGTTTTTCAGTCAATTTGTTGGTATAGTTGTCAATTCAAAATTTAAATTACACCTCAATTCTTTAAATTTTATATTTTTGCATTTCAATACTTTATACATTTCCACACTGGTCCTCCAAAAGTCATTGAAACAACGTATAGGAACTTGCTACTGCCTCTAAAAGATATGTGATAAATTGTGATTTTATATTTTCAGGCTTTTAAAGTTTTGCTAGATGAGTTGTGATTTTATACTTTGTTTTTGTTCTTTTATAAGAAAATATTATACACCAAAAGAAAATACCTCGTTCACTAATAGAAAATTTGCGACAGGAAGATTCAATCACATATTTAAAGTACATGTGATGGATTAGTAACATAATTCAATATAAATAGAAATAAAAAAAAAACGATTCAAAGCATTTACTAACGAATTTATTATAATAAACTTGTTTGTTATTGAATGGAATGCATTCTTATAATGATACACATCTAGTTACACTTACTGTATCGTTAGCTTCTGCAATTTTAAAATTCTAATCAATAAACCCTGAGAGCCAAATAAGGAAGAAAAAAAAAAGAAAAGCAAAAATATTAAGTCACAACATACCCCATATTTTTCACGACCGAACAAAATTTTGTTAGAACTTTAAAATTTTTAAGAATACCTTATTCTAGTAATATTACCACAAAGTAGGGTGAGATAGTAATATTAGAAAGTTCGGTTTTGGACTCTTTGTAAAAAATGTAGAGTGACTACAACATCGACGGTGCTCAAAAGTACTGTACCCGTAAGCTTTGAAGAAACAATGTAACCAAATAATTTTTAAATGGTTAAAGTGCAATATATATCAAATTTAAAGGGTTATAGTGCAACTTAATTTTTGATTGATAATTTTACTTTCGAAAAACCTAACTGAATGAATGAAATTAAACCTAATTAAAACTTCAAAAATTAAAATATTGCGATTTAAATGGATAGGTATGTCTTCTCCAAAATGAGTGGTGATACACATTCGATGCGTGAATGTGGGTACATAATTTATAAGAGCTAGCTTTTTTGAATTATTGTAAGTATAAAATGTTTAGTTATTATTCTCTCTCTCAGTTTTTTTAATGTATTTTTAATTTTCCTTTTCTATTCTCTCATCTCTCTCATTCATTTTAATTTCTAGAATTTTCTTTTACTTTCTTTTCTACTTTTTTTTAATCATAAAATTTAATTTTATTTTAATTGTAGTTTTTTGCTTTTCATAGATTTAGTCAATATATTAAACATTGTTGAAAAGATAATATAAATAATAAAAATAGTTAATATATATACACACATTTATACAAAAAAAAACTTCGTTTTAAATTCAACCATTTCATTAGATTACAAGTCTTTTTTATTTTATCACACACATCGATTGTGTCTAATATACTAATATATATATATATATATGTATAATTGAACAATAAAAATGGAGAAATAAAAAAATATATATTGAATTAAAAAATGGCTCACTTCATCTATTAAGTTTGATGTGGTGATATTACTTAGATTATTTTTTCAAAAGAATAAGTGTCACTTTTATGCCACAAAATAAATTTCAAACATTAATTTGCTCTTAGCCTAATAATTTTCCCATTATTGATAGTTTTAGGCATGCATTTTTTTTTCATTTTTAGCTTCCTTTTTCTCCATTGCAATGCCATTAATCTCCTTTGGCTTAGATTCCTCTTCATTTGCATTTTTCGTTTGTTGTACGAGGAGGATGTCCATAGTCCAGTTGCCAAGTTTCTTAACAGCATCTTCATCTGATAAAAAAGAAAAATGTGGACAAATATTAGAATTAGGGCTGAAAAATGAACGAAAATTTTTGATATTCGACTTGAAATCGATCATTAAAAAACTCGTTTGAGTTTGGTTCATTAAGTACAATAAACCAAGCTTGAACGCATTTTCCCATTCGATAAAATTTGAAGTTTAGCTCGAACTCGACTTTGATTGATTAAAATACGATAATATGTAAAAATTTCAAATTATTGGGACTCGACTCGAGTTTGGATTAATTAAACCCACAAAACTAATTAAGGATTGGTGACCTATTCGGTAAAATGAGACAATAATCGTAAAAGTTGGAATAATTCTTTCATTTTGAGGTGCGAGATGAGTCGGACCAATTCAATGGTGAACTTGACAAAATGGCTTGAGGGGGAAAAAGAAAACAAGAAAATGAAAACTTAAAACTCGAACTCAAGCTTACCCAACCCAAATATTCAATTTACTTTAACAATAGTACATGCAATTAATAATGTTATTGTTTACATTTACAGAGAAAGTAAAATTTATTGATTATTTATAATATCGAAATCAAAATTTGAAATATTTGTGAAGAAAACAATGATAAAAATATAATATTATAAACTCATTTAGTTAAATATATACAATAACAAATAGATGATTATATAGAGATGAAAAAAAATAATAACATTTTGGATTTAAATGAATAGTTTTGTTAGTGAGTCGCCTGGAACTTCATATTCTTGGCACAAGCTTGTTCAAATAACTTCGAGCTTAACTCATTTACAACCCTGATTCCCCATATAATAGATAGTGAAGAATTTTAACTTTGAGTGATTAACTAACATAAGATTTTGACAAAATATAAAAGCAATTTGTGGGGTTTCAACAAGAACATATATATATATATATATATATATATATATATATTTGATATAGACTAGCTTCAGGTAAGACAACTATCTCTACCACCTCTTACTTGCTCCATCCCAACCGAGAACATGACTAAGGTAAGATTCTTACAAAATACAAAAGCAATTAGCGGGGCCAAAAAGATTCATGTTTTAAAGGAAATATATATATATATATATATATATATATATATTTGATATTGGTTGATATAGACTTTAGGTGAGATGACTATCTCTACCAGCCTCTACTTACTCGCTCCATCCCGACCCTACATGTTATCAGCACACAATACTCACAATATTGAGAAAAAGTTAAGTTTGAAGCATACCTAGCCTTGGCACAGTGTGGCCTTGGGGGTGCCTTATTATGAGAGGGTTCTCAAATGCTGTGGCCAACTCCTCAGAGGGCAATTTAAGCCAGTCTTTTTCTCCAATGAAATGAACTGATTTAACTTTTATAGGGACTTTATAAGCAACATCACATATGTTTGGGTCCCTAAACTTTGAACCTGATATGGACACAAACAATTTGAAGGGTGGATGCTCCTTCAATATCTTGCTCTGCATCATCAACAAACAAACCTAAGGATTAACATCTAAAATGCACAGACATATAAATATAAAAACTACGGTGCGATCCTCTATAACAATGTGCAATTACATAAACCTCCCTTATTTGTTTCGGGATTTCAAATAAATCTCCTGCAACCTTTCGCCATCTCACTCGTTAGACAAGTTTAACCATACCATCATTCACTAACAAGAATGCACCTCCTCTAGCGACGAACCAATACATTATAAATTTAGTCATTGTGAAGGATTTTAACTATTAACAATTTTGTCAAAAAAATGCCTTGTTACTGACTGTTCCTTTAGTTCTGTTTACATTGAATTATGTCACTGATTCATTACATATACTTTAAATCTCTGACAAAATCTCTCTGTCACAAATTTTCTCCCAGTGAAGGAGGGCGCTTCCCTGTAGTGATTTAAAGTTTAATAAACTTCTTAAACTAGTCTTGCATATATCAATAAGGGCACGCAAGTATACTATCAAATTCTATTAATTTTGGTAGGGAGAGAGCCCGGGGCAGGCGGGAAGTGCCAGCCGCCTTCGATCAAATTCTGGGAGTTGGAGGGGGGTATTTGTAATTTTAAAAGTATATAACAAAAGTTATAATTACGCATAATTACAAGGGAAAGATGGTATAACTACATTTTGGTTACCTGTGCTTGGTAACCGAGTAGAAGGGCCGATAAAGTAGCTCCCTGTGGATAAAAGAGATCAACAAAAATCGAGAACAGTACATAGATTTCTCTATTTTGCCAAAAAGAAGTTAACGAGCGACGTGAATTAATCAAAGATTTGTACCTGGGAGAAGCCAAGCAAACCATCAAATGGACCTTTTGTTGTAATGTACTCGCACAAGTGATCAATGCATTCTTCCAAGTTTGTGTACTCTGTGAAGTCCTGATCAAAACGTAAAAATAACTATTACTCGCGAAATTATATATTGCGCAATGTGTTCCAACTTCTTGCTCGTTAGTACAATGCTCGACTTTCGGTTTATTGTATATGGCCATTAAAGTACCTTGTTGAACTGAAACCACTCAAAATAAGGAGCTGGAAATATGCCCTCAATCTCCGATTTCCCTCCGGCAGGGTAAGGCCCGTTGGGAAAATCCTGCAGAGTTTCATGTATGGTACTATTTTAGAGAGAAGATCGAAATCACCATAAAAAAAAAAAGAGATAATTACACCTCCACCCCTTGAGATTTTGGTGTAATTATGCAAACTTCGAGATGGTCTAAGTTTGAGGCAAAAGTTGACAGCAATGGTGGTCTCTGTAATAATTATGCAAATCTCAAGGCGTTTGAGTATATTATAGAAAACTTTAGGGGGGTGCAAGTGTAATTATCCCTAAAAAAAACACTAAACACGTCTCAAGATGGAAGAGTTCCAGCAAATTATGGCCATAATTTATGACTTTAAAATTAAGAGAAAATATTTATATAAGTATACCAAGGGCAACTAATATAATTTTTACCACAGGTTCAATAGCAAATGATTTTCTTGGTCTTTTTTTGGTTTATTATATATTAATTGACTACAATAATAATCTCAAATTAAAAACAAATTAATTCAAATAAAGAATTGCTATTTTAATCATTGCAAATTATTCAATTCAAGAACAAATTATTACATCAATCATTATTAATTATTAGATACACAGTAACTACGACATAGTAGACTATAAACTGATGTTTATTAGACTAAAACCCATAAGATTCAAATAATCGA
Source organism: Petrea volubilis (assembly GCA_026212405.1). Classification (NCBI taxonomy): domain Eukaryota; kingdom Viridiplantae; phylum Streptophyta; class Magnoliopsida; order Lamiales; family Verbenaceae; genus Petrea; species Petrea volubilis. The sequence goes on along the minus strand of CM047885.1, from coordinate 11,317,806 downwards.
TCAAGAATTCTCTACATTATTATTAAGGCAAGGCTTCATTGACATAACAAGCGAACAATTCAACATTATGAAAAAATTAAGATATATATGTTTGATTAATATGTAATTAATGAAAAATTCTTACCCCGAATATGATCTTATCCAATCCAATAGATCATACGGAAAGTATATAATATTACACTCGCCAAGTGAATGGTTACTCATTCTAAATTATCCATCATTCACAGAGCAAGTGTAAAATACTCACGATATAATTAACACTGATTCGATCAAGTCAAATTTTGGCTAGAATTTTCCGTAACTCTAACTAGACTACACAAATTAAACTTGACATTTCACAGCTAAATTTAGGTAATACTTATAACATACCATGTCAAAATGGGCAAAAATAGAAGGATCCCATTTGCTGATTTGCTTTCTAAGGAAGCTCCCACTTGTTCTAAATCCATGCAAACAAAGTACCTTCATTTTTGCTCCATCTCCACCCTCCATTTTCACTCTCAAAAATATAATCAAAATTAACAATGTGAAAATATTGAGAAGAAAAAGAAGAGACTTGAGAAGAAAGTTTTTTCAAGAAATAAGGGCTTTTAATAGCCAAGTAGCCCAGCAACTTTGGAAAGTTTGGTGGCTTGATTGGCTGGTGCAGAGGGCACGTGTACCCTCCAAATGAATTGGTTAATTATCAAGAATTGTAGTTCAAATTCATTTTGATTGAACTAAATTAATGTTGAGTACGAGCAATGTACTTTTTGTTAAAATATAGTGCCGTTTAAATTAACTTAAAAAATATTTTTAAAATTGTGCTTTTCAAAATATTTTTTTTTTTAAAATTAAACAGGTGCAGTAATTAAATATACTTTTATTTAAAGATACTCTTGATAGTTTTTAAAAAAAATTATTTGTGGGTTTTTTTTTCTTCCTAACTTTTAGTAATTTTGCGTTTGGATAGATTTTCTTGAAAAAGCAAAAGCTGAAAAAAAAAGCCAAAATTAACTTATTTTGAAAAACTATTCCAGAGTAACTTTAAATTAAAATACTTTTAATTATTGTATCTAATGCAAAACTACTTGAACTTAAAAAGTACCATTAGAGAAGCACTTTTTTTAAGCTCATCCAAATGGGTTCTTAGTTTTTTGCTATAAATTGTGGTTGTCCCACAAAATTGAAAATAAGGTGAATGATAGTGATTTAGGATAATTTTATTCAACAAATCAAATTACGTAATGTTTAAAAGGTAAAAAGATATTTTGATCAAATATCTAAAACTAAAAATTGAGATAAAGTACCAATATAAAAATTTAGAATGCTAATATCATATCCATTATTAAATTTATGCTTTCCTATAAAAAGAACTTTTATTTATTAACTTATACAAGGCGGCATTATTACAAGTTTTTTTTTTTTTTTTTGATAAGTGGCTGTAGACAAATAAAATTCACAGCCAATTAAATGCTGACATGTGGCAAATAATATATTAAATATCCGTATTATATTTTTTATTTTTATTTGTGGAATCTATTCAAATTTAATTCCTAAATAAAATAGTTAATTAATTGATATTTTAATATATATTTTCTTGGCCAATCAAATAATGCCAAGTATCAAATTACAATGTTTGGCAAATAAATATAATATCTTGCAAATATATATGCTAGGTAATATAACTTTGGCAATACATATAATATCTTGAAAATATATATGCTAGGTATTATTATTTTGGCAAATAAAATAATATCTTGCAAACATGTATACTAGGTATTATTATTTTGGCAAGTAAAATAATATCTTGCAAATATATAAGCTAGATATTATCATATTTTGGCAATTCAAATCGTATCTTTTCATTAAGAAAATGAATTGCTAGCAAATTTGAGCCGATCAATCAAATTGCGCCATCTCGTCAACTAAACATGGCAAGAGACTCTTCCCTACACCTATAAATAGGGGTCTTCTCAACAAGCCAAAGACACATACAGAAACATACATTGAAGCATAAGAAGTCTTCAAAGCAAGAGAAGCGATGGAAATCCCGCAATTCTCTTAAGAAGATTCGAAGTGATCGAGACGAAGTTCCCGGCATTCTTCACGAAGGTCATCAAATTCAGGCGTTTGATCCACAATCAAGGTGCGAAGCCAGCGAATCAACGTTTTCCCCAAGTCAAATACACAATGATCAAGGCGAAGTTCCCAACGTTCTTCGCGAAGGTCATCAAATTCAGGCGTTTGATCCGCAATTAAGGTGCGAAGCCAGCGAGTCAACGTTTTCCCCAAGTCAAATATACAACGATCAAGGCGAAGTTCTCGGCGTTCTTTGCGAAAGTCATCAAATTCAGGCGTTTGATCCGCAATCAAGGTGCGAAGCCAGCGAGTCAACGTTTTCCCCAAGTCAAATACACAAAGATCAAGGCGAAGTTTCCGGCATTCTTCACCAAGATCAACCAAATCAAGGCATTCGATCTGCAGACAAAGTGCTAAGCCAGCAAATCAGCATTCTTTCCAAATATATATCAAGTCAACGGTGTTCACGGCATATTTCGCGGCGTTCCTGGAAAATCTCAGCATTTGATTCGTAATCAAGCTGCAAAGCCTACGAATCGGGTTTTTGAAGACCAAATCAAGTTCCAAGAAGATCAAACTACCAAATCCGCTACGGAAGTATTTGAATTTTCAAGTTTCAAGCTCGTGAAAGAAGAATCAGAAGATCAAATTTAGAGATTGTACCCACTTTATTTTCAATAATTTCATTAAATTCAATTTGTACGATTTTTCTTGTCTTTTAATTCAATAGACTCGAAATTTGCGTTGCAATGGCATTATTGCATACTTAAAAATTGTATAATTATATGATCATTATTTGAGGAGAAAAAGATAGATGAAGGAAAACCTTCAAACAATTCTTAGGTTGCGATTTGTTTCTCAAATTGTATGGCCAATTCCTTAGAACAAGCTGCAAGAAATGTGTGAAGATTTACCTTGAAAGTGTCAAACAAACAAACACCTACACAAAAACATGCTTCCATAAAAGTTGTTTTAAATTTAATAGTAGTTTATTTATTCTACTTTAATAGTAATTTGATGAAATAGTATAGTTTGTAATTAAAATAATGATGTAGCAATTTGATTTGTGATAAATGAGAAACTGATATATTTGAATGAAATATACTCTTCAAAAAAAAAAACCGTTTGATGGAAAATTAAAATATTACAACCCAGCATATATAGGATCAAATCTTATGTTTCATTTAACGGAGCCTAATGTTCGGTTACTTTAGTTGAATATTTTTTTGGCCCTTTATAAAGCTCAAATCCGATTTTTAATCTATTAATTTATGAAATAGCACATCCCATCACGAGGGTGGGATGCGTAATCCTATTGATTTGGGATGAGCTAATAGAGTTATAATTTATTGTATTATTCTTAAATTTATATGATGTGATCTAAATTTAAGGGTTTTTCGTAATTTGTCATCAAATTGATTAATGTAATGTATTGATAACAAATTTATAACATATATATTTCATGGTTTCGTTATCACATATATTTATATATTGTTATCAAACGCAATCAATAAGGGAATACAATGAAGGGGTAAATATAATACTTGTCATTTAAATATTTAGTATTGGTCAAAGAGATTACTTTTTGATTAAATGACGTAGCGCTAAGCTATCTATATATAATCAACAATATTTTAATTTCTTCTTTGAAATCGACTTATGGCTAATATTAAGTAAAGATTTTCGTGGATTTTGGGGTTGCCTTACTTGATTTCAAAATTAATTACACATACTTCCCCTTTAACTTATAATCACGTTACATTTACCCCCCTTATGTCCGTTGTTACGCACATGTAAACATTGCTATTATTCCAAGTGTAATCAACTTCCCAACTTCTTGTTGCTTATATGGATTATGTTACTTAAGTTTCTTGATAAATTTTGTTAGTATTGATCAAATTTCGATGGTTATAAGGGGGTGTTTATCAAAATTGTAGTATGAAAAGTTTCTGTCCGTGAGAACACGGGAAAATATTTTTTAATTAAAATAGATAAAAAAAATTATCTAATTGATAAAAATGACTATCAACGAGGAAACTAAATACAAAGAAAATGTATATACATTTTGAACAAATTGGTTCCTATGTTAAGCTATTAACTAATTAACTAGACATATATTGCATGCTTCTAGATTAAAGATGGAACAATCATATTTGTTAGTCCAAGTTTTCATTTCTTACAATGCATGTTTCATCACCTCAAGAACATGCTTGCTACGTGTATCCAAGTACGCGGCAGCCAGCAATGTCACCAAGACACCAAAAACCAGAAACGAAGCCGGTCGCCGCCCTCAAGCTCGTGTCGAGTTAAATTTTATATTCATTTTTAAAAAAAATTCTGTACCCCACCTCAAACCCCCCCCCCAAAAAAATAAAAATACCTTGATACTTCATAGAAATTTAATCTCGATCCCACAACTAAAAAATTCTAACTCCATCCTACCAACAACACAAGTCACTAGAAATCACGGGATGAAACAAGCACTAGGAATAGCTGCAAATATGAGTCATAAAACACAAGAAAATTAAGGAACAGTGAAGACTCCACCACCATTACAACATATCACTGAAATTCTTCAAGGACTCGAAACCATAAAATGCAACGAAACTAAATAAAGCCCACTACACTAGCCAAGCCTGTTCATCCATTTTTTTCTCCTCCTTTTTCACAATTTTATATCCATGAAATTTATCAGAGGTAGGGGGCAATCACTTGGCCATCATAACCTTAACAAATTCTTCGTAATTAATTTGCCCGTCGCCATCGACATCAGCCTCCCTAATCATCTCGTCTACTTCCTCATCTGTCAGCTTCTCACCGAGGTTCGTCATCACGTGGCGCAGCTCGGCAGCAGAGATGAAACCATTTTGATCCTTGTCGAACACACGGAACGCCTCTTTAAGCTCCTCCTCGGAATCGGTGTCCTTCATTTTTCTGGCCATGAGGTTCAAGAACTCTGGGAAGTCGATGGTTCCATTGCCATCAGCATCCACTTCGTTGATCATGTCCTGGAGCTCGGCCTCGGTCGGGTTTTGACCTAGGGATCTCATCACGGTACCGAGCTCCTTCGTGGTGATGCAGCCTGCACATGAGGTTCATCACTGTTAGCTAAGAAAATGGTGAAATAAACCATCATCATCCTGCATAACCACACAAATTTCCCCAATGAGTTCCAAAATTACAGATACCTCCTTTTGAACATCAAAATTCAAGCAAATATGACAAAATTTATCAAGAAACTTGAATAACAACATCCATACATGCAAGAGCAAGTCAAGAGGTTCACTAAAACCCAGATACTGCTATCATTTGACTATATGCTATGCGAAATCAACAAATTATATCGCCACTGCATCTGCAACCCAATGATGGGGGGTTTGAACTTGGCACTAATTAGGTTTTGTCTTCGAACCCTTTCCTCCTCTACCCTTTTTCCTTGGGCGAGCATGTGTGCGTGGCGTTCGGATTAACACTTATAGGCTGTCTCAGTGTCGATTGTGTCAAAAAAACGAAAAACAAATTATGTCAAAGAATCGGGAGAAAAGACCCACAATATCCACTCTTTATACAGGGGCTAGGCGTTCTTTTTCGCGAAGCATACTCATTTTCTTAGCATGTTAATTCAAACAACACTATCCAAACATCTGCAAGAGTCTAAGAGAAACACATCACAAGATCTGTCTTTTAACTCCAAAATCATGTTTAAAGTATTTGAACTTCCCAAAGCCATTGTTCGAGATCAAACTCGAATAAATTCCCAAAAATAAAAATAAAAAATAAAAAAATCCAACTTTTTGACCTCATGAACCTGGGAAAAATTGTTTCTTCCACAGCCATACCAACCAAACCATATCACAACAAAGCCCCAAAAATTAATCAGTCTCGCTAGCTCTAAAATTTTCGCAATCAAAATTCAATCAGCAGCTCTATCCAAGTTCAAGAAACGATTTTTCCCCACTTTTCCTAATCAACATGAGCAAAATCAACCAGATCTGATATAGAAATCAAAAACCCATATCCGAAATACAAATACACACACACACACAAATCACACACAGATTCATACAAACACGAAATCATCCAAAAGACGAAAAAAAGGGACAAGATCGAACCATCGCCATCCTTATCGAAAAGGCTGAAGGCCTCCTTGAACTCGGAGATCTGGTCGTCCGTCAACTGATCCGCCATTTCTACTTCTTTAGATCAAAAAAATCTCCAAAAACTGGGCTTTGAATTTCTTGAAGAAATCTCTGGAAAATTGAGATGGGCTCTTTCTGATTTTTGGCTATTTGTAGCTAAAAAATAAAGCTAAGTCAGCGTTATATCTCAGCTAAAAAAACTATCAAACAAAAAAATATATATAAAACAAAAAGAATTGTACGCGGAGAGAAAAGGACACAGACGATGACAAATATAGTTTTTTTTTTTTTTTAACTAATCTGATAAATCATAAATTTGATATTATTTATTTCATCTTTTAATATTTTCTAAATTTTGATTTAGAATCTAAGTCAATTTTAAATTAATTAAAAGTATTCCAAATACAAGATATATATATATATATATACTTGATGAGCACGTATCCGATCACCCGATGGCCTCTCTAAGCAAGATACTGTCCTATCTGCTGGCCATTAAGACGGATTCCATCAGGCCAGAAGGGTTTTACAAAACGCATCTTGCAAGATGGAGAGGACATGGTGCTATTTAGGCAGTCAAGACCCGCAATTTCACTCGATGTGGGACGAAATGCCTCATCAATATTATATAAATATATATTATATAACTTAAAAAAATTGTTGTATTTGATTCATTTGAGAGTAGCTTATTGACAAATTATATATACTAGCGGGTCAGGCACACTATATCTGTATAGAAAATAAGAATTAAATATAACATATTTAATAAATTCATAATTTTACATATTATGAAAAATAAAAAAAGATTGAAAATTAAATTTATATAATAAAAAAATGACTAAAAATTAAATTAAAGTTTAAATTAAAAAAATAAATAAAAAGATAGCCAAATATTGAAGATAAATATATGAAAGTAAAATAAGAGAATAAAATAAAGAGAAATTGTTGAAAAGAGGAGAGAGAAAATAGGGGAGAGAATGGAGAAAAAAAAAGAAACAGAAAAAAATCATTCCAAATATATCAAGAAAATATCTATATATAAAAACATATAGATACAATATATATTTAATTGTAAAAAAATTTTACCCTCTATGAAAACATAATATAGTCTAAATTGTTTCATGCGATAAAAAGAATTTAAGTACTAGTTTAAACCAATATCGTTGGTAAAATAAATTTCTTGATAAAATAATCACTACAAGGCAATTAAGATTTTTAATTTCAAATCAACAAATATATATATACATATATGTATATAATCTATAGTCCACAATTAGTTTCAAATTAGGCGGCTATGAACACTATTTGCAATTGAAATGCTTATGAAAAAAAAAACCAGAAAAATCATCTTAACTAATCCGAATCGTAAGTATAATTGTATACTGCTTGCGTTTTATATTATCTATCGTTTTGATATTTTCTTTTCGTTTCAAAATATTTATCACTCTACAAAAATAAGTCAGCACTTAATGCAATCATTTTTAAAAAATTACCCTCAAATAAATAATATTATCTTACCACTTATATTTTGATTACCACTTATATTTTGATTAAGTCGTTATTAAAGATAATTTTTTTAAATAAGGTAAGCTCTTAAATTCTTTTTAATTTGCGTGACACAGTAATATATATATATATATATATATTTCGAGGTTTGCATGTGAAGGGTAAATTTGTCTTTTGACACTAAAATATTTCGTGAAGATTCCTCTTACCTTTCTGTCCCTTTCTTCATTAAATTCCACAAAAGTTTCCCGATTTTTTAACATATTTTGTCGTTTTCTTATTAATTAACAATAATTAGTAAAAAATAATCGGAGTATTATCTTTATTATTTATTTATTTCCGTCTCTCTCTTCCATAAGTGGAAACGCGGTTACGCGGTTTTCACGCGGTGTCCCCACGTCGTCAAGTGGGGACCTTTCGCTTTTATTATTTGTTGTTTTTGGGCCCGTGGCATTTCAGTTGGGCTTTGGGTTTTGTGAGGCCCAATCCCGAAATATGGCTTCTTATACTAGGCCATTCTAATTTCCGAGCTTTTCTTTTTTTGTTTTTTTTCCCTTTTTTTTTAGTAGTCTTACAAGATGTTACAAAACTCTCCAAGAAAAATTATACATATAGACCCATAAACTTGAAATTGATGATTTTAAAGATGGGACGTCGTCTAAATAGGGTATACAACCAAGTTGAATATCTCAAATGATATATGATATATCATTGTGTCACTTTATTACATTATCGTATTTTCGTTCAATAATTTATAATGTAGTTTGATACGTGCACTTTGGATATATATACATACTAACAACGCCGCACATTCTACGTGCGTGCAAAATATAAAAAAATATATATTTCAATTTAGTAGTTAAATTTTTTTTTAAGGATGAAAATATAAATATATTATTAAATTTCTTTAATAAGAATACTTTTTTAAGAATTATTTGAAATAATTTATTGAATTATAAAAATTTAAAAATAAAATTACATGATAAAGAATAAATAGAAAAAAAATATCAGATAATTGTAATTAGAGAAAGTGGTTTGTCGGTTGAGAACATGGATTTTTTAAATTGAATATAATATTACAATATTGACCTTTTTATTTGCTTATTTATTACATGTGTTTACTAATTAAAATGGTAAAATTGACACATCAAAATTTGGTATCCGAATTAAATCGATTTAATGTGAATTTTCAATTTTAGCCATAATTTTACATATTTCTATTTATTTTACATAAAATTGAAGGGCAAATTTTGTAAAATCACATAAATAACTACCATTTGTGAGACAAAAATAACTTTCTTTTTATAATAATATATATATATATATATATATAGTCTCCCTTATATGCCATAATACAATTTTGTAGTCTAATCATCTTAATAATAAAGTGAAATCTAATATAATACATATCTTAATCAATAGGGGTTTGATCGATTTATCATGTGCAATGCAAGTCTATAACTATTATTTAACTCGAATATTTTTGAATTGGTTGAGTATAATTGGACCAATTAAATTAACATATCACATAAAACGAAATTGTTATATGAAATTTAATTAATCAAGTACAAAGTCTAGACTTGCTTGAGGTTGTCATACATATATGCCCAAGAAAAGTTAATATGACATATTTAGCCTAGGATAATCGCCTTATTGTCAATGCTCCCTGATGTGGCCCGAAATGTCATGTGGTCACCAATAACGATTAAACTATGAAAATCGACATGTCTTCTCGACCATTCGAGAGGAGAGCTTTGAAACCTATCTCCGTCCTCACCATTCTGATGTGTTCTCGACTAGAGGATCATTGTTGAGAATACCATGTCATCCACCTCAACTCTTCCTCTTCAGTACTTTTTCTCGAAAGTGGTCCCCAATGACCTGACACACCTGACATCACTAATCGCTTTCGTACGAAATTACACTACCATGCACAGAAACGGTTACACTATACTGACGAAAAACATATTCAAATAATGACATTAAGATAAAGTGCCACCTCAATTTCAATCAGGTCCACCAACTATCTTCACTTTTAAATAGCCAAGCATTTATTCACCAACTATATTGTTCATAGGTATGATTCTACCAACCAAGCAACCTTTTGCGCTTAATATGGTCTCTATATATTCTATTCAAAATCCTGTGCTAATTTGAATATCGGAAGGTTTTCGTCGAATACAATTTTGACGAGTTCTCATGTGCTCATTTCTTAATAGATTAAGGACCTGTGGAACTTAAAGTTGGGACTAGATTTGCATATTTGAGAATGTATTGTAAGACGAAATCCCAACATCCTCACTTCCTTTCTTTCCCCTACCAAAGTAAAAAAAAAAAAAAAAAAAATAGTTGGGGTGTTTAAAAAAAACAAAACAAAAAAAAACTTTAAGAAGTGCTTCAATACGACGCATTCAACTTGTAAATAATTGCAAAAATACAAAGAAGCAGAAAAAGTGGTTTATAGCTACTTCCAGCTTTTAGCTTTTTCTGCTTTCCAAACACCACTCTACTATTTAAAAATAGCAAAAAGTACAAAAATAGTTTTTTTTAAAGTTTTTGTACTTTTTGCAAACAACCCTTTTATATATAACTAGCGGGTGTGGAATATTTTATGTGTATGCAAAATAAAGTTGGAATATAATTTGATTACATGTTTAATAAATTTATAATTTTATATATTATGAAAAACAAAAAAAATGAATGAAAATTAAATTGAGTCTTTATTATTAAAAGTAAATAAAAAGAAAAATTAAACTCAATATTGAAAATAAAGATATGAGAGAATATGGAGATACGAAAATAAAGAAAAATAATATATTGAGTTAAAAAGATGAGAGAGAAAAGTGAGAGAAAGTAGAATAGAGGAAAGGGAGAAGGAAAAAAAAATGCTAGAACAAAGACATGCACTAAACAGTTATTGGCAAAGTCACATAAATTGATTGCACGTGCGAGTGCGTGTCTGCAAGAGCATAAAAATTGAAAAAAAAAAAGTTGAATGCGAAAGCGTCTAATAAAATATTATTTTATATATAATACTAAATAATATATCTTCAATACAAAATACATTTGAAAATGGAGTATAAGCAAAATAATTGTATTAAATGCTAAACCAGAATTGTAACATTGATAATTTAAATGTAACTGACTAAATTTATCAATTCTTCTTACAACCATTTTTCTTTTCATATGAATGTATAATTTATACACAAAAAGCTAGTTGCATGAATACCCCTTAAAAAAGCAAGCTTATTGTCTTCATATATACTTACTTACAATCTAGTAACTAGAATTATTATGTACTAATTAAATCAGTAAAATTTTATTTACACAATATTTAATTAGGATATACATTATTTTTATCAAGAGGCTAAATTAAAAAATTAGTTGGAAGAGTTTACTTATCGAGTGAATATCAAACCTTTAATATTTTATTAAAATATTGTTTTTGAAATATAAGTGCGCGACTCAAAAAACTTAGTGCGAGAATTAAGAAAATTTAAGTTGTTTTAAAGCGATAACTGAGCATTCAATTCGCCAGTTCGAGCATTGAGCGTGAGAGCGATGAGAGTGATTGGAGAACTATGTAACCTACTATTTGAAGATGCTGGTGGTTTATAAAAAGATATAAATGTAAATATAGAGATAGATACATAGTACAATACTCCCTCCATGGTTTTAAGAATTTATTTTTTTATCCTATAATATATATATTTCTTATATTGTACGAGGGAATTAATCTATTAGTTTTTTTTCCTAATATATCATTAGGCTCTAATTAATATCTTTTGTAAATTTTTTAAAAAAATTCCAACAATTCATTAAGTATAAGGTCAATAATTAATATTATTAAATTAGTTTTTTAATCTTTATACAATAACTTTAAACGATATCTACCGCAGGAGGAGGGAGTAATATATATTATTAATTTAGGAGGAAAAAAAATGAAGTACAAAAATCTAGAGGTGCTTATCCGAAATAATTTATATTATACCCTTTTTTAATTTTCACCTTTTTAAAATACCCCACTTTTTTAAAACCTTTTCAAAATACCCTAAAGTGTACTTTCAAAGCTCGATTTTACTGTTCATGTGGGCCGGCGTGATTGTTTAAAAATCCAACTTTTATTCTTTATTTCATTAAAACCCATTCCAAAGTATTTTAGATCAATTTAGTCCATTTTTCCTATAAAATTTCTTTAAAAATATGTTTGACATAGAAAAATGTATAACCATCCTTATTCGCATTAAGTAAACTCAAATCTTAAATTTTTAATTACTCATTAATTTTTTAAATTTGTTATGTTAAATCAAGTAAAACCCCCCGTATTGTAATTGGTATCAGAGCCATAAAGAGCCATAAAGATTAATAAAAATTTATAAAAAATGGAATATTTAGAATTATTAAAATTATCTATTATAAATCTTTTACTTATTAAAGAACTGTTTATTTATTTACAAGAAATAAACGATAAAGAATTTAGTGATAACATAAATATAGAAAGTTTATCTTGTGATTTCTCATGTGATGAAACTGATTGGCAGTTATCTTCACCATGAAGAATAGACTGTTTCGACAAACTAAAAGGTATCCAAAGGTTGAGAAGTACTACAAACTCTTGATGTCTTTAAAGAAAGAAGTTAAGGCACATAAAGATGCTGAAATAAGAGAATTGTATTATAAAAAGTTAAAAGAATATAAAAATCGTAGGGCTGTAATGATTCTACTTAGTAATGCCTAATTATACATTACATAGGCTTCGAGTAGAATTGTATCTATATCAAAAGGAGTTGGATTTTATATTTAGAAAGCCAACTTATCATAGAGGAGATGCTTTTAGAATTAATTTCTTGAAAAGCAAAATAAAACAAATAAATGAAGGACTTGATGTTTTAAGTCGATTATGAAAATCAATAAACATCTTAAACGATGGATACAGAATATAAATCTAATTCTAAGCTTAAATATAATTCTTGAAGAATATAATCGGGAATATGAACACATTAAAACAAAAGAAAATAAAGCAAAAATATAAAGTTGCAAACAAAAGATAAAAGTTACACAACAACAAGCTCAAATATCTTGGAATAGATATAAAAAATATAAATGGATAAAATAAATAAAAATATTGAGGAATTAAATACAGGAATGAATAAAATACTTGAGGCACTATATGTTCTAACTCAAGAACTTAAAGAATTAAAAACAGCGGTTCAAATATTAAAAATTTGTAATTCAAATGTTGAAGATTTAATAAAAAATACTTGTCTTAAGAAAAATAAATTTGACAAGAAAATGAAAGAAAGAGAAATTATAATAAAACCAATAAAATCTAACAAAGAAACTGTGCATCCAAATTCCTTTGATGCATATATGATTAATGTTAAATTACCTAAAATATTAGCTGAAGAAGAAGCTCTTAAAAAGGAAGAAAGAGGTAAAGACATAGCTACATCATCTAATCCACCTAAAGAATAAAATTCTGAATCAGATACAGATAAAGATGAATGACATTAATGAATTAATTGATCAATTTGAGAATATAAATCTTTCTGACATAGAGGAATATGAAGTATTAGTTAACACTAATAATACAACTGGAGGCCCAAGTGGTACAATAAAATCAGAAGATATGGAAATAGAAGAATCAGAAATGATGCCTATTCCTAAATATAGAAGACAATATTATGATCATATACAAAATAAGAAATATCATAAATAATTAGATAAATTCACTCCAGATACGAATTATAGTGAACCTATAAATCATGGAGGTTCTAAATTAAACATAGATTGCAAAAAAGACACTAAAAAAGCTATAATTTCATGGGCAAATACTATGAAAGTTTTCTTTTTATATAACGCTGATGATACATGGACAACTAATAGACAAGTAGATTATTTAATTGCTACATTTGATGGTATTGTTTTCAATTGGTGGCAAGGATTAACTGAAAACATTAAAGCTATAATAAAAAGAAATGTACAAACTAAATTAATAGATAATACTGATAGAGGAATTAAAATTTTAGTTGCCTATCTTTCTAGTGAATTTCTAGGAGAAGAATGGCATGACCCTGATAAAGAAAGTACTAAAGAAAAAGAAGAAGCTAGAACTAACTTAATAAACCTTAGAATTTGCAGTATGAAGCATTTAAAACAATATACTTGTGAATTTAAAAAATATTATTATACTCAATATTATAGCAATGAAGATCAGAGTATATATCTCAATATGTACTTTCTAAAACTTCCACATCCTTGGAATAAATATATAATGAATAAATGGAAGGAAGAAAATAAAGATTCAACTTCAACTCTAGAAAAATGAATTAGTTTTCTCTTTTTAGAGTTAAGTAAATTATGTAAATCTCAAGATTTATATAGAAGAACTAAGAAATTTTCACCTTTATATTGTAATGAATTTGAAGTACCCAGTCAATGGGGATGTAACAAAGAAAGAAGTAATAAAAAGAAAAGAAGGTTTCATAAAAAGAAGTATAAAAAATATACCAATTTTCAAAGAAAAAATATAAAATCAAAAAAAAGATATTTTAAAAGAAAACCTAACTTTAAAAGAAATAAAAATCTTTCACAATGTCAATGTTGGAATTGTGGAGAAATTGGACATAAATCACCAGAATGTAAAAAACCTAAAAGGATTCGAAGTATCGAAGCTGAATTTATAGAACTTCAAGATGAATTATCTAAAGTTTCAGATATAGAAAATTATTTAGATAAAGAAATATATATTGAAGAAGAAACATACTCTAGTCATTTTGAAAATGAATAAAGATATAATTGAAATTGAAGATTCAGATAAAGAAGTAGAAATTTATGAAGGATTTGAAGGTTATGCTCAATGAATAACCTTTGATCAAGAAACGTTAGTAAAAATAAAAGGTTTAAAACTTGATGCAACAAATCCTACCAAAAGTATTTTTAAGTCTTTTGGTAATTTGATAAAAAGAGAAAAGATAAATATATATGATTATCATACAGTTGAAAAATCTATAAATGTTGAACATACTAAAGGGCAGATTAGGTTAAATTTGCTTACTAAATCTTCAATAAATCAAGCTTTAAATAAAATCAAAAATAAAGAAGTAAGAAAAAAGATAAAATATGTTTATCTTGGTAGAATTCAAATTCTAGTTAAAGCTTTATTTAGAGATGGAATAGATAGTCCTATGGTTATTTCACTTCATGACCAAAGGTTTACAGATGCTAAAAATAGTCATTTGGGAACAGTTGAAGGAAATCTAATATATTCACAATTTCGCTTTGATTGCTATCCAAAATATAATGTTGATATAAATGATCAAAATATAAATGATACTTTAAGTTTACACTTTCAACTCTTAAAAGATTTAAAACTTAGAGAAAAAAGTCAAGCTTTTACCTTTTACTATAGAGCAATTTATGCTTTTACTAATAGTAATTATGGAAAAATATATCAAGATAAACCATATATTGAAATTGATAATGAATGCAGGGAAATAACAACAATAAAGCTACCAATGATAGAAGAAATTAAAGAAATCAAAGATTATGAAATTAAAATAAACAGAAAATCCATTTTAGAATATGGATCTAGTAGTGGTACAATACCACAAATAGATTTTGAAAAAAATACTATATCTAGAAAAAGTGTTAGTAAGTCATTGCTTACTAATGTTGAATTTACTAGACAAGATATAACCAATACAATGATTATAAATGCCAAATATTTTAATGGTCAAGAATATATTGAAGGACCAAATATATTAATTGATACGAGAGCTAGTGGCAATCACCTTGCAAAACATAAAAATAAAGGTTTAATTGCAAAGGTTGCTTCTACAATATTTCAATATAAAAACTTTGAAGGTCAATTAATAACTTGTGATCAAGAGGTACAAGTTTCAATAATCTTTGAAGAATTAAGAATAATTGTACCCTGTTACATAGATAGTGATATGGTAGGAGACTATTACGATATAATTTTAGGTAATAGTTTCTTAAATCAATGTGATTACTATAAAATAGAGAAACATGGAGTTAAATTACAAATAGGAAATATAAAGATCTTTTGTAAAAAACATGAAGGGAATTAATTTTTCTTTAAGTGTCTTTGTACAAATAACAGTACAAGATACTAATATAACAACATGCGCCTTAATAGATAATGATTCAGAAATAACTTTGTTTAAATCCTTTCTCTATACTAAATGGTAAGAGAATGGGAACATAAAGATAAAGGGTGTTACGGGTCAAGCCGAACACATTAATAAAAAGACAGATAAAGTAAATGTTATATTAGGAAGTAAAATTATTACTATAAATACTATATATGATTATAACTCTCTTGAAACTGATATATTGTTAGGAAATGATTTCTTACAACAATTTCAGTTTTATTCACAGAATCTTTATTCTATTATTCTAAAAACTAAATGTAATCATTACTTAAAATTACCTCGAATAAATGAGCCATTCAGAGTTCAGCCAACGAAGCTTGGTGGACCGTATGATAAAATTTCGATAAAAATACATAATATAACAATAAAACGGATAACTCTTGAAGATGTAATAAAACAGCTAAAAGAAAATTATAATGATCATCCTCTGGCTTTTTATAAAGAGTCAGATTTAAAGCAAAAATAGAACTAACTGAAAACATAATTATAAAAGAAAGACCTATGTTATATATAGAAAAAGATAGAAAAGAATTTGATAAACAAATAAATGAATTATTATATAAAAATCCACCTTTGATTAGGAGAAGTAATAGTCCTTTTAGTAGCCCAGCTTTCATGGTTGAAAATGAAGCTGAGAAAAAATGAGGAAAACCTAGAATGGTAATAAATTATAAAAGACTAAATCACTTTACTAGGTCAGATAGTTATTATCTCCCAAATAAAGAAGTTTTACTAAATCTTGTTAAAAGAAAGAAATATTACTCTAAATTTGATTGTACTTCGGGTTTTTGGCAAATAAAAATGGAGCCTGAAAGTATACAATACACAACATTTAGTTCCCCTCAAGGACAGTTCAAATGGTTAGTTATGCCATTTGGATTAAAAAATGCACCTTCTATCTATCAAAGAAGAATGGATAAAATCTTTAATAAATATAAAGATTTTCTTGTTGTTTATGTTGATGATGTTTTAATTGCTTCTAATACTTTAGAAGAACATAAAACTCATCTACTACAATTTGCTAAAACTTGTAAAGAAAATGGGATAGTCCTATCTGAAAGAAAGGCTATAATTTGTAAAGAAGAAATTGAATTTCTAGGGTTAAAATTAAATAAAGAAGGAATTAAACTTCAACCCCATATATCTAAGAAAATTTGTGAATTTTCTGATAAATTGGAAAATAGAAATCAAATTAAAAAATTTCTCGATTGTCTAAACTATGCTGAGAGATTCATAATAAATCTTGCTAAAAAGAAGCATGAGATTCAAAAATTGCTTCGAAAAAATAATACTAAAGGATGGAGTAATCAACATACAGAGATTGTTAAAACGTTAAAGGAAGAATGTAAAACTTTGCCAGAATTAAAACTACCTGATGAAAATGATAAATTGATCATACAAACGGATGCGTCAGATCTATATTGGGCAGCATTACTTAAAATCGATCTCAATGAGATATGCAGGTATACAAGTGGTACTTTCGGTCAAGCTGAGGTCAACTATACAACACATGAGAAAGAACTTCTAGCCATCATAAAAGGAAGTCAGAAATTCTCTCTCTTTTTATATCAAAAACTTTTTAAAGTTCATACCGACAATACCCAGATACAATCCTTGATTTTCAATAAATTACCAAATACAACCCAATACAGAAGGCTACATAGATGGCAAGTTTTCCTTTCCTTTTACAGTTTCAAAATAGAATATATAAAAGGTTCAGAAAATTTCCTAGCCGATTTCATTTCTAGAAATACAGAATTTGAAAACGGATGAGTTCTCCAACTCTAAAATGGATAAGAAGGGTGTGCATTTTCCTATAAATGCAAATAGAGTGATTGTATGCACTATACATACAACTAGTCCACTATCTAACGGTTGGTGGTAAAGACTTATCAAATCCGTTGATGGGTGACAATTTTCCAAAAATTGTACTGATGATACAGATCATCTTATAAATTCTTATTTTTCTGCAGGAATAAAATAATAAAGAAAGATGGATCTTGAAGAGCTAAAGAATGAGATAGACGATATTGTCTTGGTCTGTCAAGACATTGTTGACAGTAATAAAGCTCTGAAAGATTTGATAGAATTAAATTTTAAAACAGTTACAGATGTCTCTCAAGAAGGACTTAGAAGAGCCCTTTTCCTTCAAGAAAGTCTAGATTTGTTCCTTGAATCTAGAAATAAAGAAAAAGAAAAAATGAGTGAAGCTAAAAATGAGAGTGATACAAGGGAAAGCAATAAAGGTAAAGAAAAAGCAGAGTCTTCTGGAAGTCAAGGTACTAAACCAGTGTCTGATAAATACTTTTTAGACTCCATGAAAAATAAAAAAAAACTTCTAAATCTCCAAGTGATGTTGAAGTTATCGAAATAAAAATCAATAAACCTGAAAGCTTCAACAACAGGGGATCCAATGAAGAACTTGTTCCTACAAATAAATAGGAACGAGAATATAAAGAAGTTGCTAAAGAAGCTTATAGATGGGAGAATTCCAGGACACTATTTTACTCTAAAGGATATAGTGTTCATCCAAGAATCACTTCCATATTTGGAGCTGATCCTCATAAAGTTTTTCAACTTGCAAACTATGGATTTCTAGATCTGCTATATGTTGGAAAAGATCTAAAGGAAATTTCAGAATTTGATGACCGCTTTAAATCCCAGGTCAGTCAAGTTGCTAGAAATAGAGAAGTCGTACTCAAATTCTATTCTATAGTCCCCAGAACCTGAGATGCAAATTTGGCATGAGGTCCAACACATGATCACTATAGATGTTATCACCACAAACCTAAAGGTTGAAACTGGAATAAAGAATTTTCGATCTTTCAAGTTCACCAGTTCATGGATCACAGAGAGAAGAGCCATGGGCATTAAAGCCATTCAATCCATTGCTGAGTCTCTATAGGAGCGACAATATGAAACTCTCATGCAGGCCAATAATTGGATTTTACTAAAGAAAGGAGGACAAATAAAATCTCCATTGCTAAAGGAGTTCCTCACTAAATTTTTCAGACATGAATTTTACTGCACAGAGACTACAAGGAAGAAAGCTTGCAAAATGATTGGCAGTTGTAAATCATGATGTAAGCACTTACGTCAGTACAAGGAGTGACGGATGCCATGACGTCATCATCCACTAAAACATTATGGCAGACAGCTATGGAAGCAACTTTTGACTTCTGAGGCTAAAGATGATAAAGATCTAGCTCATAAAGAAAGAGACAACGGACGCCAACTAAAACTTTGAAGTCCGAATAGTTAGATTTCTAGATCTATAAATTGTACTTAGATTTTATTTGTAAAGCATTCGAAAAATTCAGATTGATTCTCACTCTGAAAACTACCCATAGAATAGGAAACCAGCCTTTCTAGATTTTTGTAACCATCTTCTAAATCATGTTTCTATAAATTCTTTTTGAAGGAAATAAAACCAGTTTATTTTCATAAATATTCAAGTTTAGAATTCTTTCTATAGAAATCTTTTAAGTTTATATTTCTCCTAAAAGTTTTCTAAATTCTATAACCCTACGAAGGCCGTAGTGATTACACCGTTGGAGACAGTAGCCGTTTGGAAGCGTAAGTCCCGTGAAGCCAGGAGGGCGTTTGGGCGAAAACCAGTCAGGCTTGTCGAGGTGATTGAAGACGAGTCCGGAAGGAGGATTACAGAATTAAGGACGTCAAAGAGGTAATATACTTTTAAAAGATTTAAATAGAAATATTTTTCTACTTGATGTTATGAGAATATATGATTTTAGAGTACTTCATCAATAATTATTTAATTTGTACGAATGCATGATTTAAGATAATGGGAAAAGATTTTGATAGTATAAAAAACCAATTTAAAAGAAAAAATAATAATAGACAAAAAACAGCAATTTTAAAACCATTAGAGGATCTACCTGAAGATTTAAGAATTCTTATTGCAACCTATAATAATAAAGAAGATTATGTTCTGAATTTTATTAATAAAAATATAAACCACGAAATTCTTAAAAACTATGTTCGAGAATTAGAACAAATAGACAGAGATCTAAAAGAACTTTCTCAATCAGATAGAACACTAGAAAATTATATTCTTATGAATTGTAAAAATTTAGAAAATAATAAAATTTATATATGACGAAAATTGGGACATACCATATCTTTTCTAAAATTTGGAGGAATAAAACCAGAAATAAATCAAAAGTTTAGATTATAAAGCAAATAAAGAAGTTTTAAATAGTGAAATTACTATTTAAAAGGAAGTAAAATGAAAAACAAGGACATTTTAAAAAATATATATAAAAATAGGACAAATTAAAAATTAAATCGTGCTTATCCCCCACAAAGAAGCATAGAATTGGAATACTATTTATTCCCTTGACCATTAGTTATAGCCATCATTTATGACTCGGTCAAATTATTAATATTGGTGGAGCAATTGTTGAGTAGGAGAGATGGGAAAGAAAAAGGAAACCACCATGAATGTGGAACAACTAAGTCCCACTAAGATATTTTCCAAAGAGATTTGTTAAATGGTATGAGAGTTGAATGAGGATAGAAGCAATTGAATTTTTGTCAAAAGGTTTTACACCTCACCATTTCTATCCCATCCCACCAAAACGGACTTACGCTTTTTGAATCCCATATTCCCATTCATATATTTAATAATTTAGATTTAATTGTATATTATATATTTTATAAATATATATATATATATATATATATAACAAGTGATTGAATTTGAATTGTTAAATATATATAAACTCGATTCATGAAAAAAATTTCTCACCGCCCCTAACCATACCATGACCTTCAAATTTCAAGGATTTTGAGCCACTTTTGAGAGTTGATATTATATGGGCAAATTAATAAAAATTTCTTATGTACATCTGATTTTCGACTATATATATATATTAGATAATCAAAAATTATGTCATGTTTTATATATTAGTTTTTTTTAAATCAATTAAGGATAAATACTATAAATGATCCCTCCTCTTTTGTGCAACTTCTGTTTCTCATGTTCTAGTTTAAGAATAACTATATATATATATATTGACCTTTTTACCCTTCAAATGCTACACATATTCCTTACTCTATGCCCATTTCCGACCGAAATTTCATTGAAAGTTGAATTGAAAGACTATTATGAAATGAAAAAAGAAAAACTTGAGAGACTCTAGTATCACGATTATAACATGAGAGACAAAAATGATTCTATATCAAAAGATAAGAATCATTTATTTTTAATATTTGCCTGTAAACACCAATTCAATGTTAAAATGGATGTCTTTTGACCGAGAGATATATATGAATTAATAAAAAAAATCAATACAATCAATTAATTGTTGTAACAAACCTGTTTTTATTAGAAAAAATAAACAATTTTTTGTATGTTTTTTTTATGGGAAATTTTATGTAATTTTGATGGTTCAATTCAAGCACCTCTTTTTATCAAGTAATAATCAACAAAAGTACATGTGTGTGTGTGTGTGTGTATACACTATTAATAAAACGTTAAGGACGTCTAATAGCTAGTTTGATCTCTTTTGTGTCTGCACTCTCGTTTATATTCTCTCATTTCTTTCCTCCTTTAATTTATTTCTTTTCCCATTCTCTCTTTTACCAATGTAATATTTCTTATATCTCTTTGATCTTTTTTCTTTTAATTTTTTATTTCTTATATATTTGTTGATCTTATAATTCGATCTTTATTTTAAATTACTTTTAAAATAAATTTAATAAAATAAATATGTTATAAATAATTAAAATATATAATAATAAATAAAATTTAATAAATACTTTAGCTTTATATTCATATTAAATATGTTATTAAATAATATTTTAATTTGTTTATTTTAGATGTGTTCGCCTGACTAGTCTATATCTATATAAATAGAAAAGAGGGAAAAAGATTCAATTATTTCCTTTTGTCTTCTCCACTCCCATTCCCAAGAACGATTCTTGTAGCAAACATTTTTTTTAAATCAATCAACAAAGCCGAAGAGCTTGGCAGGTATGGCCGCCATTGATTTGCTGGTGCTTTTAGCCCTAACTTTCTTCTCATCATCACCGTTTCTGCCGGCGGCGCGTGGGAATTCAGAGGGCGACGCGCTCTACGCGCTTCGCCGGAGCTTGTCCGACCCAGATAAGGTGCTCCAGAGCTGGGATCCGAACCTCGTCAACCCCTGCACCTGGTTTCACGTCACCTGCAACCTAAACAACCAAGTAACCCGCGTGTATGTTAAATTTTATCTGTATCTGCGGATTTTATGCTGTTATTACTGGGTGTTCTGTGTGTAAGTTTTGGTGATGTTTTGGTTTGGATTTTGGGGGATTTTTTAACTTTTTGAAGCTAGTTAAGATAAGAACTTAGTTTGATTAGTGGTATTTTATTATACTTTTTGAACATATCATTTTGTATTTGGTATCTGTTGCTGAAATTTCAATTTGTTTTGTTCAGTTGGTGGATAAGAATCTTGAAATTCTAATCTTGAGGATTTGGTTTGCTTAATTCAAATAAAGCCTCGAATTTATTGTTGCCAAATATCTGAAAAGTATGATTATGAGGTTTCATCTTACCCTTCAAAAAGTTTTCAAAGGAGAAAGTATGTAAATGATGGTAGTTTTGTAAAATATGCAAGAAAGTGGCTTAAATTCTGTGTGAAACTCTTCAACTGTTAATCAGTGAGCCTTTTTTGGTTGGTCTTTTTAGCTTTTTTCTAAATGAATTTTTTTCGAACTTCGTAGAAGGGGATGTATGATTACTTAAATTGCAATGTCATGGTGTCATATCTAGTACTTGTGTGTTAAAAAAAGTTTAGCGGCCTTTTTCTATCCGTGAACAAATTGATTTAGTTAAGTTTTTTATTGATTGGAGAAAAAACTCATTTCATGAGCAAATATTCGTGCAACCATCTCCGACATGACAATCTTACGCGTTTCTACAATTTAATCATGCTCCCATTTTCTGGGTCTTGGTCAATCTAATATCCATGTTGAACTGGTTAAGGGCTTGCTCTGTGTGAGATATCATTTTATTCTAGGAAGAATAATTGCTCTTTGGGAGAAGGATCCTCAACTTTGCTGTTCTAGACTTCTAGTGCGTTGTGAGTTTATGTCAAGGCATTTAGATACCCCACAGTTGGCCTTAACCTTCGTTTTGATGTCCTGGAAACTTGTTTTTGTCTTTTACAAATGTTCTTTCTGAGTTGTGTTTTTAGCTTTCTTCTTTTTTCAATTTATGATCTTTATGATTTGCGTTGTGATACTTGTGACTCTCAAAACTCATCATTTGTTATCGCTTGAATAGGGACCTTGGCAACTCAAATTTGTCCGGTCATCTAGTGCCTGAGCTTGGGAAACTCGAACATCTCCAGTATCTGTGAGTATCACATGACTCTTCCATTTGATTCACACAGGCAGATGCACATATGTAGACATTGCTTGTATTACTCATGATGTAAAATGTCATGTCATGATATACTGGTTCTTTTGCGGCAGGCATGTTGTTTTGCTCGATTTAATTTGCAATCATCTTTGTGAAAAGTTCTTGTCTGTTTCTTTTCTTTACAACACATCTTTACTCAATGTTTGGTCCTTGGATTTATGTAAGGAAAGTAGAAAGAAAATATTTTTCTCACATTAAATGATTGTACTCTATGCTTTACTTTTTGATACTTTATTATTTTTCTTCGAGTTTTTCTTGTCAAGATCCAAGGTCCAAACATAACATTTCTGTATTGGCACCTTGCTAAAACCTGACATCTTTGTCTTGCAGAGAGCTTTACAAAAATAACATCCAAGGGTCGATTCCATCGGAGCTTGGCAACTTGAAAAGCCTTATAAGTTTGGACCTATACGACAACAATCTCTCAGGAACAATACCTCCATCACTAGGAAATTTGAAATCTCTGGTCTTTATGTAAGTTTGTTCTCATTACTCCTTTCATTTGTATGATCCTTTTTGGGTTTCTTAATTTTAAGAATCGGTCCTATTTGTTTTACCGACAAGTGAATAAGCCTCTGTTTGATTTAATTGTTAGGCGTCTTAATGATAATCAGCTAAACGGGCCGATCCCAAGGTCGCTTGCTAGTATATCTACCTTGAAAGTTGTGTAAGTGCTTTTGATTTGATTAGTACTTTATGTGCTTTAGTCCATTATTTGATGCAAAATGGTTACCAAATATCCGCATTTGTTGTTCCAGGGACGTCTCAAATAACAACTTGTGCGGTACAATACCAATTACTGGTTCATTCGAGCACATCCCCTTGCACAAGTAAGACTGTTGAGCCACAAAGTTGTTCAAACATCCATTGAAACTCATCTTTCTGTGGACTCTCTCTCTCTCTCTCTCTCTGTGACCTTGTTGATATAGCGACTTCTTATTTGTATTTGCAGTTTCGAGAACAACCCCCGTCTGGAAGGTCCAGAGCTGCAGGGACTTGCTAGTTACGACACAAACTGCTCATAAAGAAACGGGCGGTAGAGGCGAAATTCTGCAACTATTTCTTCTTGTCCCAAATGGTGCCTTCTCCTATTAATGTGTTTTATAAGTTTGTGTGTGCCATAAGATGCCTACTTGCCAGTGTAGATGATGTTAAATCAACCATGAACAACTACGATATCTGCAAAATCTTACGTTAATGGGAATTGTATTTGATGCTGTGTTCAATTCAATTGAGTCTGTTTTTTTTTAACACCATTTTCATCAATGTCAAAAAAAAAAAAACAAATGATTTGGAAAGTGGGGTTGTCACACAGTGTTGCATAATGCATATATAGGGCACAATCGGAAATTTAAAGAAAAAAAACACACAACACACACACACACACAATAAATGCAACATCATTTTGGTAGCTACATATAAATTTACATAGATCTTACTCATAACTTACTTTCATCTTACAGTTAACATTTTCCATTGTTAAGTTCTTTCTCCTTGTGCAGAACTTTTACTAAATGAATTGGGTTAATTACATTTACTACCCTCTAAATATACGAAACTAGAGTTGGTTCTTCAAAAATTTCAATATTATCAATTCGTACTCTGGGAATTTCAAAATTACAAATACCTTCTTGGTCAACTAGTTCCCGATCATATTCTGCTAATGCATCAAAAAATTTTATGAAATTTCAAAAATACCTTTGTTTTCCTGCCTCCTAGCCCAAAAATTTTTTAAATTGGAAAATATAGAGGTAAAACCGAAAATTCAAAATAATATGATCGGGAACTGATTGATTAAGGGGGTATTTGTAATTTTGAAATTTCTCAGAGTATGGGTTGGTAATATTGAAATTTTTTGGCGGACCAACTGTAGTTTCGTAACGTTAGAAGGGTAGTAGATATAATTAACCCAAATAAATTGGAAGTTAGAACATAGATATTGGTTTTGTATTTTTAAAAATTCAAATAAGTTTTAAATATATGTTCCAATTAAGAATTATATGTATTATTTTTAGGATAGAAAATAAGTTTTATGACCAAGTGCTCATTTTCGCATTCAAATATAGTACGATTGATAATTATAAGATAATTAATTTCTTGATTAATATAAACATAAAAGAAAAAACTAATATGGTTCTTTAGATTCTATTTAGAAAAGAAAAAATGTCAAATTTCATGTGAAAGGAGATTAATAAAAAAATATATCCAAACTATTTTTTACAGAACTGTGGAGGGCATAATCAAATTTTGAGTGCTCTACATTGGTCTGAGAAATTTATAATATATTAGATTGGTTTAGGAAGTTGTTGAAAAACTCCTTTTTATATCTAATTCCATTTTTTCTTTGTCTTAATCATCAAATTTCGATTCTTTGACTGACTAATTCTAATTGGATAGTGTAGAGGCCCACTATGGGGGCGACTCTCTCAACTTAATTACTCTTCATTTGCAACACTAGAGTTCGAAATCTGAATATTGTTTAAGAGATGTAGCGACTCATCTCACTAAACTAACTGGTAATTGGTATATATCTAATTCTAATGGGATGTGTTTAAAATGTTATTTGAAGATTATAGAAGTTCTTTATCAGCGATCGGAGTTTTTCAATTTCTATCGTCTATTTAACAAGGTAAAATGTATAAATACTCAAAAGCTTTTATTAATTACTGGATATTTTGAATTTCCTCCGTCCATTTCAAAGAGGTTAAATGTACACATACGTAACAAAATTCATTTTGTAATAACTTTTTTTGGGTTTTCGAGGTTGTTTTGCTTTGAGCTCTTCTTGCGAGCTCATTTGTATTTAATAGCTTTTAATTTATAATATGACTTAATAAACTTATAATTATAGTGTTATAAAAATAATTACACAATTGCAGTGTTTAATTCGTTGAAAAGTTCAATTCTCATTCTTTTTTCAATATAGCACACAATGTAGGTTTGAGATAACCAACATGTCAAGTACTAAAAAAAACAAAGAAAAATTATAATTTTAGGACTGTATGTTGGACCCTTTAATAATTTTAGGATATTAACTTTTTCATTTGCAATTTCAGGACATGAATTTAAGATTTTGCGGCACATTTAGGACTTCTCACCTCGATATTTGCAAATTTGTCGGAAAATTGACAAAATTGGTCGGAATTTTATCCTACATGTGCCACAAAATTTTAAATTCATGTCCTGAAATTACGAATGAAAAAGTTAATGTTCTGAAATTGTAAATAAAAAAGTTATTGGCCTAAAATTATTAGAGGATACAACATACAGTCCTAAAAGTATAATTCTTCCAAAGAACAAATACAATATGTGTTCCCATACTTTACAATAATGTTCCCTCGATGTTAAAAGTTCAAAAATACTCAAAATATACTACCAAAATTGCCAAGAAATCTCAGCGAATCTCAAAATCTTCAAGAAAGTAAATGATAAAAACTCATTCTTGAAGAACCCAACTATCTTGCTAGTTAAATAAAACAGGAAACAAAAACCCTGCATTTGATAAAAAGAATATTTTATAAATGGACTAAAAAATCGTTTCAAATGCTAGCTCGAGCTCTTAGCAATATTATCTTTAGCAGATATAGTTGAATGTATGTCTTCAGGCTTCTCAGGAGCAACGCTGCTAACTTCTTTATCTGAGTTGCCATTTACCAATTTCTTCGAAGGAGAACCAGTACTTTCTGAAGTAACAGATCCCGCAATATGTGATTCAGAAGTTCCTTGAGGTTTTCTTGAATCGGCGACACTACCACCATTCGCTTGCTTACAATCGAAGAAAACGGGCATCTCGGTCTCCTTATCACTGAATTTTTTATGTACTGCATCAGTATCTTTCACTGTTCGTGCTTCTATTTCGGGCATTGTTGAATCAACTGCGCCACCATCATTTGCTTGCTTACAGTCGAAGAAAACGGGCTTCTTGGACTCCGTATCACTGAATTTTTCATGCACTGCATCAATATCTTTAACCGTTCGTGCTACTATTTCGGGCATTGTTGAATCAACTGCGCCACCGCCATTTACTTGCTTACAGTCCAAGAAAATGGGCTTGTCAATCTCCTTATCACTGATTTTTTTGTGTACTGCATCTATATCTTTCACAGTTCGTGCTTCTAATTCGGGCATTCTTGAATCAACTACGCCACCATCATTTTCTTGCTTACAGTCCAAGAAAACGGGCTTCTTAGACTCCTTCTCATTGAATTTTTTATGTACTGCATCAATATCTTTAACTGTTCGTGCTTGTATTTCGGGCATTCTTGAATCAGCGACGCCATCACCATTTACTTGCTTATAGTCTAAGAAAACAGGCTTGTCAATCTCCTCATCACTGAATTTTTTATGTACTGCATCAATATCTTTCACCGTCCGTGCTTCTATTTCGGGCATTCTTGAATTAACTGCACCACCATCATTTACTTGTTTACTGTCCAAGAAAACGGGCGTCTCAGACTCCTTATCATTGAATTTTCTATGTACTGCATCAATATCTTTAACCGTTCGTGCTTCTATTTCGGGCATTCTTGAATTAACTGCACCACCATCATTTACTTGTTTACTGTCCAAGAAAACGGGCTTCTCAGACTCCTTATCATTGAATTTTCTATGTACTGCATCAATATCTTTAACCGTTCGTGCTTCTATTTCGGGCATTGTTGAATCAGCGACGCCGCCAACATTTACTTGCTGACCGTCCAAGAAAACAGGCGTCTCGGACTCCTTATCATTGAATTTTTTATGTACTGCATCAGTATCTTTAACCGTTCGTGCTTCTATTTCGGGCATTCTCGAATCAACCACACCACCATCATTAACTTGCTTACAGTCAAAGAAAACGGGCTTCTCGTTCCCCTTATCACTGAATTGTTGATATACTACATCAATATCTCCAACTGTTCGTGCTTCTAGTTCAGGCATTGTAGAAACTGTATTTACACAATCTTTCATCGGAACAGAATCTGTGCTTTTGTCAAACTCATCTGAGCAAGATTCCGAGCATGTGACCTTATAATCCCCGACTTTATCCCTCTCTGACAAGAGTCCATCGATTTCCCCGATCTTGTTAGCTTGTTCATATATTGCCTGCATATCATCAGCATGAGATCTAGGTTCCTCAGAACCACTGGACGGAAAGGAAATAAAGTCGGGAGTAATTGGAGAGTTGACGCCCAGGTGAGCTGCCTTGATCAACTTCGTGGACCTCCGGGATGCTCAAATTTTGTAATGTTTGTGCATTATCAAACAACTCGACCGGAGTATTAGGCACCTGCATCGGGTCACACAAGACTGTTACTATTAGCATTAATATGCGCTAGTATTTTCTTGTACATGAGACACCATAAAAGAAAAAGAAAAATAAATAGATAAGATACACAAGTCATTACATTGACCTCCCCTGCAACCATGTGTAACAGCGCAAACTTCACGTATCAGTTTCAAAATTACAAATACCACCTTTTCCATAGAAGTTTGATCAAAACCCCAAAAACTATATTCAGAAACTTGGATAACTTCATTCATAAATGCGAGAAGGATTTTAAAAGGTTTTGCTAAAATTTGAATTTTATGACATCATTTAATATGTGTAACAATCAGTTACTGTAAAGTGGAAATAAGGTACAAGAGAGGCATATATAGTTACGGGGAAGGAAATCAAGTGGAGATATTTGTGTAATTGTATATAGTTACGGGGAAGGAAATCGTAATTATTGCAAACATTCATAATATATTCAGATAGTTATATATATACACACACAAACACATATATATCTTTACTTCATTTCCTTGAAATATATATGATTATTATTGACTACAATAATCAATAGAAATAGGAATAAATACCAATGTTTCTTTTATATAGTTAAAAAAAAAAAAAAAAACCTCCACAATGTCAGTTCCATAATCATATATCACCGAAATCAATTCGTTGACTAAACTGTTAACAATTTTGTAACTAACTTACCTCACTTGGAATTGAAAAACAAATGAACTAAGAAGATTAAGTATGCATCATTGAATTCTTTACCACTATCCAACAGCCAAAAGGTAAGTATAGATATAGATAAACAAACATCCAGAATCTTGTGACACATGGTCAATAAATAGGAGGCGATTCTGACACCATATCAAACAATCGCCTCATCTAAAAGCTTAATTTGTTAGAGATGAACGGCATCAAATATTTATTATCTGCAGTATTATAATTGATATAAGCCAATTTCATCACCAATAACCAACAGAAAGCAGTAAAGAGATCATCGAATTATGTAAAGAAAGCCTTACACATATACTCTCGTTTTACCTGTACTTCATCGAAATGTTCCAAATCCGGCAGGTCGTGCATTGTGGTATCATAAAAGACAGTGGTGCCATCTGCAGCAGACGGTGTAGGCATCAACTTCTCCAATGCTTCATGGTAAACATCAGTATCAGAATCCGGTGACACAACATTTTCTTCTCTTTTACCCTCTCTCGCTGGCACCCTGACTACAAGCTCCGGAACAAGCAAACGCTTGCCCTTATTTCCAATTTCTCTCTCAACAAAAGACAGAGTACGCCTGACAACGACGGGCGAGCTTGCCATGGGCGGGCTCTTATCATAAACGGGCTCTTTCTGTTGAACATCATCGACTGATGTACTTTCTGCAGAAGCTCTTGTTGACATTTCCAGTTTCCTTGATCGGTTGTTATCCGTCCTTTCACTAGGTTCAGAAAGTGATGAGGAGCTTGAACGTGAATATAGAGTGGCCACCACTTCCACAGGCCGGGTTACATTCTCATCTTTTCCAACGGGCCCTGGTTGGAATTTAAGCCGGTCGAACTCATCTCGATCCAGCTCCAGAGACTCGTCTTCTAATGAAGATGGGCTTCCATGTCCAATCTTGGAGATAAGCTCTGGCACCTGAGTTATGTCTCTTTCAACCGATACACTCTTTGGCTCTTCTTTCCCTTCTTCTTTCAGCCTAGTGAGCACCTCTGGCTCCTGCGGATTATTAATGTTATTATCATTACTATCACTATTATGATTTATTACTTGTGGAATCTTCCGGTCTTCAAGATCCTCAACTGAGCCGAGTGATTCTGTTTGAACGGAGCTCACCTTGAACTCGCTTTGTTCAGTCGGTTGCCTGTGAAATACCGAGTAGCCTGAGGGTCCCAGAAGCGTTTGTTCGGGAACAAAGAAGGGCCTGAATTGGCTGTTGGGTGCGAAAATTGAGGGTCCCACGCTGAAACCCTCATGCCTTTTAAAGAATGTCGGTTGATATCTTGGTGATTGCAATGTCGTGAGTCCCTGTTTGAACCCATGACCTCCCATTGTTTGAGGAGGAGCTGGCTTCTCTTCACTTAAGCTATAAGGAGTGTCGAACGGATTCCGCCTTGGTAATAAAATAGAAGGAGCCGAACCAGGAATGGGAGGTTGTCCCAAACTATTATCATCATTCGGAAGCTCGAATGGGTTTTGTCTCCTTGTGTTGATCGGGGCAAGCTTGAACAGCAGCGGAGGAGGAGGAGGAGGAGGAGGATTCGGCCTGAGCCTTGGGTCCAAGTCTATCAAGTGCATTTGTGGTACCATACTCAGATGTTTGCGCTCTTTCCTTCTCAGAAGCAAATTTTCCAACCTTTGGTTACGTTCGATCTCAGAGCATCCCAATTCCATTAGATTCTTTTGGTCCTCGTCGGTCCAAACAATGGCGGACTGTGTTTGCTCCCTCTTGGCACCATGTGCAACTCCAAGATTCTCATTTTCAGTTTCGGTTTCATCATCATCATCATCATCATCATCATCATCATCGTCCGTAGACTCAGATTGTGAAGACCGTTCGGATGCAGCATCAGAGCCATCACAGGACGTCTGAATGGGAAGTGGGGCCCCTTCGTCCAAAAGGGGATGAAGCTCGTCGAGTATAGGCATTATGTCGGTCATCGAAGCCTCTGGTGAGGAACTCTCGGCTTGGTCCGACCCGGAATCTAAAAAGTCATCATCGTCGTCATCATCAGCATAATCTTCCACATTTATCCCTTCGGAAAAAAAAGAATCCGCAATTCTTGCTTTCTCCTCATCATCCGATATTCCTATACATTCGCTGTTCGCCTTGTGAATCGTGGCATATTGATTGCTTTCCATAACACTAATCAGTCTCTCGTCACTCCATTCGCTTTCTTTTCCATACGCCGTACTGTTAGCTAACCCTCTATTTGCTAAACCATTCACAACTCCTGTTCTTCTAGCACTTGATGATTGAGCAACAACATCAGCTGCATGGTCCCGGCGAATCTCTCTGTGCTTTCCTGACAAACTCGGCTCCTTACTCGACTCCTCAGCTCCTCCGCCTTTCATATTCTTCCCACTGTACCTATCAACATAATGTGTCCCAATTTGGTCAGCAATAACATTAGAAGCATCCCTTGAAACAACCCCACCACTCCTCACCACCGGCACGGCCTCAAGGCTCTTTTTTTGGGTCGCTATCTCGGCCTTGGCTACGTTTTCTTGCCCGAAACTTAAAAGGATTCCCAGCAAAACAGCAGTGCACACAACATAAGGAGAAGCAGAGACCAACAGTGAAAAAATAAATGGAAATGATCTGTATACATATATCAAGAAAAGCGCCAAGCCAATGAGGAGTGGATGATTGCATATTGATTTGACACACCCATTGATTGTAAAGATCACACCTTTCCTCATTTTCAATTCCAAATACAACACCCCTTTTCCTCCCACCTTTTTTTTATTTCTTCTTTTGTTTTTTTTTTCCTTTTATTCTCCTCCCAAAACAGACAAACAATATTTCCTCGGCCAAAAAACCTGCCATATCAATGAAAATCAAGAACAACCCACAATTATATATACATCTTTAGATCAAGGCAAATCAAAATAATGTAAAATATTTAATCAAATTAGCGAAGAACTCACCTTTACGTATATGTTGGAATGAGAATTTAGAGAATTATCACAATAGGGATTCAACAAGAATCTGGAAAAAAAAAAAAAAAAACCCCAAAATGAGGCAAAAATAAGAAAATACCCAGAAAAATGTAAATGAAAAATTCATTCAAAAAAATTGACAGGAATTACAAACAACTATACCAGCTTCAGATAAAGATCATCAATCTTCAAAGGGGGAAAGAAAATGAAAAACAGCCCACCAAGTAAATTCTTGATTTCTTTGTTTTACACTAACTTTCTCCTATTCTTGCATCAGCTGGATTAAAATTTAAAATCAAATTGTGAAGATAAAAAAAAAAAAAAAGAAACAAAAGAAAAGAGGTATAGTGGGTGGAAAAAGGAGAATTTGGAAGAAAAAAAAAGAAGGGAAAATTGCGATCTTTGTTCTGTGTACAATTGCCCATTCAGCTATTCAGATGGTTTATTCATTCTTAAATTTAGTAAAAGAAAAGAAATTTAAATTCTTTATTAAATTTGCATTGTAAGATCAAAGTTTGTTTCTTGGTACTCTCTCTCTCTCTCTCTCTCTCTGCCCTTTTTTCATTATATTTAATTTTTTATATTATTATTTGTAGAAAGTTTTGTTATTGATTTTCCTCTTAAGCATTGTTTGGTTATGTTTAATCTCAATTTCACTCCAAAAGAATTTATGCTATACTTTTGTATATAAATACAAAAATATCTTTATACCTCCTATTATCTTAGCATCACATTTATAAAATCAAGTACAAATTACTTCAAAATCATTAAAATATAAATACATCTTTAGAAAAATTATGTTTTCTACATAAAAGCATAGTAAATTAAATATTATTTTATGTAAATAATAAGTTTCAAAACTATTCAAATATATTTTATCATCACACAGACATTACTTATAACATATTTATAAAAAAAATTAGATTTTATCAAAATTCTAATTGAGTTATACTATTACCTATCAAGTTCTCAATCACTATATTCAAGCACAATTATTCAAAAAAAAAGAAAAGAAAAGAAATAGTATAAGGATTTAGTTTCTTAAACTTTCTTAAATTAATTAAAAAGTCATTAAATTAAAAATCAAATCTTTTGAATATATATATACACACACACAATGGAACTTGGCTGTGTTAGCGCCACGGCAGCGCGGCCGCTCTCCGCCCCTTTTCCACCGCCAGAGTAACTGCGGGCGCATTTTCTATCCGCTCAAAGGATCAATCAAGAAAAACAACAAAAACCCCGATCGTAAAAATCGAAAAAGATCACAAAAAATGGATCACTACAAGGTTTTGGGGCTACACAAGAACGCGAGCAAGGAAGAAATCAAGCAAGCTTTTCGGAAATTGGCTATGGAGTTTCACCCGGACAAGCATTCGCAGTCCTCCAAGCATTTAAGAGACTCGGCCACCCTCAAATTCAAGCAGCTCTCGGAGGCCTACGAGATTCTCATTGACGATCGCAAGCGTGCCGATTATAATCTCAAGAGAGATGCCTATGGAGCTCAGGGTAGAGGACATGGTTACCGTCACGGCGGCGGAGGCGGCGGCGGTGGTTATACTTATAGCAATTCTTACGGTTATGGTTATGGGTATAGTGGGTCGGCGAGTAGAGGCGGCGGCGGCGGCGTTTTCACCAAATTCGAGATGGGTCTACGGTATCTCACCACCAGGAGTTTTCTTCTCAATGCCACTTTTGTCGGGTAATTCATTTTCTATCTGTGTGTGGGTGTGTGTGTGTGTGAGAGAGAGAGAGAGAGAGAGAGATTTTGTCTGGATTGATTTAGTGATTTCGTTATGTTTTGAAGTTATCTGTGTAAATTGGATGTGAATACTGAAGGGCAATTGTAATGTGTTCTTTGGATGTGGGGATTTGGATTTGAGAAAGGGATTTACAGAGCTGATGAACTCAAAATGCTCAAATTTAGGTGGATTTTGAATTCCACAAGAATGATAGATGAAGTAGCTCAGGAAATGGAGAAATTGTTTGATTTTGTTTTTGAATCATCGAACAAGACCCACACAGTAAATCTTTAGCTCCTAAATCATGTCATTCAAGTGAAATGCAATAAGGAATTAGTTTTCAAGATAACCTTGTTGCTGCTATACACCACATGATGACAAACAAAAACAAAAATGTTATCTTTTTGTTTTCTTGTTTGTGTTTTTTCATGCAGCAAAAGGAACCTGAGGGGGACCTCGATCCATAGGTTACAACCTTAGATGGCAGCTCTCTGTGAGTAAATCCTTATGTTAGTTTTCCTATTAAGATGAATAGTCAAAGCACAGATTGTGATATATAGGTTAGTGTCTTGGAGAAGAGATCTGAGAGGACAGCGTGCCCTGTGCTTGAGAAAGCATGCTTTGAGGCGTTCGATGGAAGTTAATATTTCAATGTGCGTGTTATGTTCCTTGGTTCTTTTCGAGTCTTCCCCATGAATCCTGAGAATTATTGATGCATGTGTGTGTGTGTGTGTGTGTGTGTGTGTCGTTTCAGTCATTGAGGACAAGCATCTGGGTTTATGGAGAGTTGATGTGAAATAATGAGAAGCTTCATTCGTAGGGCTTAGAATGATACATGTTATTCTAGCATAAGCTGTTAAAGATTCAAAAAGAATCTTATAAACTTTCATGAGGTGTCGTAGCATGAATATCTAAATGCTTCAAGACATCCTTTATGTTGATGGATTCTGAACTATCTTATGATACAATATGAGTTTATTTCCGAATTGGGATTAATTTTTTTCCATTGATACTTCAACTCTTGCTGAGTATACTTTGCAAATGTAGCATTATGATATAGATACAGACTATAAGATTGTTAAAAATGGTTGTTCAAATATTTTGGTCATGGTCAGGGACAGGTCCCTAAATCTTTATTTGGCGAGCAAGATTGTATTTTTACAATATATGGTTATATATAGAAGGCATTTTTATCATTTTGAGGGTACAAAATTTGAAGTTTCCCTGAGGTTTGTCCCAATTATAAAGGACCTTTCTATCTATTGAAATTACAATTAACACCCTTGAGGTTTGCTTATGTGTTACAAATAGCAGCAACAGCTAGTTACTCCAATTACAAGACGGCCCTCTTTCTATTGGTGTCAGGGGTGGCTAAAATTCCAATATATAGAAGGGGTGTGTGTAATTTGGGCTAACTTCAGGTGGTTTTTGGTAATTATCCCTATTGAATATAGCTATATACATGCTTGGGTTTTTGGGGTGTGTGTGTGTGTGTGCGCGCGCGGGGGTGGGGTCGCAGCCCCTCCCACCACCCTCAACTCCGTGGTCATGATTATAACAGTTCTAAACATGTTTGAAAGCTTTGAGTTCTGTTTATCTGAAAATGTGCTTAACACATTTAAAACAATCAGAGTGTTAGCAAATCATACTGTAGGAACCTATGCTGACATATCTGTATTAGCCTTATTTTTCGTGAGAGACATCTAATTATGTTTATCTTTGCACCAGTGTGTTGTTAGGTGGGATGTATATCATGGATGAAGGCGCCAAGGCACTTTGGAATATGCATAATCCCGGGGTAATGTGCCTAGTTTTTTGTTCTTACGAAATAGCACACAAGCGTTTGTTCTTATCGTGAGATTGATACAATAATCAACTTTTGTCCATGTCATATTCTTTTAATACAATGTTTTAGAGATAGGATGAGTAAACAAATGCGACATAGAAATTTTAATCATAAACGAGAAGATATTTATGCAGTTTTCGTTTTGGTTCATTCATGTTGTGTGATTGCAGAAATCTTTTGAAGAGGCGATGGAGTCGATAGAGAAAGCTAGAGCGCGTAAGGACAGTTCTTATTGAAGCTCCCTTCTGGTTTATACTGAGTTATCCATATGAATCTGTATTTGTAATGACGTATAGCATCCAACCATCCGGTGCTTCATTGTAGTATAGAAAGTATTGGTATGCTCTTGAAGAAACTTGTACAGTTTTGGAATTGTAGTTTTGTTGTTAGCTTAGTATATTGTTAATTGTATAGTTGATCTTACCCAGGCAGTCCTCTCTCTCTCTCTCTCTCTCTCTCTCTCTCTCTCTCTCTCTCTCTCTCCATACACACATACGCGCACATGTATGGATGTATACGCATTCGAACAGCATATCATCAGATGAAATACAGTTGGATATATATACACATTTGAACCATGTCACATGTTCCATGTCGATAGTGCATCTAATAATACTATGAATTAGAGCACTCATGAACTAGGAAACTTCAGTAGAGGACACTCATCATCAAATACCAAATTAAGTATTGCAACCGAAATAAAATGATAAATAAATAGAGGAAATTAAACTTCAGAAGAACTCTAAATAGACACACTTTAAAACAATCCACAAAATATATCCATAATAGAAGCTAGAAATTACACTGAATCCATTAATCTGCATAAAATGTACTAAAATAACGCTATGTGATTTACAATACAAGCCACTGTCTATGGATATGAATCAAAACACTAACACAAGTTCCTCGAGACGTTTTATATTATTTCTCAAAGAATACAAATACAAGATGTAGAATGGGGAACATTCGCGTTATACAGAGATGAAACAGCCTAATTTTGATGGCTAGAAAATGAAAAATGCTAATCGGGAAAAAGAAGACAAATTTTATGCGAAAGGATTGCCCCCGACAGACGCAACAGACCCTTGACGAGGAACACTCCTGCAAGAATGCCAATCAATTAGTAAAACTAGTTCAGTGGAAGAATCACACACACATCGTGCGTGCACATGTATAAAAACAATGGAAAAATCACCACATTGCTTTTCTACCAAGACGAAGTAAACTCAAAGGAGCCAAACACTTAAATCAAATTTCTTAAAGCACAGAATCAGAATTACAGTTTGAAATGTCCCCATTCATTTTTTGACATATTTTGCAATAGGAGGGTGTTTGGCTAAGCTAATGTTTGAGAGATCATGAGTTTCTAGAGCTATAAGATGTTTTTAGAGCTTATAAGTCAAAGTTGCATTCTTGGCAAAATTAGAGCTTATAAGCTCTTTTTACGGTAATGATGAAAAAATAGTACACTAAACTTGAGATCATGCAAGTATTTTAGGTGGAATTATAATAAGCTTATAAGCTCTCAAACATCTCATAAGATGTTTTGAAGAGCTTATGAGCTCAGTCAAACACTCTCGTATTATAAACATGTCAAGAAAAACAAGAAAAATCCACCAATGGGCTGAAAATTTTCTCATTTCACCGTACATGCAATATGTAACCAAGACAAACTAAAAGACGACTTACGATATTTGTGTTGGTGCTTGCCCTGCTATAAATCCCAAAGAACCTGCCAAACAAAGCATGGATTTCATATGATGGTTAGTGGGAAGGAATTTATTTAAAGAGTATAGTAAGAACTGAAATGACATACCACTTGGAGGATCAAATGTAACTCCGCCAGGACCATACGATGGAACTGAATTTTGGGGAAACCAGGACTCATTTGCATCACCAACATAAGAAGCAGGAGTCTGATTATTGGGTAAAGCTTCCCGCAACGAGCTCATGTCCCAGAACTGAGTCTAAAGACACGGCGCCATACAATTAGAGTTGTTCTAGTGTTTGTACAAGTTTCTCAAATTAACTAGAAAATTCGGGAATATTGTAAACCCCAATCACAAAATTTTGAGAATATCTGTAAAAGGAAGCAATTTCCTAATATCCATGTCAACATTGATCAACAGTTCTTCAAATTGTTTCCTATTTTTCACTAGTTATCTAGCTCTACCAAAGCATACATCACTGCAGGTGCATGCAGAACTGAAGATCGGAACACTTTTATCCAAGGCTTGAAAAAGTCGACAACATCAATAGAATAATGTAGGATTATCATAGATATGAAAAGAAATGCATTATAGACTAATATTAAAACATAGAAGTATAGAATCCGCATGTCTTCTAAAATTATCACATCAACATTACACGAAAAAGCTATAAGAAAATAAGTTCACTATGCAATGCACAACCTTATAGTAATACTCTAACATTACTATCATTGCTGCCAACATGTTAGCCTTGCACAGTATCAGAAACTCGCCCATGAACCAGTCTCATTACAGGCAATATTAATGCAACCCCTCTTTGTCTACAATAACAAGGAGCCCGACACAGACTCACATCTTACCTAAATTTTGCACGTAAAAGGCAAAAAATTAAGTGATAGATTGGATATCTACAGAGCATTAAACAAAACATACCATACTGCTAGATTCCAAGCCAGCATCACCGGGAAGATCAAATGGATTGGTAGGCTTGTGGTCAGTTGCAAGAGGCTGTACCCTAGCCTATAGTAAGAACCAAAAAGAAAGAGAAAAAATAGATAAATAACATGAATTTATAGGAATTGAGTGTCCATTGAAACTGCCAGGCCCAAGAAAAATGCAGGGCTTACCACAGCAGGAACCATTGAGAAATCATGCAACCCCACATTGAAATGTGAAGAAAAGCTAGAAAAGGGAGGTTCAATCTCATTTGCAGTTCCTACATTTCCATCGTCATGCGGAGCCTGAAAGAATAGAAAGTCCAAAAATAAGCCCAAATAGAGCAACATTTTCACCAGATTACCATTTACCAAGAGATGTATCAACCTCATATGCACCAAAAGCAAGAGATTTATTAGCATCTGAAACAGCTTGATCACTAACTTTTGGCATGTCCTGGATTGGCTGTAGTCCAAGAGAATCATCAAACGCATTCCAAAACTGCCGAACATTAAAAAAGCACAACATAATTCCAAAGAATCTATCAATTTCTCAGAAGAAATCCAACATTTTTTATATGTTTCAGTTGAAAACTTTTCTTCATCATTTTGTTGGACAATTTGACAAAGAATAGTGCTTACCTGAGTGTTGTTTGTGGTGCTCTCAACATTTTGCAGGCCACCATGCCAAAGTGTGTGTATTGATGCAGATGGTTCATGGCTGGCAGAATTTTGACTTGACTGATCAAGTGGAAATGGATCATATATTCCTGGTTTATCTCCATCAAAAGACGACACTGTGGCAGGGTTAGATTTTTCAGCACCCACGGGCACCGAGTTCTGAGGTATATCAAATGTAGCCCATCCGCCATTTTCTGGCATTACCACATCAGAAGTCTTGTCATTTGAAGAAGCAACTGATTGTTGCTGAGACAGCCCAGTGAGATTTAATTGCTCACTGAATGTTGGAACTGAAGGAGCAGGAGATTGCTGGAATAAATCAACAGATTGAACCAACGATGGCTCAGGCAATTGAGAATTACTAATAGCAGTAGGTGTGGGAGTAACATTTTGTGGTGCAAAGGGTTCACTAAAGAGGTCCAAGCCATTGAACGGGGTGGAACTTGACGACTGTGGTACAGAAGGGAGAGATGAAGTTTTGTCACGGGACGTCTCCACAGCTTGTTCCAGTTCAGAGGCAACTTCCGGCAAGCTTGTAGAATTTACTGTTTTGAAGGACATGGAATCAAATGATCCAAAACTTCCTGAAGATTCAGTTCTCTGCATATAAGAATACTACAGTCAGGCATTGAGTAATGGAAGCAGCACAATCTCCATAGGAAACACAAGGACATACTCAACTTAGTGAGAGAGACAGATGAGAGCAAAAGCCTGTCTAAACTAAATGAGCTCAAGACAAGACCATTGTCCTATATTAACTTGGATAAAACATGAAAAAACTCATTGTAAAGATATCATCTTTTATTCTTTTTCTATGGGCATCTTCGTAGATCCAAAAAATAGAAGATAAGAAAAGATTTCACTGGCATCGATGATAGAGGATGCAATTGAAGAAAATGAGAATTAGTTTTTTCTTAATGTAAACAAAACCAAGATAATCATTTTAAGAAGACAATTAATGAAAAACGTAAGACCATCTGCAAAGAAAATGGGACTCAGGAGAAACAATCCTAATGTCGATATCTATCTCAACTTAGAACATTCTTCAGAATACAGCTCCAGCCTATTTGCTGTCCTTAAATCGACATCGGCACTTGCAGCAACCAGGAAGGTAATCTGGCATTTGATGGCCATTTGCTGACTACAGAAAACACTTCATGCTACAAGATTTCCAAATAAATCACAGTGGAAGTAAAACCGTACTGAACAGTTGCAACATAATTAGGACGCTTGGTTTGTAAGCCTACAAATAAAAACTCTAAATAAGTTCAATGGATATCGGTTTTTAGGGATTAGAGAAGTATGACCTGCGGATGCCTCATTCGTCCTCCATTGGTCCGACTATTCGCATCCGAGTTATGTTGAACTGAATGACGCCCTGGAATTTCGCTTGAGACATAACTAGAAGTTTCACTGAAGGGACTTCCAACGTCTCTTTGAGAACTAGGCGATTGTACACCAGATCTAAACGGATCACCTCCACTAGAAACAGAATAGTCCGAAGCTCTGGGAAAAGATCCCTCATTTGCAAACCTTACATCATTTCCATGATCACTATGACTAGGACTCAAGAAGCCAGAGAACCTTCCCTCATAAAAGCCGCGATCCGAACCTGGTCTAGTAAGGGAATGTCCTTGTTTCCCATAACGCCGTTCTTCATATTGAAAATCATAAGGAGGACTCTGAGAGTAAGAATGATATGAGCTCGCTCGCCTCATCTCGTCTTCATGGCTTCTTGTGCTCTGTCAAATCAGTCCATAATCACAATGTTAGTCTGTATTCAATGAGATATCTTGGCAGCTAACTATATCTAGTAAACATCCACAAACATCTTTCTTTTCAAAACTTTTTCAATATTATTCGGGTCCAGAGCTATAACCTGTGGATCTCTTGGCGGCCTGTCAGAGGACTTATCAACAGCATATCTTTTGTCTACATAAACACTCTTTATAAATTCACGAACTTTATCAGCATTGCTGCAAGACAAAAATGTCATTTAAGAAGTGTTTCATTTTTGCTCGTCATGTGCAATAAAGTAAGACAATTTGAACCTATTATCTGGAAGTCTCTGCCTCTGTGGGTCCCAGGCTGCCAAAAATAACTCCCTTGCACGCTGGAACGGTGACATATCATGAGTAACTGCCGAGGAACATGCCGAAGGACAAAAAATGAAGGTATGTATACTACCTGATTACCACCTTTCTGAAGCGCATCCACTTCTTGAGAAGTAAACTTTGCCATGGAAACGGACTTAACACGATGAGTAAACTCGCGACTGCAACACAAATAGAATTAACGTGTTTTCCACCTCATATCTTACAAACAAGTTCCCAACAAGAGAAAGATTGCACTATCCAACTATAGCCCAAACAATTAAGAATCAACAACCCATGTTAATTCATACAAATATTGCATCACATGGTAAATGTTTCTTTGAATATAACTATAATTGGATTATAAGGTGAACAATTAACAATTAAGAATCAACAACCCATGATAATTCATAAAAATTACGAAAAATTGGCTTCTCAAACTGGAAAAGAGAAGGATACTTACTGTATTCCACTGCATGTCGTACAAACAAACGTCCAAAAATTTGTGCATACATACTGAGGAGCCTGCAACCAGAAAATAAATACGACAAACAAAAAACTTAAGCACGTAAAACTATGAGAGACAAACATTGAAACACACACACACACAAATGCACGAAATCAACCAGAATGATAAAAATACGCTACTCTGAAATTCCTCTCTAAAATCAGTTTCACCGGTAGCTCAAGACTCCAACTAATTGATGGTTTAAAATTAATGAAGGGAGAAAAAAGATCAAGAAACTCTTGATAATCTAAATAGCTAAAATTTCTCTTAAGAAAAAGGGCAGAAATTACTTCAGTTCTCAGCCCAAATAACCTTTATCACATCACCTCTAGTTTCGAGGTAAATTAAGCTACACAACAATGATAAAATCCAGTGAATATTGTAGCAATAAAGCACAAAATTTCCAATTTTATACCAAGCTGTTGCAGTTAATGCATCGGCGATTGGGTGGGAGCTTCATCAGACCCCTGATAATCTTCTCGTTTCTCTCCTCTTCTCTCTTGCTACCCATTTCTCCAGACACTTCAATCCGTAATCAAGACACAAGCTACTCCCCAAAATAACTAGCAAAAGTTAACAAGACGAACACAATGACTGGACAATCAAAAGCCCGACATGCGATTCGTGCAAGAGAGAGCAATAATCAACAAAAAGAATCTAGGGTTGTAGATTTTTTTCAAAAATTTCAAAAGGGATTTGAAAGAATGGGACTTTGAACAATCTCCCTGTCTCTCTCTCTCTCTCTCTCTCTCTTCACTTTCAGAGATTTCAATTTTGGCAACGACGATGATTGATGTATCATTATTGTATCTGGAAAAAAGCTAACGTCAGGCAAGGTCGTGGCGTAGTTAGTTTGCTTTTAATTTGTGTTCTCGTCTGGAAGGATTGGAATTTTCCTGGCAATAGCAAAATTCAGGGTGTAGGGAGATTTAAATATAGTGTTATTTACGAGGAAGCCCCTGGAGTTTGAGTTGTTTGTGTCACATCCCTTAACTTTTGAAAATAATAATATGAGAAAGAAAGTTTTATTTAATTTTATAATTTAGCTAGGTTTATATTATTCATTGAGCAATGTATATCAGTGATGTAGTTTAAATTGCTTTGATTTTAGGAACATGCCTTGAATGCATTATAAATGGCCTTACCCAAAAAAAAAAAAAAAAAAATAGAGGGATTGCAACTTTTTAAGGGCAAAATATACTTACCCTATTATATCATTTGTAACACTTATCCCCTATACTATAGAAAATATTATATATCCCCCCTAAATTTGATTATCCTAAATATTAATGACAAAATTACCCTTGATTTTATAATACAAATGTTTTGTCTTATTATGTTAATATTAATATTGGTGGACATAATTAATTTTATTTTTTCAGTAAATTATATTTTAAGAATATCAAATATTTTTCTCAATTATAAATGTTCACCGATCAATTAAAATATGGATATCATAAAAATTATAAATCATTAAAATATGATACAATATAATTAAATTTTATAAATAATTAATATTAACCAATTAAATGAAATTGGTTAAAGTATTTATTTTCAAAATATTGATAGCAAAATACTCCATCAGTCAATTATGCACAACTAATTAATATAAAGTTGTTCAAAATATAATTTATTTATATTTGATTATAACCATTTATTTTTACATCAAAAATGTACATAGATACCTGCTTTAGTTGAAAAATGAACATTTACAAATTATAGGGTTATTTGAGATTTTAAAATATATTATACTAAGAAAAAATTATAAATAACAATTGACACAAATATTGATATAAAAATATTAAGACAAAATATATGTATAATGAAATAGAGGTTAATTTTGTCACTATAAATAAGGGTAATTAATTTTCAAAGGGGTATGTGATGTTTTAGATAGTATAGGGGGTAAGTATTACAAATGACATAGTATAAGGGGACACATTGTAATTTGCCCATTTTTTAACAGTAAATGTGTGCGATTATTTTAAAATGATTGCGAGATAATCATGCATTCACGAGTAAAAA
Organism: Petrea volubilis; assembly: GCA_026212405.1. Classification (NCBI taxonomy): domain Eukaryota; kingdom Viridiplantae; phylum Streptophyta; class Magnoliopsida; order Lamiales; family Verbenaceae; genus Petrea; species Petrea volubilis. The sequence goes on along the minus strand of CM047885.1, from coordinate 11,274,023 downwards.
TTTAATGGACTTAGTTGGAGAATTTAAGTAGAGACTATTTGAAATATATGAGATAAAAAGTGAGATATTCATATCAATTGTACCAAAATTTAGATAGAGCCTAATATATAAGATCAAAAATGAAAATTTTCCAAATTTATATCTATCGGTTTTATAATCCATACCAATAAAATCCATCACTTAGCCATCATAAATGTTTTATTTAATCAAACGTGACGTTTACTTTGACTTGATTTGCATGTTTACTTATTCTTTTATTCTTTGACTAAGCCAAATTACGTATATAAGAATATCATCATATCATCAATACCTATATTAATTAGCAATAAATCTTTAAAAAATAATATTAATTTCTAATTCCTTATAAAGTATATAAAAACCAACATGAATAATTATCCATAGAATGTGAGTTTTAAGGAAATGTTATGTCACACTCTAGCAAGATTGACAGCCAATTTGTATGTGGTGGTGCATTAATTTATGTGTTTTTTTTTCTTTTGTTAATTTCAAATAAGATTTAATTAGTGTGCATTTTGGTTCAGTTTGTCACTAATAACATATGAGTATAATTAAAAAAAAAAAAAAAGCCAAAGTGCATCGTTACTCAATGAGGTCAAATGCACTTTTCACACGCGTATAGATGCAAGTTAAAATATACAATTAATTATCAAAAAAAAAAACTTAAAATATAAAATATTTCTGACTTTGTCAACTCTATTATCTTTGAAGTCAAATGAGTCAATCTTCACCTGAAAAATAAATAAATAAATGAATCAATAATGACCACATATCAAGTGATAATATAAGATTTATTATCAATTATATATACTTAATAACAAAAAATCAGTATTGTCATGGAAATAATTTTTATAATATCAATAGTGATAAAAATTGTATTTAAGTCATCACAATAATAATTAATAACGCTATTAATATAGTGATAATTTAATAGTAAGAAATATCTTTTCACTAAATCAGAGTTACGATTTTGTTATCACTAAATTGCTACAATAAAGGTCTAGCTAATCATCATCATTGAACCATATTATATCAAACTAAAAATTATAATTGTGACTAAATTGATTTAATTAATAAAAAAATAAAAAGTATTATCACGTTAACACATAGTTTTTGCAAATAACTGTCACATTGTCACTTTATTTTTTTATCATAAATTTTATCCTTTTATTTTCATGATGATTTATAAAAATAAAATGAAATAGAATAAAATAGCATAGAATAACAAAGTGATACTCGATGAGTCGATGTGATCATCGTGTTTATATATTTTATATGTATTTTCTTAAACTTGGAATCTTGCTGCAAGAATAATAGAAGTATTTATTTTTTTGTAAAAGTTTAACCTCACACCTTAAATAAATTTTTTTGACGATATATGTTTGTGTTTCTACGTGTTTTTACCTTTTAGATAAGATGTTCGTGTGTGTGTTGATTTTTAAGTGTAAATCATGATTAGCTCCCTAGTTGTGGAAATAAAAAGTACAATTCAAGTACATTTTTTGTAGTTCTGTTAGTTGAAAAACTACTGCAATATAGGTATTTATACGGAATATCTCACACATGTCTATATGGACCATCCATCAATTGTCATGTGGCCTAAAACCAGCCACGTGGACCACCAAGTCCTTGATAAGACGTGGCAGTTGAGGAGATAATTTACTTCAAGGATATACCACAACCCGAGGAAGGATTCCTTGTTTCACTAGTCCCATGTTGTCAAGGAGTACATATCGAGCAAAAGGCACAATTCATACATTGTCACTTTTCCATCTGACGTGAATTGTGGTTCCTTTTAGAGAAAGCACCTACACACCCAGCCACTTTGATAGAACCATGCTACCCCTTTAGTACATGGGACCATCACACCACAGGAGCTCTTAGACCCTTCACCTCAACCCTAATCTTCCAACTAAGAGGAATCATCCCTCACTCATAAGTACTTTTAAGAAATTCTCCAAAAAGGTAATTACACTTTACATACCGAAATTCTTCTCGAGAATTCTGTGATATTCATTTATATTCATATACAATTGCTGACTTAAGTATCGAAGGATTTTCACCGAAAACACTTCTGGCTAGATTCATGTGTTCTATCATAATAGATCAATGAGCCTACTAGGAACGTTAGTCGAGTTAATCTCCACCTAGAAGCGGACATGTTCACCAAGATTCGACCCTATCAGGACCTTTTTGCAAAATAAATAAATAAATTAGCCATTAAGCAAATTAAATTTAGTGGTTAGCAAAAAAACAAAAACTTGATTGTCATTGGGGAAAAGAAAAGACTCCGTTGTTCTTGGTTTTGTATTCCCGAAGAAGAAGAAGAAGAAGACCTTAATTATTGTTTCCGTGTTAATTGGGTCCAAATTATTTTGATAAAAATAGCGATGAAAGACACCTTGGTGCTATATATGCTAATTAACTCTAAATTGCGTGCTCATTTTTTTCCTGACAGGGATAGAGTGGAAAATTCTTTTATATACCCAATTTGAATCTTACATATTGATGCGGGTCAATTTCGGGAGCTGGTCGACCTCGATCGGAAACTCTGGTTGAGTGTGACAATGAAGGTATTTGATTGGGAAGTTGACCTGCAACAAGGAAAAGGCAATTTGAGCTAGTCGAGATGGGTCTCGGCTAAGACCCTCATATGCTTAAGTCAATGGATCGATTTTGTCTAAATTTGAGCAGAGTAAGGACGTTGGGAGTAATTAATGATCTCCCTCTTACCATAAATGCAAGGGTTTTTATAGTGTGTCCCGGTAAGTCACTCCCTATAGGACCTTAGGGCTTAGTAGGTCATCATATGATGAAATGGAAGGACCCATAAGCCTAAGGGTAGGGCCCTAGGGCATTAGTTGGCTTTTAATTAATGAGGTATGGGGTTAGGTAGTGATCCCATATCTCGAGCTGACGGAGAATTTAATGCCAGCAGGGGCTGAATGGATACGATATGGTCCCGATCGATAAAGAACTTGATCGGCTTGATCTTTCAAGTTTGGTTTGAGGACCCACCAACTCGGTCGATTAAGGCACTAATCGATAAAGAACTCGACCGTCATGATCGACGGGTTTGGTTCTAGGACCCACCAACCCGGTTGATTAAGGTCCCGATTGATAAAGAACTCAACCGGGATGATCGACGGGTTTGGTTCGAGGACCCATCAACCCGGTCAAATTAAGGTCCCGATCAATAAAGAACTCGACCGACGTGATCTTCCGGGTTTGGTTCGAGGACCCATCAACCCGGTCAAATTAAGGTCTCGGTCGATAAAGAACACGACCGGGGTGATTGGCAGGTTTGGTTCGAGGACCTACCAACCCGGTCAAATTAAGGTCCCGGTCGATAAAGAACTCAACCAAGATGATCGACGGGTTTGGTTCGATGACCCACCAACCCGGTCAAATTAAGGTCTCGGTCGATAAAGAACTCAGGTTTGGTTCGAGGACCCACCAACCGGGTCGATTAAGGTCCCGATTGATAAAGAACTCGATCGGGATGATCGACGAGTTTGGTTCAAGGACCTACCAACCCGGTCAAATTAAGGTCCCGGTCGATAAAGCACTCGATCGGCTTGATCTTTCGGGTTTGGTTCGAGGACCCACCAACTCGGTCAAATTAAGGTCCCGATCGACAAAGAACTTGACCGGCATTATCTTTCGGGTTTGGTTTCGAGGACCCACCTACCTGGTCAAATTAAGGTCCCGATCGATAAAGAACTCGATCGGGATGATTGACGGGTTTGGTTCGAGGACCCACCAACCCGGTCAAAATAAGGTCCCAATCGATAAAGAACTCGACCGGCTTGATCTTCCGGGTTCGGTTCGAGAACCCACTGACCCGGTCCATAAACCCTCAACCCATTCGGAGAATCTTGATCAAATCGTTCCAATGGGTCAATCAAACTCGGTCGAAAGGTTGGGCCTGTGAGTTTGAACATGTGGGAGGAAGACATATGGCATGAGCGAGCTGGAAGAATCCCGATCGAAAATATGCCACGTCATTTACCCCCCCACTCCTCTGGTCGATTTAGAATAATCGACCAAGGAATGAGCTAGAGATCCAATTAGTGGTGGCTTGATTTGAGCGAAAAAAAAGGTCGAGGCCCAGGTCGAGCTAAACGAGGCCTTTGAGAAAATCACCGAAGTGAACGCGGTCGAACGGGCCCGCGACCTAGCTCACGAAGAGGAGAAGGCCTCCTACGATTGGGGCTATGAAAAGGCCACAAAGCCACCGTTCGGGAGAAAATCTAAAAATTAACCGATCAGGAGCAGGTCATTTCGAGGGCTGCTATCGAGCGATTTTCTGAAAAGCAGCATATTCGACGTCGTATGTTCAATCAAGTTCTTCACGTGCATCAACGAAGCTTTCGATCTGGCCGTGAAGCAGATCGAGTACTTGGCGGGTCTCCCGGAGGATCTCCCTCGTGGGGAGATTGGACTCGATCAGGACGAGTCGTGCCGTCCGATCGGTGAGGGGGAAGAGCTGGCCCCCCTGCCCCCCTCTTTGAGAGTTATGTGTTCAAGTATGTGATCTAACTCGTCGAGAAGGAGGCTTTGGATGATATTGAGCGGAAGCTTGACGCTGAGGATGAAGGACCGAGCAGTCTCGGTGAGTCCCCTTCTGAAGTCAAGGTCCTGAGCGAGGTGGTGGTCAAGTTGAAGACTAGCCGGAGATCGAACACCTTGGTGATGGGCCCGCCTCAAGAAGAGAATGAAATAAATATTATAGATGATTAGGGCCCTTTATGTATCTAATCACATTTTATTGAATGAAAAAAAAAAATCATGTTTTTGCTCAAATTTCCAAGTTTTGTTTGGTCGAAAATTTTGTTTGCAATTTGGATTATGTAATATACTTCGATCTTAAAAACTTTAAAAATTTTGACAAGCCGTTGATCGAAAGTCTTAATGATCATCCGACCGAGCAAAAGTAAAGGCAATCGAAAATATTAAAGAATAAATTCTGTATCTTAAAATTTTGACTCAAGTCATCGATCAAATTATTCATGACGCTCCGTTTGAAAAGTTAGGAGCAAAAGTAAAATTAAGTAAGAGGCGATCGAATTTGAGGGATGCGCTTTATATCGACCAAGTAAGATGCGATCGACATAATCGTCGATCAAAAGGTGAAATGAATTGATCGACATGAAAACGAACAGAAATTGAACAGAAACTTGTTGCATAGAGCAAGTGATTTTTCTACTTAAAAAAAAAGTGAGTCTGATGGGCTCCAAGAGAAATCATCAACGTTCTCCCATAACAACCCAATCAACATTAGCTCTTTCCCCGGCTCGAATTGGGACCCGACTCGTGTTACTTTTTTGGGATTTCTAGGAACGAGCTCAATGACCTTGGATCTCCCCCGTTCAGTCCCCGGGCAATAGTGAGAATGACCCCCCTCAACGGGAGGTTATTTTCGATCGGCTCCTTGCCACTTCTCTTGGAGGGGGAGCCTTTGTGACTCCCTTGAGGGGATCTTGGTGATCGAGACCTTTCTCTCAGAGCAGGGGCGTCTAAGTGATTGGCCACAAACTCCTTCAGTAGGCTCTTCCGGATGAGCTGCTCGATCTCGTTTTGGAGGGCGTAACAGTCGTCAGTGACATGCCCATATTGCTTGTGGAAGGCACAATATTTCCCCGACTTCTTAGCCCCCTTCCCCTCTGGGATATTGTTCGGTATTTTGAACAGCTTTCGGTCGATGACTGAAAAGATGTGGCTTCGAGAGGCGTTTAAAAGGGAGAGGTCAGAATATCGTTTGATCGGAGACTCCGTTCGATCTTTGTGATCCTTCTCATGGCCTTCATCTTTTTCCTTTTCTTCGGGGTCCTTTTTGTCCTTGTATTTGATATGATGCATCTCCTCGGATATCATAAAGCTGGAGGTTAAAGTTTGGAGCTCCTTCATGGACCGAGGGGGCTTGAGAACAATTTCTTTGGCATAATCCTCGTGCCAAAGGGCTATGTATAAGGTGAAGTTGACCAAATCGATCCGGGGGTCGTCAACTTTGAGGACCTCGTTGTTGAAACGGGTCATGAAATCGCGGAAGGACTCTCCCTCCTGCTGACAGATCCCATGAAGATGGATATGGGGAAGCTTGGTGTCTTTCTTAGCTGCGAAGTGGTGTAAAAATCGATCGGCTAGCTCTTCAAAAGAGTGGATCGACTCCGACTTCGAGCCGAGCGAACCACTGACGCACCACTCCAAAACGCTTGGTGGCAAAAAATTTGGCCATCATTCCGTTCGAGAGTCGTAAACATCGATGGCATTTTCGAATCGGAGTAGGTGGTCATCCGGGTCGGTACTTCCGTCGTAATGGGGGAGGTTGACCGGAACCCGATCATGTAGACCAATCTTTTCGTCTCGGATATGACAGGCAACGGCCTTTTGTCTCCTACCGTGGTAACGATCAGAGGAGGATCCCTGTCCATCGTAGGGCTCATTTTTACCCTCTGGATGCTTGAGGTTAGTAATCTTCTGAGTGAGCTGATAGAGCTGGTTTTTCCTCTGTTCAAGTTCTCCAAGAGCCGGGTCAGCTTGAGAATTCCTGGAAAAAGGGTCTCGATGAGGGTGCCTCAGGTTCGGGTACTGGCGATGGGGAATCTTGCGGTGGTGACCCGATTCGACCTCTTCTTCTTCCAGTCGAGATGATCGGTAGCTCACTGCTCGATCGAAATTCTGATGTGACGGGATGCGATAGGTAGCTGGAACTATTACCGGTTTGAGGGCCGGTGGTGCTTGGACAAGATTTTCTTTAAGCCTTTCGAAGGCTTGTAGGTTGCATTTCCCGACAAAATCCCTTAATCGCTCAAGAGGAATTGTGGTCATTTCCTCCGTGTTGGATGAGGGCACACTTGTACCCCCCGGAGGGGCACTGGCTATGCTTCTCCAGTCGGTATTGACGGGCGCGAGCGGGGCAGTAGCGTGCGCCTGGGACGAACCTGCCAAATTGTCCTGCGCTGGTACAGGATTTGTAAGCGGAGGTGGTGGTGGAAGGTCATGAACTGAACGTTGGTCCCCCCCGGCTTCTTGGGTACTTCGCGCACCAGAGGGGTTTCTCCTAATTGTCACCATTTTTCTTTCTTTGGTTGTAGTGTTTTTTTCCAACAGACGGCGCCAAATGATGCGGGTCAATTTCGGGAGCTGGTCGACCTCGATCAGAAACTCTGGTCGAGTCTGACAATGAAGGTATTTGATTGAGAAGTTGACCTGTAATAAGGGAAAGGCAACGTGAACTAGCCGAGATGGGTCTTGGCTAAGACCCTCCGATTCTTAAGTCAACGGATCAGTTTTGTCTAAATTTGAGCAGGGTAAGGGCATTGGGAGTAATTAATGATCTTCCTCTTACCATAAATGCAAGGATTTTTATAGTGTGTTTCGATAGGTCACTCCCTATAGGACCCTTAGGACTTAGTAGGTCATCATATGATGACATGGAGTGACCCATAAACTTAAGGGTAGGGCCCTAAGGCATTAGTTGACTTTTAATTAATGAGGTATAGGGTTAAGTAGTGATCCCATACCTTGAGCTGATAGAGAATTTAATGCCAGTAGGGGCTGAATGGACACGGTATGGTCCCGATTGATAAAGAACTCTACCGGCTTGATCTTTCGGGTTTGGTTCGAGGGCCCACCAACGGTCGATAAACCCTCAACCCGTTCGGAGGATCTTGATCAAATCATTTCGAAGGGTCGATCAAACTCGGTTGAAAGGCTGGGCTGTGAGTTTAAACATGTGAGGAGGAAGACATATGGCACGAGCGAGCTGGAAGAATCCCAATCGAAAATATGCCACGTCACATATATATATATATATATATCAAACAATTCGAATTGTATTATATCATTAATTAATTCACTTCTAAAACAAATCAGCATACAAAAAATAGCACAATTTAACCATTTGATTCATATGTGAAACTCGTACATCGGATTCATATAAGAATTTTCCAGATAGAATTGACTCTGAAATTATTTATACATCCATACGTAACTTAAGACATCCCTTGTTAGGGATGGCAACGAGTCGGGTCTGGTACGGGTTTGGCTAGACTCGAGACCCAGGCCCGCTAGAAATTTCTGGACCCGGGACCCGCCTTAGACCCGACGAGGCCCGACCCGACCCGCGTGAGACCAGAACCTGGTGGGTTTGGACCCATTGAACCCGCCGGGTTCATAAATCCGTCCCAATCTGCCAAACCCAGCTCTCATACCAGCCAAACCAGACCAGCAAATTCGCCCCAATAATTAAAATTTTTATTTTTTAACAACTTGTTTTAAGACAACAATTTTTAAATTGTATAAGAAACTTAATAAAGAAAACATTCAAATTGTACATAAAATCTAATAAAACATATTCAAATGAAATTATAATAATCAACTTCAAATTTAATTTTTAAGATTTTTTTAAGTATATTTATTTATATATTTTATATTATACATATTATATATATATACACGGGTCGGGTCGGGTCGGGTCGGGTTCAAGTGAACCCGAGACCCACCCCGAACCCCGTGCAGGTCTAGAATTCTAGACCTGCAACCCGCCTCAAACTCGATTTTTCGGGTCCAAACCCGCTCCGAGTGGGTCGGGCCCGGGTCAGGGACCCGCGAAACCTGACCCATTGCCATCTCTATCCCTTGCCGCCTCCATCGACAGACCGCAGCACCGCTGCCATCCTCCCACCCTACTTCGACACATGGCACGCTGTAAGGCTTCTAAAAAACAAAACGGAGGCCACTATTTCAGTTTCGTTGTAACGTCGCAGAATGATCGCAGCCGTTTCGCACATTTTGAAGTTTAAATATTGAAAATTATATCTTTAAGTAGACAATTACTAATATAATGATATCTTTGACAATTTTTGTCAGTCAAATTCAAATTATATATGTACGGTGTATATATAATAAATAATATGGATATACATAAATTAGTATGTGTATATATGTATAATTAACAATATTGAAATAATCCAAAATAGTATCTAAAAAATATGGAAACTGGTTAGCAACAAGATTCACTACTAAATTTAAAGAGAAAAATCCTAGTATATGATTAACAATAATTGAGTAACTCAAATTAGTATTTAAAAATTATGGAAACTAACCAGTAACAAAAAAATTACTAATTAATGAAAAGAGAACTGTGCGTATGATATAATTAACAATATCTAAACAACCCAAATAGTACCAAAAATTATGAAAATTAATTAGTTACAAAATTCATTAATTAATGAAAAGAGAAACGTATTACTTGAGGAGAGATTTTTTTTAATATATAAATTTTCACAAGGTGATGATGGGCTCAAAATAACTAATTGAGCCGATTAAACTTGATAAGGTTACAATAGGCTCAGGGTAAATAAATGGAGTCCATTATACTTGATAAAAAAGAAAAAAAATTGAGCCCACAATCAATAGATATAGAACTGCAATACATCTTCCAACCGCACCAAATTGCCTCGTTTTCGTTCCGTTCCCTTCTTGGAGCAATAAAATCGTCGTTAAATCTTTTGAATGTTGTTCGGATAACGTTCCAACACCATGCCCATTATAAGCCGGAACACCAAAAGGGAGATCGTTGTTCCAATTCCGTTATGACCGTTCCGGCTGTTATAACAATGCCTCCATCCATCACCGCACACAAACCTCCTTCAATCAACACCTAAACGACCATGTAATGGATATTAAATCAGACACAAGAAATCACAAATATAACTACTGTTGAAGTTCTCATACGAGTCAAAGAAATATCCCCTAAAGCTCACATATGAGTTACAAACGGTTCGTTAAACTAGTCAAAGCGTACAGAAATCGAAAATTTGGTGGTAATTATACACCAAACTTCAAGTTTGTTTCGTCTTCATTATTAACTTTTTTTAAAAAAATATTTGATATGTTTTTTCTATATTGATCTTTGTGTTGATTTGTCAAATCAAATGAATATTAAAGTATTTTTTTTATATTTTTTTATGCTTTTAATTAAATTTTGTTCTTATACTTAATTTTTCAAACACTTGCTATCCTATTTTGGATCATTAATTAGTTGGCTGAATATCATTCTATCATGCTTTTAGGTTTGCACTCCTTTTTTATGGTTAATACGTTAGTTAAAACGCGAGAATATCATATTAGAATTGAAATGTACACTTATCAACGTCTAATTGTTTAAATAGTTACACTGACGGGAATAAAAAGATGATGAAAATGGTATTGTAATCTCTTATCAGCTTGTTCCAGAAATTTCAAAGTTTCGTGATTATTGATGTTCATCGTGATCCACGATGTTCAGAATAGGTAACGGTCCTGATTTTCTTGCATGGGTACCACGTATTCGATATCGAGCCAAAGACTCTTGTCTATTCTTGGATCTGTTAAGTCTAGAGACGTCTTGGATCTGACTTTTTATCGATTTTACTTGATTTAATTTCAAAGGTGGGCCTTATTGTGATGAAAACATGAGGAGCTTATCTTTCTTGCTAGCACTGGTGCTTCTTCTTGTGATAATTTGTGATGTGACAGTTGAACCTAGTCGGGCTGATAAAATTACAGATCATTCGCGGTTAAGGAAGAAATATTCTGCTTGTTCGAAGGCGAACTCGACAACTTGGGGAGCCTCAAGCAACAATACGGGCTCGCAAAGTCTGCAAACGAGGTGCTTTTGGTGATCGAAGCATACGAGGCGCTCCATGATCGGGCACCTTATCCTCCGAACCATGTCGTAGGCCACCTCGAGGGGAACTTCGCCTTCATCGTTTTCGACAAGTCCACTTCTATAAGAAATATCCTCTAAAGCTCACATACGAATTGCAAACGGTTCGTTAAACTAGTCAAAGCGTGCAGAGATCGAAAATTTGGTAGGTATTATATACCAAACTTAAAGTTTGGTTTCGTTTTCATTATAAACTTTTTTAAAAAAATATTTGATATGTTTTTTCTATATTGATCTTTGTGTTGATTTGTCAAATCAAATGAATATTAAAGTATTTTTTTTTATATTTTTTGAATATTTTTTTATGCTTTTGATTAAATTTTGTTCTTGTACGTAATTTTTCAAACACTTGCTATTCTATTTTGGATCATTAATTAGTTGGCTGAATATTGTTCTATCATGCTTTTAGGTTTGCACTCCTTTTTTTTTTTTTATGTTTAATACGTTAGTTAAAACGCGAGAATATCATATTAGAATTGAAATGTGCCTTATCAACGTCTAATTAGTCGGAATTTTTATTTATAGAATTAACCCTTGTCGTTACAAAATCAAACCAAAAAACTTAAAAAAATATTAATAATAATTTAATTCAATTTTATTTCAATTTTATTTTACATCTGCATCGAATTTTGAATATACTCGATCCGCTAATTATAAAGAATGCAAAGCATCCCTTTAATTTATTTGCTCCGGAAATCGAAAATATCTTTCACACGTTTATACAAGTTAAGCGTTTTTATCAACTTTATACAATAATCAAAACGTACATCTGATTAAAAAATTATTTCACGATGATCAGGAGTAGGGATGGCACCGGGGCGGGTTTGGCCAAACCTGGGACTCGCCCCGGCTGGATTTTTTTGGACTTAGACCCGAACCCGCACCGGACCCTTCGGGTCCGGGTCCAACCTGGTAGACCCGGTTCAATATTTTAAAATAATTAAAAGAATTATTTTTTAAAAAAAATATATACATTATCATACTTTTTTGATCATGAAAAATAATACTAGTACCAAAGTACTAATTATTTATAAATTTCTATGAATAGATTTTAAATTTTGAAAAATTAAATATCTTTATAATATATTTATTTGCACATATTTTGAAATTATAACTTAACTATTAATGTTAGATAATTATTTTTATATATAGGAATATCATATTTATTTTTTTATGTGACTATTTGTATAATATGTACTTTTGTATATAAAGTATAGATACATATTACATAAATTTATACAAAATAATAAATAAAAAATATATGTAAATTCTACCGGGGCGCGTTCGGGACGGGTCCGGGTCTTAAAATGAAGACCCGGGACCCGCCTCGGGCCCGGTTGGAGGTCTAAAAACCCGCCCCATTAGGTCCGAGTCCGGGTCCAACTCGGACCCATTGCCATCCCTAATCAGGAGTTAGATTCGATTGTGATGTCCAAAATTAAAATAGTCGTAACTGTATGTAAAGAAAAATACACAAGGTTTGATTTAGTGTACATTAAATATATATGAACACATGAAAATGTTTTCTTGGTTTCTCTCCAGCTATCAGTTTGGATCCTCTGCTGTAAAAAGACGCTATATTTTTTCCTCTACTTATCAACACACGTTATATGAAATAGAAAAAAAATTACGATACCAGAAAATTTTCGAAAATTCTCTTTTCCTATAAACCATGGATGATTTAGAAAGAGTGATAATAAATCAAAAGAATAAGGTGTTTGACCAAATCAAGTTCGTGTATGAATTTTTCATACATTTTACCTCAATACTCAATCAAGCAAAAAGAGATTTTACTTCAATAAATAATATTAAAAGTCATTACAACCCATCTTAGATTTGTTAAAATTTTATTTATCCTTTATTTTTTCCCATTTTCTTTTGTTTTGTTTCTCTTTTTCCGCCTTTCCCTTCTTCCTCCACACAATCAAAACTCACTGCCTCCCACCATCCTCACCGCCACTCTCCGCCTTGCGACGCCACTCACATTGATGGCGGCGCTGAATATTCGGCCTCCTCCATTTCTGCTTATTCAAAAGATCCCAAATTTCATGGCGGATATCTCTACTTAATAAATAAAATTATTTTATTTCAAAAAAAAAATAAAAACTTCCCAAATTTCAACCCCTTAACGCTACCCCATCCATGGATAGATCACAAATACCAATCCCAACAGTGGGAAAAATCACCCAAAGCTCACATTTTTTGCATTATGTGAGCAAACAGAGTCAGGTCGAGTAAGTTATTGATGAAGATTGAATTTTTTGAAATTTTGTTTGAGTTTGATTCGATTATTAAATAAGTTAAAGTTGAGTTTGAGTAATTTAATATATATACATATATACATCCATATATATATATATATAAACTAGCAATAGTGACATACGGTCCTAGCATGCACATAGAACAATGCACCCAACATTAATATGTACACATTACTAAAATTGTACATGAACTTTTTTTAAATTTTCTTGTTATAAGATCACCATTATCACTCATAATACAATTAAATTTTTGATTTAAAAATATCTCTAACAGTGAATAGACTTTTGTTACATTGACCTAGTCAATTAGCTTTGATTTGTAATCAAAACATGGTTAATGGGTTTAATTATTTCTATTTTTATTTTTTTGGTAAATGGCAATGTGTTTTATTTGCAAAATTTACAATTTAATGGCAATGTCTTTTATTTGCAAAATTTACAATTTAATCAAATTATATTGTATTAGCCCAACAATTAAAGGGCAAATTTGGTGCATACAAAATTAGTATCATAACTACTTTTAATGTAGAAAATTTCCCAATGTTATCCTCAAACATGTATTTCCATATTTGAGTGCTTGAAAATTGAGGATTAAAATTTATCAAAATACTAAACTCACTGTCACTTTAAATACAAAAATAACTTTCTTTTCGTAATATTATAAATATGCAGATATTATAATTATTTCAGTCAAGTTCAAGTCGCCTTCGAAACTTTGTAGAAAAAAGAAATTGATCGAAAAGTTCACAAACATTCTTTATTTTTAAATGTTATGTGGATGCAATATTGAAACAACAGTGGCTATGCTAATAAATTTCTGACTTATTCAATCTTTTCTGATTAGGATAGAGTTCACTATTCTTTATGTAGCGTTACATCATCTCTTTCATTCATCAATATGTGTCATGTGTATTGATATACAGTTAAGATAAGGAAAGAGAGAAACTTATGATATAAATTTTTTTTCAAAGATTCTTTTTCTTTATCTAAACCATCTACCAGTAAGCGTGTATTGCTGAGTAGAGGAAAAGGTATATATACGTGTATTGATGAGTAGATGAGAAGAAGTATGTGTATTGATGAATAAAGGAGAATATGTAATATCGTTTTGTAGCAGAGTATCTAAATTGGTATATCCATATGTAAAATGTTGGTAGCATTCATATATTATATGCACTAGCTAAGCTGGCAAAACTATAATTAAATCGAGCATCTAGATTTGATGTCCCCCTGATTTCAGTAAGTAGATTTTGTCAGATGTCCATTTGAGTTGAACGCTGTTTCAAACTGTGTCCAAATATACAAATAAGAGTTAGTTTTGACTATATCATCCACTTTTTTTTCAGAGAAGATAAAGGCCAAGAGCTTAATCTGTACTATATGGAAGGAAATGCCGGCGAAAGGCTATTGGACGTGGCCAAAGACCATGGTATTGAGGAAGAGACTCTCGGGATCAAGATATGGAACGAGACCAAGAAAATATGGATCGTTTCCGGCCCTTCAATCTTGATCAGATCTTCAGCCTTTGGCATCGGCGTTATAAGCCAGGCGTTCGTTGGCCATGTTGGTGCCACGGAGCTCGCTGCCTATTCTCTCGTCTTCACGGCGCTGTTGACATTTGCCAATGGCATAGTGGTACACTATTAACATCACCTCTCTCTCTCTATCTCTCTCTCTCCGTAATTAGCTTACTTTTACTACTTGTTTATCGAATACATCAATACTATTACAATCAATACTCTCAAGTGAAGACAGAGCATTACAACTTTGTAATCATCAAATATCAAACTATTATACAGTAGAAATAAACTAGTGTGCAACTAAAACAATACCTGCATTCACAAGAATTCGACTCTTAATACATGACAAGAAGAAAGAAAATCTGTGATGATATGTTAAAGTGGTGAGGATGTAGTTATCGTAATCTGATCATACGTATTAAGTAACAAAGTTGTATTTAGTGATGGTAAGGATTTTTACAAACTTAATTAACAGTATCAAAAATTGTAATTAAATTGTCAATATTGGTAATTAGCGACAAATTTGTAGCAACAATCTCACGTCAGGGCGATACACGCACATATATACTCCTACAAAGTTTTTCACTGTATATGTGTCGCTAATTGTTAATAGTGACAATTGCAGACGCTAGTTCTAGTCACCGTCAAACTACATTGTCATGAAACAAAATTCAATCTCACATGATCTATCATTACCAACAAGATAAAAGGAATTGTCATGTAGCAACGATATTTTTGCTTACTTCTAAAGTTTTTTTCTCGTCTCTTCTCAATTATGATGTATCGTTTACGTGTTCCACACAGTTGGGAATGACAAGTGGATTGGGAACACTATGCGGACAAGCATACGGGGCAAAAAAATATCACGAGCTCGGCATATATCTCCAACAATCATGGATTGTTTTGATTGTGACCTCAACTCTGCTTACACCCATATTTATTTTTGCTACCCCGATACTTAAAGCCTTAGGCCAAGAAGAACAAATCGCAGAAATGGCCGGAACTATTGCTCGATGGTTTATTCCGGTATTATACTCATACATCGTATTGTTTAGCTGTCACATGTACTTGCAAGCGCAAAGCAAAATCATAATTGTTTCGTATGTAGCCAGTTTTTCGTTATTGCTACATGTGTGCCTCTCGTGGCTTCTAATCGTGAAGTACAAGTTTGGTATCCCCGGCACCCTGGTATCCGCTATCTTGGCATATTGGATAACGAATGCGGGTCAAATAACATACGTGATGTGTGGAGGGTGTCGCGAGACATGGAGAGGTTTCACAAACTTGGCTTTTAGAGATCTCAGGCCGATAATCAAGTTCTCTATATCTTCTGGTGCAATGATCTGGTTAGATTTCTTTGTTTTTAACGTAGTTGTGTAATATCTTCTGATACAGTCACTAGTGCGCGACGTGCATGTGTGTGAATGAGTGGTTGTTGTGTGTAATAGTCTCGAAATCTGGTACAACACGATATTGCTTCTTTTGACGGGGAACATGAAAAATGCTAAGGTCGCAATCGGTGCTCTTTCTATCTGGTAATTACACAAATCTCCCCTTTCAATTGTAGAATCACACATGCCTCTTTTATAGTTTATCTTCACATTATATATGAATAACATTATCCAAGTTTCTTCCTAAATTTTGTTAATTTTGATCAAATTTTGATGCTCAAAAAGGGAATAATTGTAATTTTGAAACCAAAGGGTGAAATTTATGTGATTGTATATAATTATACGAGAGCACTGTGTGATTTATGCTATTCGTTAATTTCTTCATTGCATCTACCAAGGACCATGACTTCAAATTTGTTCTTGTTTGCAGTCTTAATATTAGTGGCTCGGCTATGATGATATCTATTGGTTTCTTCAATGCAACAAGGTACTCTACTTTTTAGTTAATTCTCATCTTAGGACAATCTTATTTGTAAATATATATATATATATATATTATATGTAGTGCAAATTATGTTTGCCTCACTTGAGGAATAGTGTAATTACAACTTAGTCTTTCTTGTTTAAAAATTGCAAATACCCCTTTGAAGTTCAAGACCTTATAAATATTAGTAGATTCATTCCAAAGATAACTTTCATGCAATCATAATAATCAACTCGACCACCAAGAGATGTGCCTCATTGAGCATGACAAAATCCACGTATCAATTTTGTTATTCCACAAATCTTCGCAAAGTAATTTCACTTTATATAACAACCACCGCTATTGGGCATCACCGTTTATAATCCGATGCCACCATTATTTTCTTTTTTTTTCTTTTTTAAAATTGATTTCATATATAGCTCTAAATCTTTAACTTGTCAAGACCATGCGAATTACATCTCAAAACCCCTTTGAAAATAATAGAAATGCAACTCGCAACTATGTCCCGCCTTGATGAATGATGAATTTTAATTCATCGAGCTAATACATACCTCGGGGGGTATTTCATAATTTTTAAAACTATAAGAACTAATTTATAATTACACTATATCTCAAAAGGTGCAAAAGAATTTGTCTTGTACTATATATTTTTTTTCATTTTCTCTCAATATTTGTGTAAAGTACTAAAATTGTGCACCATGTGTCTATTTTTTTCACGTATTCTAGTGTTCGTGTCTCGAATGAGCTCGGAAGGAGGGATGCTAAAGCTGCGAAATTCGCAATTTTGGTGATAGTGTCCAAATCATTTGCCATTGGATTGTTGTTGTTTATGCTCTTCGTATTCTTTAGGGAATATATAGGTTGCTTGTTCACGAAAAGTCACGATGTGGCTACTGCAGTTGCTCATTTATCACCTCTTCTTGCATTAACCATACTTTTGCATGGCGTTCAACAAGTTCTTTCCGGTGAGCAATGTCGATTTATTAGAAATTACAGACACACACATGCACACACACACACACACACATATTAACAATGATGGAGCCAGGGAATTGCAGGCGGCGACTGCACCTACACGGAATCAGGGGTTTGGAAGGGGCGATTACACCTTCCTCAAGTTTATATCAAGTCAAAATTTATATGCATTTTTTGGAAGATTTATCCCCATCCCCCATCTTAGGAATATTTTTAATATTTTATAGAAATTCGATTTCATTCCCCGAACAAAAAAAAATTATGGCTTCATCTCTCTCTCTCTCTCTATATATATATATATATATATATGTACACTAGCGAGTGTGGCACATTCTATATGTATGCAAAATAAAAATAAAATATAATTTGATCACATGTTTAATAAATTTATAATATTATATATTATAAAAATAAAAAGGATGATTGAAAATTTAATTTTTATATTATGAAAAACAAAAAAAGACTGAAAAATAAATTGAGTTTTATTATTAAAAAATAAATAAAAAGATAAAGTAAATTAAATATTAAAGATAAAAAAATATGAGTGAATATGGAGAGAATAAAATAAAGAGAAATAATATATCACATGGAAAAGATAATAGAGAAAAGTGAGAGAAGAAAATAGGAGGGAAGAAATAGAGAAAGAAAAGAAAAAGAAAAAAAAGTCAGACCAAAGACACTAAATAATTATTTTTTTTTTTATTATGCACGCATATTGAATCCGTCAATATTACTAGTATAGAATTAATATTTTGTTATGCACACAGGTGTAGCGACTGGGGCTGGATGGCAAAGCATTGTGGCTTATGTTAATATTGGAACCTATTACTTCATAGGAATTCCTTTGGGAGTTGTACTTGGATATGTCTTCAAATTACAAGTTGAGGTTAGTTTTACATTTTCACATATTTTTGTACGAGTATCGTTGTGTGGCATTTCGCAGCTCAAGCCATTTATAATACGACTTCTATGTTTTTCGTTTAAACATACACGAGCAAGCGAGTTGGAGAAGATTAGCAGTAATTATGGCATCTTGGTCCCAAAATTACACATACCTCCCCATAGTTTATATTAACCTTACAAGGACCCCCCTTTCTATGCGTTCATGTTTGCCTAGTTTTGATGGTTAAAAGAGAGGTATTTGTAATTCTAAAAATCAAGAGCGGATATTTTTACAGTTACACACAGTTATAGGGCAAGATAGTATATAAGTGACCCTGATTAAATATCTAGTGATATTTCTTTTCTAACAGTTTAAAACTTTTATATGAAGCAACTATTTATTTCAGTCGTTTTATTTCCCATTATTTTTCGTTGTACTGAACTCTCTTATGATCTTGTAGGGTGTTTGGATTGGAATGACAATTGGCACCATGGTCCAAACTATTACACTTATTATCATGACTTACAGGACTGACTGGGATGCACAGGTACACACACACACACACACACACACACACACACACATATATATATATATATATATAAGGATTCATTCATTTTCTATTGTATATATAATTTTATCTAGTAACTCATGATGCTTTTTGCTTTATAGGTAATCCAAGCTGAAAAACGTATCAATCGATGGTCCATGGAAGATGAAGCTACTAATAACTCGTCGAGTAGTAACTCCGCAACAACCCGAAATTCCAAAGTTTGAAAATCTTTGATTTTTGCGGACTCTGACCCCATATTTACAAGGCTTCCCAAGTTGGATTTTCGTCTCAAACTTTGATCAAGATTTGCAAATCAACGATGGGAAGGACTCTTCTATAGTGCTCGATTTGCAATGTACAGTCCAGTGCATATCTGGATGGGCGTCATATAAGCCAAAAATGCAATAAAAATGTTTAAACATATATTTATATATTATTGTAACTTGAATTTAATGATGGCCTCAATTTATGCTAAAAAGCAAATTTCAAATTGAATTCTTCTTGAATTGGATAATGTTTATCCATTAGATATGAATGATGCTTATCAATTAATTAGAAAATATTTTCTCTAATTGTTATAACTCTCTATAAAGCTCATTTTAGTAGAATCGCTCATCGTCCGTGGACGTATGCTTATTATTATTAGCCGAACCACGTAAACATTATAGTATTTTAAACTTTTCTTCGTTTTTCTATTAATTTATTGTTGCCTATTTAAATAAATGTACTACTTTATCCTAATGTTAGCGTAACGCTATACAAACCAACATTACGGATTGTATTGTCATTGGATTGCATATTGGTCACATGAAAATCGATAGATATAGATTGAACTATTCAACACAAATTGAGAACTGAAGAGGAGTCTTATTTGTGATCGATATAGTTCGAGTTTTTGTCTTAGTTACTGGCTCCCATAGTGTGAAGTAATGCTCGAGTCCTTTTTTCTTTTCTCGGGTACTTGGAAAAATAAAATAAAAAAGAAAGAAAAAACAATTTTTTCGCTTGTATCAGCAGTTGCAGTCAATCAGGCTGCCAATGAATCGAACGCCCATTGGTTATCTAATAGGCCCATTTGGAGGACCAAACCTGAAATCAAAATTTCCCCTTAATCTTCATAAGGGAAATCAATAATAATAACTCGTAATATTGACACACTTATTTATAATAAAAAGAATATAATTTAATAAGATATTATTTTTTTTTTTGGTAGTATGCATTCTATCAACACATTTTTAACTACTTTTTAGTAGATTTTAAAATTAGTTATCGTAAAAATCAAATAATTTAATATAAAAAATTAAGAAAATAATTACAAAGAAAATTCAAAAAAATGATATAAGGAGTATAAAGAGATCAAGAGGATGGGAGGGGGGGGGGGGAAGGAAGATAAAGTAAAAAAAAAAACGTGGAAGACGAGAAATGAGAGAGAAAATAAAGAAAAAAATGACAGATTAAAAATAATTATAAAAGGTGCTCTCCTTTAAGTAATAATATAAATAATAATATACTGGCTTTCTATTTCTCGGACAAGATAGTAGTGACACCATCTACAATAGACCAAGTAAAATTAATGAAGTGATGGGCTATGAGAGGGAAATATATTAATTGACTTGTGAGTTGTGAGTCTGGTGACATAGGAATTCAAGTGTTTATTTCACCCACCATTGAAATTACAAAAAACCTTATTTCACCTACCATTGAAATTACGAAAAACCTTTGCACCTCTAAGAAATTGAGAGTCCAGAATATATATATATATATATACATATTAAATTTAACTAAAAGAAAAGCTATTTTAAATTAATTAATTTGTGTGAAGAAACCTGAAGTGACTAATATTATGGACGGAGGAAGTTAATTAAAATGATATATTGAAAAAAAAATTAATAAATGCATCCCCAAAGTTTGAAAATTACAAAAAAAAAAAAAAAAAAAGATTTATTAGTTATTAATAAATAAAGAAACTAAATTCACCGTTACCCACCCCGACAAGTGGAAATAATATCCACCTAGAACCAATAAAATAAAGTCACGTCCGTAGCGTGAGTTGACCATCTATTTAAATTGGTAAATTTGATTTTTTTTTTTAATTTAATAGATATATTTCTGAATTTGCTTGTATAATTTCACGTATTGTAATAGATTCAGATCTACGAGTTAGCATAGTGAATTAATTCTAAGTCATTGAGCAATATATGAAGAGTTAATTAACCCAATAATAATTATCAAAAAATCTTTCTTTCGCGATTATATACTTCCACATCCATCAAGTATTGAAAAAAATTAGCATGTTCTAAGTTTTGACCAAAATCAAGAATATTGATTTGATATCCTTTTTTCCGAATAAATTGTCTGTAACCCAATTTTAAACTGTATTCGATAAGTTTACGGGCAATTCTTATAAATTTGATATGTGACAAATTGTAGTACTTAATTGGAAACCAAAACGAGGGATAACTATTGAAAGTTCTCTAACGTTTGTTTAAACTACAACAAAGCCTATTATCTATCGAAATTATAACAACCATTCTTCAAGTTTGCATGTATCTTGCAACTAGCACTAATCGTAAGCTACTCTAATTATAAAAAGTCTCTCTATCTAATAGTTTAAAATTATGAATGACCTAATTTTTTTGATACAAGTAATTTGAAACATCTTATAGAGGTCAATCAAAACGCTACACACACAAACATTCACCCAAGGGAGGAAAGGGAGATGACAAGTGGATTCGAATTCAAAACCTCAACACTATCGATTTGAGTCCAAAACATCAATAGTGTTGGTTGGAACCTCCATCACTGAACTACAACTTCAATGGGGATGGATGACCTAATTTAATAGGTCTTACTATAACAATACCCAAAAAAGTCAAGTTTCGTGTGAAGTTGATGGACCACGTTCATTAGTTTAGGTTGAAACGAGCTTTGAATATAGCACAAATTATGGATCTTACACCTTTAAATCTGCATTTTGTCCCCCTTCATATAATGGAGTTATTTTATTTCTTTATTTATTTTTTGATCTTAACCACTCGATTTTAATTTATTGACCGACTAATTCAAATTCGAGTTTTGTAGGGTTTAAATATGGGGGCAGTCCTTCAAACTCATTCACATCATTCACAACTCTAAAATACGAACTCTTTTAAGAAATCAAATTCTTCATCTCACTAAATCAATTCATAGTTGATAATAGAGTTATTTTATGTTTCCTCTACATGTACAATGTATGTGTTTATTGATGGGGAATGTATTAATACTTCAGTACTTATCGGGCTTATCTCTAAATGCAGGCAACTAAATATTTTCATGAATATTCATTAATTTCTAGTAGAAAAGGTCAAACATTGATTGCTAGGGACTTCATGTTTGTTTTATGGCTACATATAAATATTGTATATTTATTTTACTAACAAAACACATACATAATGCTGATGTGGTCTTGTCTCATTAGTAAAGTGGAAGCCTCATATTTTTAAAATTGTAAATACAATTCCCCATAAGTGTAGGTAAATATTATCTCAATTTGATAGTCATTTTTTCCTGCCATATAGTAATTGATTGTCGATATAATTGATTGCTTGTGATATAATAGATTGATTGTGATATAATAGTTTCCACAAAAGAAAAACACACGCATGATTGATGGTAATTGAACACTTTTCATAAAACGACGCACACGCACAATAATATTATGTTTAGTCAAAAAAATTATGGGAAAAATAGAATGACTGCTTAATAATTTAATTCAAACACATGTAAATCTAATTTGTCTTCAATTCTCTTTATGTCTTTGAAATAGTGCACATTTGCAATCCGATTTACACTAACTTTCCTTGATATAGATAATACTTAATAGAGTTGATAAAATTTTACACCTCTAATTATACTTATGCTTGGTTGCTTTTATATATATATATATACATATATATATATATATGTTATATATATTTAACACACAGTGGTCAATAAAGAAGATATTCAACCATTTAAAAAAAGATCGATTCTTTAGAGTTTTTTCTTTTTTTCAAATAGAATGAACAGTGATAGAATTAAATCGATTCCTGAAATATCTTGCTGATATTCTTCAATGTCCTGATTATTCACGAAATGTGATTGGAAGAAATGGAGGAAGTTCTTGAGAGACCTAGAAGATGTTGGGCGTATGATATCACTAAAAATATTTTTAAATGTTTGGAGATTTCAAGATATATTTTGTTATATAATAAACTACAGAAAATATGATTTTTTCACTAGATAAGTGTACTATAGTGGCGGTAACAATAATGATGGGCGTTGTTTCTATTTTTTGATGTTGGCATTGCCACGAGGGCAGAGGGTCTATGGGGGGTATTTTGATCATATTAGATAGTAGCATTTTTGGCCTAAAATGTAAATATGGAGTGAAAAATACAATTATTCTTGATTTTGTTTCCTAATAAATCGAAATGAATTCTATAATAAAAAGTAAATTAGAAATGTAAAAATAATTAGTATTTTATCCTTTTTATTTTAGTTTCATATTTTTTTGAGCAAATGATTTAAATAGCACCATCAAGTGGCATAATTTAACGGTTCGCTGCTATACTAGCTTGATTAGAAATTTTGTATTTGAAGTCGGAAAATGCAACTGACCTTAATAGAAAAAAGCTTTACAACTTAGTGGTTTGATCCGGCTCGAATTTTCCCAATTTTATTTAAGAACAATTATATATTAAAATAGTACATATATGTCCAATTTTTATTTTTATTTTTTTTGTGTCAGCCAATCATTTTTAATTCACTGGCTGATTAATCCAAATTAGGTACTGCAGAAGCCCATTATAGGGGCAACCCTCTCAACTCACTTGCTTCATTTACAATTTCAGAATTCAAACCCTAAACGTTGCTTAAGCGATTTAACAATTCATCTTGCAAGATCAATTGCTCTTGCTACATTTATGTCAATTTAAAGGCTCCCTATAGTCCACAAATGAAAAGCCTGAAAATGAAATCAAATCAAATTAATAATTTGGCCAAAAACATGACTTTGAAAATAGTTTGATTTGATTTTTATTAAACTTGAAAAAGGGTGCCCAAAAAGATTACACTTTTGAAAAATGGAGCAATAGGCTTAGGATGAGTAAACGGAGCAAATTATACTTGATAAAAAAGAACAAATTTGAGCCCATAATCAATAATTACAGCAATACATACATCTTCATTCCGCAAATTGCCCCATTTCCGTTCCGTTCCGTTCTGACGCAATAAAATCGCCGTTAAATCGCTAGAATATTGTTCGGATGTCGTTCCCCATTATAAGCCAGAACACCGAAAGGGAGATCATTACTCCAATTCCGTTATGACCATGTTGTTCCCCATTATAAGCCGGAACACCGAAAGGGAGATCATTACTCCAATTCCTTATGACCGTTCTGGCCGTTATAACAATAGCTCCATCCATCACCGCACACAAACCTCCTTCAATCAACGCCTAAACGACCATGTAATGGATAAATCTCAAATATTAAGTCAGACACAAGCAATCAAAAATATAATTGTTGTTGAAGTTCTCATAATGTTGAGCCAAAGAAGTATCCCTAAAGCTCACATATGACTTACCAACGGTTCGTTAAACTAGTCAAAGTGTATCGAAATCGAAATATTGGTAGGTATTAAATACCAAACTTAAACTTTGGTTTCGTTTTCATTATTAACTTTTTTTAAAAAAAAAATTCCATATGTTTCTTCTATATTGATCTTTGTGTTGATTTGTCAAATCAAATAAATATTAAAGTGATTTTTATATTTTTTAAAGATTTTTTTGTGCTTTAGTTCTTTTGTTTCTTGCCTTGCTTTTAATTAAATTTTGTTCTTATACTTAATTTTTCAAACACTTGCTATCCTATTTTGGATCATTAATTAGTTGGCTGAATATTGTTCTATCATGCTTTTAGGTTTGCACTCCTTTTTTATGTTTAAAATTTTAGTTAAAGAATTGAAATGTACCTTATCAACGTCTAATTAGTTGGAATTTTTATTTATAGAATTAATCCTTGTCGTTACAAAATCAAACAAAAAAATTAAAAATAAACAAATAAACTAACTTAGTATTTTTAATTTTTATTTTATATATGCATCGAGTTTTGAGTATACTCGATCAGCTAATTATAAATAATGCAAAGCGATTTGCTTGCTCCGGAAATCGAAAACATCTTTCACACGTTTATAAAAGTTATGTTTTTTTGTCAACTTTATATCTTCAAAGTCACACGAGTGTTTCTTGCAAGAACATATTTAATTTTTTATTCTTATATGGTTGTCTAAGAAATCAAAAAATAAAAATAAAAATAACAGTAATAATAATTAATCAAGTCGACATTTGATGGGGCATTATACAATAATGAAAACGTACATATGATTACAAGATTATTTCACGAGGATCAGGAGTTAGATTCGATCGTGATGTCCAAAATTAAAATAGTCGTAACTGCATGTAAAGAAAAATACACAAAGTTTTGATTTAGTGTGAATCGTTTGGTTTCCTAAATTAAGTAATCCATAGTTGTCTTGCAGCTAAAGATTAGCCAAGACTTTATGGTTGTGTCCAAACGTTTGGTTTGTCAAATTAAGTGAGAACTTGAAGACGTGAGATTGAGAATCCCATGGTTTGGTTTGTAGGTTTGTCCGAGATTAGAATAGGTAAATGAAATAATTTACAATTGTAACCTCAGTGGTGTAATTATTAAAGCAAACATTAATTTTGTTTCAAAAAGGTGAAATCCTAGCACGTTTTGATAGTTGAAACACGTTTTGGATTTTTTTTTTTTTTAAACCTAAATCATAAAAATCAAAATTGCACTGCAACATATGGGCAATCTAGAATGGCGGAAGGAAACAAACAACAGAAATATCTTCAGGATTTCATTACACATGGTGTTAAGGACCCTGTGTTTTTTTTTCTTTTTTTTTTTTAAAAAAAACCCCCCACACATCCACATCACTATTAAACTAATGAAACAAGCAACATACTCTCCTGGAGGTACTGAAAATGGCTTTGTATACACCTTCAAAATTTACTCTATATTTACCCACTCTATGCATGGAACTCGAGGGAAGGTGGAAATGAACTGTGCGCCAGTGTTCTTTGTGAAATATTATGTAACGGTGGTTGTGGAGTTGCATTGAATTTAAGATTAATGTATGATATGTCCCTGTATTAGTGATAAATCATATCTGACTCCTAATAAATACAGTCCTGGAAACTGAATTCAACTTGCCCTCATGTTGGAAGTCGCATAGTACTGGTAAGCTTTGTACCCAACTAAAGGGGAGGCCTGTTTACGGTAGGCTACTAAATACTAATATTCTGTAAAAAAGAAAATCAATTGAGTGTGTTCAGGCTTGGACTCTGCATGCGCTGAATAAATCGGACATTAAAAGGGGCCCCTCACGACACAACATGGCTGTTCACATTTTGGTCTTGGACTGACCGTACAATCCCCTTGAATAGTTAAGTGACATGGATATTCAAGCTACACTATGTAGAACAAATTAATCAGCCCGGCTGCACTGTGGCAAAAGCTAAGATATGACACTTAACTCAAAAAAACCAAATACACAACATAGCAGTTGAACCAAGACAGTAAACAAAACACAAGTAATTATATGTTTTCATAAAAAAAGGGGCCCATTGCATCAAAATGACTCGAAGCCTAAGACAATACATAACACTAACAGAAACAGAAACATACAATACTTGAAGGCTCAACGAAAGCCAATTTCCCAAACAAGACATAAGCCAAGAAATTTTAACAACAAACTATTGTGAATCTAAATCTATTTCCCAAACACATTTCATTGAAACTGCATCTAACTCACAGTGTTTTTGTACGTGTCGGGACCCCAAGTCCATTCGACTTGCTAATTGCAGCTCGTAGCACACGACTATCGGCAGCGGATCCTTCCGAATCGGCTAGAATGTAGACGAAGCACATATCTCTATTGCATACACCCAACATGTTCACCGATACTTCACCCTTGCAGTTGTAGTATCTGTTCTTGTCTTGGGCCGGGGCATGTACATCAATGAAGGATCCGTCAAGAGCTCCTAGACAGCCCTAGTCACAAGAAATTAAAAGTGAAATGTTATTTTCACATATGTGGTAATACTAATCTATAAGTTACAAAAATGAGTAGGTTAATGGCACTTATAAATAACATTTCGATGAAGTGAAATCTACCAAGTTCTTCTGCTTACCTTAAAATGTTGGTTTCGGTTCCACTATTAGGAGGTTGCTTATGCGCAGTAAGCAACAACACGTTTGATTGAATACCTTGCTAATAGTCTCCTTCGAAGAACGCTTAAAATACGTACGAATTACACGCATCTTCATGTGATGGACGAGCACTGTAAGGAAAATTACTAATTTCTCCGGAAGAAAGACAAATTTATCCGAAGACAGACCACCAATATGCTCCAATAAGTAACACAATCTACCGAAAACATCTTCAGTCATCCTCAAATTATCTATGCAGTCTGTGTCGCTAATTTTTGTTAGTGTTCTAAGATGTTTGGCCTGATCTGGTATTCTTCCAATTATACTGTAACTCCTTCGTAGGTGTCGACATGTTCGGTCGCTATCCTGTAAACGGTAACGATTGGACCCAAGAATGTAGTACAAAGCAATTGAATTGAACGACCAAAATAGGTGCACCCACAACAAAAACAGGAATTCTCTTCTCATATTTATTTTTCCAGTACACTATGAGACACAAACTCAGAGAAATATTGAAAGGGAATAAAAGGGTTGCCATCCTAAGCATGCACACAAGCAAAATGACTACGCACTTGAACAATTAATGAAAACACCAATCATTGAACTTAATTGAGGATGTAAAGATGTAGCACAATGTGTTTCAGATCAAGTAATTCTCAAAAAACGGCAGCATAATGTATTTTTAATTATGGATTAATGAATCGGTTCCATAAATTCACAACCAACTGGAAAACTTGACGGCTCTCCATACATACTATGGCTTTGACAATACAAATCTCCTTTACCATTCATAGTTACGGTCAAATTCTATTCTTATAACGATTATTTAAATAACTGAACAACGAAGAACATTGTAAGTTTTGAGTAGTGTAGTTATAAATTTTACATTGCTAATACTATGCGTAGGCAAGAGAACAACAAAAATTTTGCCGAAGTTAGCCAAAGATTTTAACAGTACATTCAAATGAACAGATTGTGGATAGCGGACAACATGCCACACATCCTCTTTGGCGATTTCCTTTCCGTATGAAATTAAAACCAATACATAAGGAGAGTCATTCCACTGGTATGGAGGGGGCACACACAAACAAGGAAATTCGGGGATGTGTAGACAAATTAGTCACAAACAAGCAAAAACTCGGAAATTACCTTCCAACAATCAAAATTCACACAATTACAATGCAGAATCGCTGCTCAAATTCCCAGCCTACACACCATTTTCAGCCTCAGTTTGATGCAGCTTTGGTAATGGGAAGCACAATAAGTTGGTATGCTTTTAATTCGAAACACCAATACAAACCCTAGACGAGGACAACCAAGTAAAAAACCACATGAACAGTAAGGACATACGTGGAAATTTAGGGTCCCAAGAAATTAGTCTCGAATGCCCCCAACTCAATCTCACCCCTTGAGGCAAGATTACAATCTCGAGATTCAAGCTGTTTTATGTCGGGTCTGACGAGATTAAAACAAGACCCGAGATTATAATCCAATAAACCAAACTCCAACTTAGCCGAGACGTAAGCTGCTTTTCTCGGCTAATTTAGGAAACCAAACGACTCCAATTAAATATATATGAACACATGAAAATGTTTTCTTGGTTTCTCTCCGGCTATTAGTCCGGATCCTCTGTTATAAAATGATGTTATATTTTTTTCTCCACTCATCAACACATACTACATGTAATAGGAAAAAAAAACAAAAACTTACGATACAAGAAAATTTTCGAAAATTCTCTTTTCCTATAAACCTATGGATAATTTAAGAACAGTGATAATAAATCAAAAGAATCAGGTGTTCGAGTTCGTGTATGAATTTTTCGTACATTTTACCTCAATAATCAATCAACCGAAAAGATATTTCAAGTTTTTGTATTAGTTACTGGCTCCCTGTGTGAAGTGATGCTCGAGTCCTATTTTCTTTTCTCGGGTGCTTGGAAAAATAAAATAAAAAAGAATGAAAAAACAATTTTTTTTCGCTAGTATCAGCAGTTGCAGTCAATCAGGCTGTCAATGAATCAAACTCCCATTGGTTATCTAATAGGCCCATTTGGAGGACCAAACCTGAAAACAAATTTTCCCCTTAATCTTCATAAGAGAAATCAATAATAAAGACTAGCAATATTGACACACTTATTTATAATAAAAAAAAGAATATAATTTAATGAGATATTAATTTTTTTTTGGTACTATTTATTCTATCAACACATTTTTAACTACTTTTTAGTAGATTTTAAAATTAGTGATAGTAAATAAAAAATTAAGAAAATAATTACAAACAAAATTTTAAAAAACATGATACAAGGAGTGGAGGAAGATAAAGTAAAAAGAAATGTGGAAGATGGGAAATGAGAGAGGAAATAAAAGAAAGGCTTAATTACACTTTTGGTCCTGTAAGTGAGATCCTCTTTTTAAATTTGGTCCTATGAATTTGATGGTTTCACATTTAGTACTGTATATTGGTTCAATTTGACACATTTGGTCCTGAATTAACACATTTGGTCCTAAATTTTCAAATGTAGTCCTGTCTCATTTAGGACCAAATGTGTTAATTCAGGACCAAATGTGTCAAATTGAACCAACGTACAAGACCTAATGTGTTAATTTAGGACCAAATGTGTCAAATTAAACCAACATACAGGATTAAATGTGCAACTATCAAACTTAAAAGATGAAATTTGAAAAGAGAATCTCACTTACAGGATCAAAAGTGTAATTACACCTAAAAAAAAACGACAAATTAAATATGATTATAAAAAGTGTTGTCCTTTATATAATAATAAATTGGCCATTAATTTCTCGGACAAGATAGTAGTGACACCATCTACAATAGACCAAGTAAAATTAATGAAGTGATGGGCTATGAGAGGGAAATATGTTAATTGACTTTGTGAGTCTGGTGACATAGGAATTTAAGTATTTATTTCACCCACCATTGAAATTACAAAAAATCTTATTTCACCTACCATTGAAATTACGAAAAACCTTTGCACCTCTAAGAAATGGAGAGTCCAGAATATATATATATATATATATATATATGTATTAAATTTAACTAAAAGAAAAGCTATTTATTAGATTAATTAATTTGTGTGAAGAAGCCTAAAGTGACTAATATTATGAACAGAGGATGTTACTTAAAATGATATATTGAAAAAAAATAAATAAATAAATGCAGCCCCAAAGTAAAAAAATAAAAATAAAGATTTAGTAATTATTAATAAATAAGAAACTAAATTCACCGTTACCCACCCCGACAAGTGGAAACGAGAGACTGGTGAAAATAATTGCCACCTAGAACCTATAAAATAAAGTCACGTACGTAGCATGAGTTGACCTTCTATTTGAATTGGTAAATTTTATTTTTTTTAAATTTAATAGATATATTTCTAAATTTGCTTGTATAATTTCACATATTGTAATAGATTCAGATCTACGAGCTAGCATATTGAATTAATTCCAAGCCATTGAGCAATATTTGAAGAGTTAATTAACCCAATAATAATTATCAAAAAATCTTTCTTCCGCGATTATATACTTCCACATCCATCAAGTATTGAAAAAAAATTAACATGTTCTAAGTTTTGACCAAAATCAAGAATATTGATTTGAGGAAATTATAGTCCAGACCTGACTGGGTCGAATCAGTGTTAATCATGTTTTAAGTGTTTTACACTTGTCTTATGAACTGTCGATAATTTAGGGAGAGTAACCAATCACCTGAAAAGTGCAATATACTTGCCATATGATTTATTAAATTCGACCAAACTAGATCCGGATTAAAATTTTCCATCGATTTGATATCTTTTTTTTTGAATAAATTGTCTGTAACCCAATTTTAAACTGTATTCGATAAGTTTACGGGCAATTCTTACGTGCAAGTCTTATAAATTTGATACGTGACAAATTGCAGTACTTCTCATTCTAACTGCCCATCTCCATGTGGCCCTTCTAGCACAATTATTAGAAAGGGGCAAAAGTCAATAAAAGGTAATAGGTAAGTTGTTAGGTCTACCTTAATTTGAAACCAAAACGAGGGATATCTATTGAAAGTTCTCTAAGGTTTGTTTAAACTACAACAAAAGCCTATTATTTATCGAAATTATAACAACCATTTTTGAAGTTTGCGGGGATCTTGCAACTAGCATTAATCGTGAGCTACTCAAATTATAAAAAGTCTATCTATCTAATAATTTAAAACTATGAATGACCTAATTTTTTTCATACAAGTAAATCAAAAAACCTTATAGAGGTCAATCAAAACACCACACATGCACAAGCATTCACGCAAGGGGGGAAAGGGAGATGACAAGCAGATTCGAACCTAAAACCTCAATGCTGTCGATTTGAGTCCAGAACCCCAATAGTATTGGTTTGAACCTCCACAACTAAACTACAACCTCAATGGGATGGATGACCTAATTGAATAGGCCTTACCATAACAATATCCAAACAAGTCAAGTTCCATGTGAAGCTGATGGACCACGTTCACTAGTTTAGTTGAAAGGGCCTTCGAATGTAGCACAAATTATGGATCTTACACCTTTAAATCTGCATTTTTTTTCTTCATATAATGGAGTTATTTTATTTCTTTATTTATTTTTTGAGCTTAATCACCCGATTGTGATTTATTGATCGACTACTTAAAATTCGAGTACTGTAGAATCTCAATATGAAGGCAGTCCTCCAAACTCATTTATTTCATTTACAATTTCATAATGCGAAGTCTTTTAAAGGATTAAATGTTTTTTTCTCACTAAATCAATTCATAGTTGATAATAAAACTATTTTATGTTTCCTCTACATATACAATGTATGTGTTCATTGATAGGGAATGTATGAGTAGTTCAGTACTTATCGGGCTTATCTCTAAATGCAGGCAACTAAATATTTTCATGAATATTAATTAATTTCTAGTGGAAAAGGTCAAATAATGGTTGTTAGGGACTTCATGTTTGTTTTATGGCTGCATATAAATTTTGTATATTTATTATACTAACAAAACACATACACAATGCCGATGTAGTCTTGTTTCATTGATAAAGTGGATGCCTCATATTCTTAAAATTGTAGGTTCGATTCTCCATTAATGTGGATAAATATTATCTCAGTTTGATACTTGTTTTTTTAATAATGTTTAAAAATTTTAGTTCAAGTACATGTAAATCGAATTTGTCTTCAATTTTTTTATTTCTTTGAAATAGTTCAAATTTACAACACTTGTCGGAATTTGTCCGATTTACACTAATTTGCTCGTTTCTGTTACATTTTAATTTTTGTAACATTATTTTATATTTTTGACAATTAGTGGGCGTCGGTTGCTGTTATATATATATATATATATATATGTTATATATATTTGACACACAGTGGTTAATAAAAAAGATATTCAACCATGTAAAGAAAGATCGATTCTTTGGAATTTTTCTTTTTTTTCAAATAGAATGAACAGTGAGAATTAAATCGATTCCTGAAATGTCTTGCTGATACTCTTCAATGTATGGAGGAATTTCTTGAGAGACCTAGAAGATGTTGGGTGTATCACTAAAAATATTTTTAAATATTTGGAGATTTCAAGATATATTTTGTTATATATTAAACTACAGAAAATATGATTTTTTTTTCACTAGAAAAGTGTGCTAGTGGTGGTAAGTGGTAACAATAATGATGGGCGTTGTTTTATTGATTGGTTTTTTGTGTTGGCATTGCCACGAGGGCAGAGGGTGTATGGGGGGTATTTTGGTCATATTAGATAGTAGCATTTTTGGCTTAAAATGTAAATATGGAGTGAAAAATATAATTATTCTTGATTTTGTTTTCTAATAAATCGAAATGAAATCTATAAGAAAAAGTAAATTAGAAATGTAAAAATAATTAGTATTTTATCCTTTTTTATCTTAGTTTCATATTTTTTCAAGCAAATTATTTAAATTACACCATCAAATAGCATAATTTAGCGGTTCGCAGCTGTGCTAGCTTGATTAGAAATTTTGTTTTTGAAGTCGGAAAATGCAGCTGGCCTTAACAGAAGAGGCTTTACAACTTAGTGGTTTGACCCGGCTCAAATTTTCCCAATTTTATTTAAGAACAATTATTTATTAAAATATTACATATATTTTCATTTTTTTTTGTCTCAACCACTCATTTCTAATTCACTGACTAATTTATTCAAATTGGGTATTGCAGATGCTCATTATGGAGACAACTCTCTCAATCCACTTGCTCTATTTATAATTTTAGAATTCAAATCTTGAATGTTGTTTAAGGAATTTAACGTTTTATCTCGCAAGATCAATTGCTCTTGCTACGTATATGTCAATTCAAAGGCTCCGTGGAGTTCACAAATGAAAACCCTGAAAAAGAAATCAAATCAAATTAATAATTTGGCCAAAAACATGCCTTTGAAAATAGTTTGATTTGATTTTTATTAAACTTTGAAAAAGATTACACTTTTGAAAAATGGTCGTGGTTACAAATATTTATTAAACATGGTCGTCGTTGCGATATTTCTTCTTCAAGTAAAGCATAATAATTCTTTAATTTACTCAAAAAGAGACTAAAATATATATGCATATATATATATATATATAATATAAAGTAACATTATTCATGACTCAAGCCCTCACATATTCTATTGAATAAACTAAATTAAATCATTTTTTTACCCTATCTATAAATTGTACACATTTGGGGACACTAGAATCAACTTTTTTCTGTCCCACATTCATTGAGATTCTATTATTTCACGAAATGGACAATTAACTCAAAAAAACAAAATTTCTTTTTTTCTTGCCTACCCTTCAATGCCTGGTCCTAATCGATTGTCCACCTACTTATCCACGCGAAAATATGTGTTCAAATTTGCCACCTAACTCCCATTTCATGGTTATTCTCTTGGTCCTACTTTCTTCCAATTCCATCAATGTCACGTTTTTCTCATTCTCTTTGTGTTATGTATATATATCCATATATATATATATATATATATATATATATATATATAAGAAATATATCCCTTTATTGACGAAATAATACATCGCGAATTTATCAAAGTTCGCCATAGAACGTAAAACTTGTAACAAGTTTTTTTTATTACAAATTTATTAGTAGATACCCTAGGACATATTGTTATGTTAGTTTTGTTTTAATAAAATTTCATTACAAATGTATGACGAGTTTCTTCTATATGTGACAGGATCTGTCCATTATAAGTTTCGGTGTTCATTTGGTCTCAATTCTATATCTTAATGGAATTTTAATTCTAAATAATAATAAAAATTTTAAAATTTTGAAATTTTGAGTTTATTTATAAAGTTATCTTAAGGAATAATAGTGGGCACTTATTTTGGTACGTTCTGAAAAAAAAAAAAAATAAGTATAATAAACTTAGAATAGAAAGATATAAAAAATTATAGTAAAAGAAATTTTAGAAATCCGGGCAAAACTTAGGATAGAAGTATAGTAAACCTGTTTTGTCAATGGTAGTTCACAAGTGTTGAATTATATTTAACCTGAAGTTATATGATATGTACCAAGATGAGTGGCTAGCTAAATTAGAACAACATAATGATAACAATATGGTTAATTCAACAAGAGATCCATTTTTATCACTGAGAGAGAGAGAGAGAGAGAGAAACGAGAACTTGTTTTAAATTAAAATATATATGATAATTAATAATTTATAGTATTTTTGAGATTTAGAAATTTATAAGTTTCTTCGAAAAAATTAAGCTAACCACATTTTTAATCCTTCACAAGTGTTAGGTTAATCATGGCATCTTGTACTTAAGGACCCATCGTGGATGTTAGTTTACGAGAGATCAATAGGTAATTACCAAACGGAATAAAAATTATTTTTCAAAGAAATTTTGATCTTAGTAATGTAAATAATTATTTTTTAAAGAATTGGTATAAAAATTTATCTCTTTAATTTTTATTTATTTAAAGAAATGGATAAACTAGATTTAATTAAAATGCGTTTTTCTTGAATTTATGTATCTAAATGACTTTGCAGCTAAAGTCCCTTGTTCGAATCATATGAACAATATTTTAGACAAATCATTTTTCTACACGCTAAATGAAGGAAATGTCCTCATTCATATCACAATCTAGACTGGTGACTTAGTTCCGACTAGTTTAGATGGCAATCAACGATAAATATATATACATATATATATATATATGATAAAATCTAAAAAGTATCCTAATTTGGATGACAAAAAAAAAATTTATCCTATTAATTTATCTCTTACTTTTTTTTTCCTCGTAAGTTTGTTGAATTAAAATTATTACATTTACAAATCATTTATTTAATCACTTGGTACAATATTCGAAGTATAGCATAGATCACATGGGGACTTAAAACGCACCATCATTAGATCTTATCTAAAGGTTATAATCGAGCTATAGGTTACCTAAAATCAAGACCACTAATGAATTATTGTTTAACTTTTTTCTCCAAAGTGAGACAATTGAATTAAAGCAAAATAACCCATTTTGATTAATTGTGGACAGCTCAAAAGCTAGATCATTTACATCAAGAATCTAGAAGGTCCTCAAATTAATATATATATATATATATATATATACATATGTGTGTGTGTGTGTGTGTGTGTGTAAAGAGGGACTGCGGGTAGCTAGGTCTAGTCAGTCGTTGTTAATTAATTTATAATATATTGTGTAATGTGAGGACGACGTGGTTCGGTATGCAATTAATAAATTAACCCATAATTCCAACTTAATTTGAACCAGATCTTGCACGTAATTGTGAGACAGAAAAAAAATGCTCTTAACCCGTGATAGTGAAATATATTTGGTATTCAACTATTGTATATATATATATATATATATATTTGGTATTCGATGGGGCGGCTATGTTTGGTACTATTTTAGTGTTTCGAAAAATATATTTTGAGAGTGTATTGGGAGAATGTATAGATAATAAGAATACGTTTGATTTTATTTTGGTAGAGACAATTTTTACTGTAAATATCTTTTTATATAAATATTTGTTAGGTCAGCAATGCCACGTCAGAATTTTATATTATTATATATTATAATTACAATGGTCTAATAATTGATATATATATATATATTTATGTTAAAATGATGATTAATAGATATAAAAATATATTTTTGATTGATATGATGTTTTTAAATAATTATAATTTTTTAATAATATTTTAAAGAAAGGAATATAAATTTTAGATGAATGTCGGGTATTTATTTTCGAAGTCAAAAATCATTTCCTCGATACAAAACCAAACACTACCTTGTTTTTTAAGCACAAATTAACTAAAGAACGTGGACGGACAAATTAAAATGGTGCCCTTATGTTGGGATACTCCACATTAAAAAAAATAAAAATAAAAATTAATGTATGATATAATGCGATATAATTGTTACAAAACGTCTCATTTATGTATTAATTATAATAATCCTTAAAAAGTAGCTCAATAATCTTCACTAACTTTAATTTTAACTAGAATGTACTTTTTACGATATTATAAAAATCAGGCTATTAAATATCTAATTACGTGAAACTCTTGATTAATTTTTTTAAAATTAAAAATGCCATAATATATACTTTTAATAACAATTATCACGTTTCAACTGGTATTTTTAGTATTGGATAAATATATATTTATACACACACACACACAGACATACACACATATATATATATATATATTACGAAGTCGAGATATTCAATTGTTAAATTTGATTAAAAAAAAAAAGAAAAATACTTTTTATGATATTATAAAAATGAGGCTATTGAGATACTTAATTACGTGACACTCTTAATTAGTTTTTCCAAAATTAAAAGTGGTTATTATCTACTTTTTGATTGAGAATTTGAGATATACAAGCACCATTCATTTTGTGATTAATTAATTTATGGCCCAAGCATTTTTTTTTCGAATCAAAATTTCTTTTATCTATTAACAACAAGGCTATTTAATTTATTGATTAAAAATCGTAATAGTATTTTGGGGACCTTTGATTGGAAGATGGAAAAATATATTTTCACTAGCTAGGGTTAATTTTTTTTTTCCTTGCACTATTTTATCTCAAATATATATATATATATATATATATATATAATGTCCACTTAATGCATGGTAAAAAATGCAAAAATTGTTTTGTATCAACCACAAAAAAGAAAGCAAAAATTATTGGCTATGATAAGATTTTTGAAGATAAGGTTTTGTCCTAGCTAATGCCACGCCTAACTGAGTGGTCTCTTTTCTAATCATACATGCACGTACATCGTTTCCTATTCGTGCAAGTACTGTAATAGATTTTAATTGCGCGGATGATGTAGTGTGTGTGTGTGTATGTGTGCGTGTATATATATATATATATTAGTAGTAAAAGTAAAATATTAAATGAAAATGTACACAACTTACGATAACGTAAGTTTTGTTACAGTAATATATATTCGCGAATCTAATACTTATAAAAGACAATATATTTCAACTGTCAATATTGATTATTAATGTATAGTGGCAAATAAAAAATATTATCATTAGATTACTTTAGTAATTTTTAATATTACGGATTATTATTACAATATATCTATCATTAATTGTTAACGACGATAATATTTTTTTTGAACTCTCTCATCGTCAGTTTTTTAGCATTGACGATTTATAGATTAAAATTTGATCCGTAGATTATGATTTTATTTTAAAAAATAATTACTTTTAATAAATGCATGCACAAGTAATGATAACTTTGGTATCATAAAAAACTTCTCTCTAAAACTGTTATTTTTCTTTCTCTAAAAATTATCCCTTCGAGGAGGATCTATGATGAGCGATTCTTATCGCACGTTGTTTGATTCTCCGTTAGAAATTTATTTTTAATTGTTTGATAATTTAGCGGGTGTTTATGATTGTAGTTTTTACCTTGTCAATTGATAAGTTTGCTTGTGTCTTGTTTCACTAACAAGTTTTTGTTTTAGTTATTAGATTTGTTGCACTTGCTTTATGATGAATGAAGGTACATTTTCTGGACAAGTCGAAAGAGATATGCATTCATATATCTTTAGATGCTGATATCAAAGACGATCTTATTTTGGAGGATAGTTGAAGGACCTACATGTAGTTTCATATTTCCTTGACTGTTCAAAGCGACGCAAGTATCATCTAGGCTCTTGATTCATCATAATATCTCTACATGGACTATGAATAGGTTATTGAAGATTATCATTTAGTTAGCAAAGATTTGGACGACTTGCCTCTTCATTTTGTAAAATGGTCTATGAATCACCCCGCTTATGTAATTGATAGGCAGTCTGGTTCTATGTTAGATCTCATATAATGAAATTATTGTCCTACTTTTATATATTCAACTCTATTGATTGACACTTCTAATAATTAATAATAGTACTAGTTTTTATTTCAAAAAAAAATGATAATTTTGGTATCATCGTATTTCATTTTCTTTTTTCTCTTATATATATATATTGAGCTTGAATATGACTTGCAAAAATGGGGTTGGTTTTGAAATAAAAAAACATCTCTTTCTTTTGAGTTCAACACTTCAACTAATTATAAAGTTTCATGTTAAAAAAAAAAAAAAACTCATTACAAAGTTCTATTTTTTCATTCTCCAAATCAAACAACTCTATTTTGCATTGCAAATAATTAAATTAAATTAAATTAATCAAACAGCAAGCAAAACGAATCAACTTTTGAGTTTTGCAGTCTCCAAATAAGAAGTCAGAAAATTCTCAATCCAAAAATAACAACTCTATTTTTGGGGCTTAATTTTTTTTATTTTTTATTTTTTATTTGCAGAAATTGTCTCAAAAGCATTTAATAAAAATAATTGCCAGTGAGGAACAAAATAAACACTTCATGAGAACTCTAAAATAACAACTATGTTTTTTGGGGGTCCCATAATCTTTAAATTATGGGTTCAATTTTTTATAAATGCGAATATTATTGTTGTTGTATGTTAATTTCTACAGCATAATAATTTATTTGTACTTTGTTGAAATAATTGATATTTAATGGTTACAAATTATTATAGTTTGAAAAAGAAAAACTATAGAAATGATAATGATTATGTGGACTAAAATAAACTTAGGTTAAGTAGTATTTAAAACAGAAAAAAAAATATAAACTTGGGGGAAACCATAAAGTTTGGCTATTAGACAACCGTTATTTTGAGTCAAACTTTAGGTTAATTCGAGTAGTTTGATATTTTTACACATACATTACCGTATTCTAATTGATCGACTTGAGTTTCAAATTTTATCGAATGAGAAATGTATACAAACTTGATTTGTTATGTTTAAAGAATCAAATTTGTACGAACTTTTTATGATCGATCTCAAATCAAGTATTGAGAAATTTAATTCATTTTTTTTTAGCTCTAACGATTAGTGAATTAGGCCCTTGCACCAAATTGTAGGTACTGCAGTAGGAAAAGATTAGTTCCAATTTCCCCCGTAATTAAAAACATTAGCAAAAGTCAAATTTAGGCCGCTTTTGGTGAACTCTTAAATATAGATCTAATATATTCCAAGAATTAAATTGTGTTAGTTTGGTAGCAAAATATTTTTATTTGGTCTAAAATGTATTTTCTCCAACTGATGAAAAAAAAGGGAAAAAAAAAATACCATTAATAATTGGGGTAAATCTCAATTTTAATCTCGTAATTTAGCCCTCTTATTTTTCGAAACAAATACCATTAATAAAAATAAAAATAAAAATCGAAGCCTCTAGTTTCAGATTTATTTATTTATTTAAAAAAGCCCCTTTTGAGCTAGTGGTCAAAATATGGGATTAAATGGTTTAATACCATTGGTAGATGTAAAGCCAAGTGGGTGGCAATGTGACACATTTAAAAAATATTGAAAACAACAATGTTATTATCATTAGCCACGGAACATCATTTCAAAATTATTGATGATTGAATATATATCATTAACTTTTTCCATTTGGGGCCACAAAGTCAAATAAGTAGCATTGGCATCTTTTATTTCATTTTAAAGTCTCTAGCCTCCTTGGATTGGATGCATTATATTGTAATACTAAAAATAATTCATTCAAAATTTTATATTTGATTATTGATAATAATATATATTGAAATAACTCAATTCATAACAGTATCGATTGGAGTTATCATTGAAGTATGGATTCAATTTTTGGGGGAGGGATGCGACTGGAAAAAGTTAACACGTATTACTTAATATTCTAAAATTGAATTTATTAAATTGTTCTTATTATAAAATGCTCAAAACCCAATGAGAAATTATTTTATGGGCAAAATGAAACTTTTGCTAATAATTCAATATAGTCCACAAAATCAAACAAGGTTGATAGTATCATTGAAATTTGAGCAATAAACTGAATCCCACAAATCAAATATGATAATTTAATTACAATTATCCAACCCAGCATCCATACAAATACTATATATACATCAATCCAATCTGCAAAATCAAAAGAGGCCTATGTAAATTTGATAATAAATTTATTTTATACAAAAAATAACAATTAGTGTTTTTTTTATATAAATAACAATACATTTTTTTTTATTTTAATTGAACAGTGCTGAATAAAAAGTCCAACTCGCTCCCTATCATACTTACTAGGTTTCTTTGTAAGTAATTGAAATAGTTCTCTTTTAAAATTTGTTAAATTCTAAGACTACTCCACCGACCAGTCAATTATAATATGATAAATTAAAAATTGAAATATAAAAGAATAAATATTGTCAAGGCAACTATACAAGGAAACAAATTGTACGACACTCCATTTTTTTTTGGGTTAATTACATTTTATGCCCTATAATATATTTTATATCGTGTATATCTTTCAAAAATTATAAAATGTAATAGATCAGCTCTTAAATTATTGATTTTAGGACTCAATTCATTATGTTTTTTCTTACCATTGTGAATTAATACATTTTGTAGTTCAAAGAAGTAAACCCAATACAAAATATAATTTAGGAGGGTAAAGTATAATTTAACCCTATATCTTTTTGGAGATACAATTAATATTGTTCGGGCCAAAATAAAATGAATTATATGACAAGCGTATCAATCGCTCTCTATAAATTATATATTAATTATATGACAACAGGAAAAGAGCCATAAATTTTTGTTGAAAGGGAAAGAGAAAACAAGTTTTTATAAAATATTAAAAAACATTTTTGGTTGGTTAGGTGAGAGCTTCGAGCTTGCTTTTTGGTGGGCCATGGTGGCGCATCCCCTATACTAAACACCAGTCGATGAAAAGGGGGACGAGAAGAGCCACAAGTTAAAAAGTTTTAACCTTTCTTTCTAAATCGGGGTGTCCGGCATTACCATATCTTCTCATTTTATCAATGGAAGGAGGGGAGGGGGATGAAAATTTTAAAAAATATGCGTATAAATTTTAGCTCAGTATAAGATGTTATGTGCGGTCGCACCATTCGACCCCCTAACTCCCTTCCGGCATAATTAGTGTAATATAATATATATATGTATATATATATATATATAATTAGCACTGAATTAATCAAGTTAAATTTAGATAAGAATTTTCTTGCATGACTAGTATAATATATATATATATATATAATTAGTATGATCGAGTTGAATGTGGACAAGAATCTTCTGAATCTTTTTCTGTATTTTGTGTTTCACATTAGTTTATAACAAACAAATCTGATAGAGAAAATAAAAAATGACTTAAATGTATTATTTGTGTGACGATTTTGGTGGCCGTCATGCACGTTTAGCCTCCGCAGGGGTAGGTGGTTCGTACAGTTTTTTATTCACGCAGCTGCCCCTTCTAATAATACTTTCTCACTCCTCCCCCATGCTCCGAGAACACCACTATATGCATCCCTCCTGTCGAAATCACATTTTTCTAGTCTAGAATTCAACCCTCTCTCTCTCTCTCTCCCCCACCCCCCCCAACCCACACCTATATGCGAGAGAGATACAGTGTGTGTCTGTGTGTGAGAGGTGGCTTGGTGCAGAAACTGCACTGTGGGAAGAAAATATAGTGGAAGCCCAGAAGAGAAGTTCTTTCTCCAGAGGGAAACAGGGCCAGTAGAAGCGATTTTTTTGGGTTCTTGTGTAAGTCCTCCTTCATCCTCAGTGTGTGTGCGTGTTATCTGTTATTAAGTTCTGGAGTCTGTTCCATGTTCTCTAGAAAGTTTTTGCTGATTAACTTGGTTGTGATAGGTTTCGTGTTTTCAAGATTTAATCTTTATAACTTAAATCTCTAAGCCTGTGCTTGTCTGCGTGTGTGTCTTCTCCTTATTGGTCTCTTGTGACCATTGCAAATCTTAGTACTTTCTGCAAATTTTTCTACCAAAAAAAAAAAAAAAAATCCTTCAATTTTCCTTTTGACTCTGTTTATGATACTCTCTCTCTCTCTCTCTCTCTCTCTCCCACCTAGATTGAGTTTCTTATTTATGTATTTATTTATTTCCATTTCTCATTTTCCTTCAGATTTGGCCAAGGTTCATTCGTCGAGTTTCCTAGTTTTCTCCAATCTGCAATTCTTGTTCTTGATATTCTCTAAATACCACTTCCACAAAGTATAACTTGATCTTGTCATAATATATGTATATTTTTTCTTTTAGATTCGATCAAGATTCAGGAATGGCCTTTGTCTTAAAATCTATATTTCCAATTTTATTTTCTATACATAGTTGAAGTCATATCTCGTCCTATTCTTTTATTCTTAATTTCTTTAAAATTTCTGATCTTGATTATTATACGGGATTGTGCTCAGAAAAGAGATTAGTTCCAGAGAATATTATCTTGAAAAAAAAACACAAATCTAAAAGTGGTAAGAATTATAGGCGATAATGGGGCTAAAATGATGTTCTAGAAAGTTGTTGTTCTGCCCTCTCTCTCTCTCTCATCAAGTCCCAGAAAGTTGAATGGCAGTAGGCAATACTCCACTGTTACACTAAACAACGCTATTGGGGGTCCCCATTTAAAGTGGGCACTTTTCATTTTTATACAAAAAATGTTGTTCTGAAAACTCTAACTAAAAAGGGGCTGCAAATTTGAACCCTTTTAGAGTCCCCTGTGGATAAAGTTTTACAGCTGCATATAACGTGTAAATATGAAAGAACGACCCCACCATTGGACTTGGCACCATCATTGGTCCCACGGGTCTTTATACACACACACATGTATTGTTTTCCTTAGTTTTTCAAAACTAATTGTGAACATGGAATTGTGTGATGT
The DNA here is from genome assembly GCA_026212405.1 of Petrea volubilis. Classification (NCBI taxonomy): domain Eukaryota; kingdom Viridiplantae; phylum Streptophyta; class Magnoliopsida; order Lamiales; family Verbenaceae; genus Petrea; species Petrea volubilis. The sequence continues at coordinate 11,230,751 of CM047885.1, read as the reverse complement.
GAGAAAGAGAGTGTGAACTAGCTTTATGTAGAAAGTGATAGCTTGGGTTATCTACTCACAAACTTGAGATCTTGAATAATCGGTTGCATTTTATACTGGCATTTTTGCACTGGTTTGTGGTCGGAACACGAAAGTTTAGTGTGCTTGAGCAAGAGTAGTACTAGAATGTTTGATTAGTGGCAGAGCCACACATAGCTCAGGGGATGCACATGCACCTAACTTTAAATTACTCCACATATATATATATATATATATATATATATATATATTGTTAAATTTGAGTGAACTCCGTAATTGTCCTTCGTGTGCTCCCCCCAATCGTTCTCTAGAGCACCACCTGGTTTTTCATTTTAATTATCTGTATCAATATTCTATACACGGTATATGTACCCCCTGACTACAGTGTCCTGACTCCGTCACTATGTTTGACCCTAAGAGGTCCTCTTATTACACTTATTTTATCTTAAAAGGGAAAAAAATGGAACTTTGCTTGAAGATTCAGAACCAGCTGGAAATTGCCTTTTTTTGAGTCATTCTTATCGAGGGATGAAGTTAGAATATATATATATATATATATATATATATATATATATATTTTGGAGGGGGGTGGTTGAGATTGAATTTTTGTGAAATTGAAAAAGGCATTTTGATAATCTTGGGGGGACTCTTTTTATTTTTCATCTTTTACTTTATAAACTTTTGGTGTTCCAATGTCTGTAGATACTCATTTTCATAATGCATGTCTTGTTTATTGTTGAACTCTAGCATCTTGACTAAGTCACATTTCTTGTTAACATTGAAATAATTGTCAATTTTTTAGCTAAAAACTTGGCAATCTTGATTAGAAACACAACGTTTTCCTTTTTGAAAACAACACTGATTGATTTGTTAATTGTTCTCATATACTATAGAGCCATGGATAATGGCGACTTGCAAACAGACTAAAACAACACTGATTGATTTTTGGATTGTTCTTATATAATACAGAGCCATGGATAATGGCATGCGTGAAAAACTGCTCGGCACAGAAGGAAAGGAGGTTGGTGATTTGAAAGAAAGAGTTTACGATGAATCAAAGAAAATATGGAGGGTCGCGTTGCCCGGCATTATAGCTAGAGTGGCATCGTTTGGAACCATCATTGTAACTCAATCGTTTATCGGCCATATAAGTTCTGTAGATCTTGCTGGTTACGCACTTGTTCAGACTATTACTGTTCGTTTCGCCAATGGAGTGCTGGTAAGCCGTCGTTTACTAACATTTTCGTTAATCTTGAAATTCAAAATTGCCTATATACTTTTTTAATCTTTGATTATATCTCCGCAGATAGGAATGTCGAGTGCAACTGAGACTCTCTGCGGACAATCATACGGCGCCGGGCAATATCACATGATGGGAGTGTACTTGCAACGATCGTGGATCGTTGATTTCTTAACCTTAACCCTCTTACTTCCCCTTTTCATCTTCGGGGCGCCCATGTTCAGACTGCTTGGCGAGGAGGATAGCATTGCGGCGTCCGCGGGGTACATCTCTTGGTGGTTCATTCCGATGGTGTACAACTTCGTTTTCACTCTGACGATGCAAATGTACCTACAAGCGCAACAGAAGAACAGCATTGTTGCGTGGATATCAATCGCGCAGCTTGTGATACACGTTCCCCTGTCGTGGCTATTTGTCTACCATTGGAAGTGGGGTGTCGACGGGGCAATGGGCGCGCTGTGCATATCTTCTTGGATGGTGGTTTTCGCCGAGCTTGGATATATTATGGGAGGTTGGTGCCCTGAGACGTGGACAGGATTTAGTACTACTGCTTTCAAGGATTTGTTGCCCGTGGTAAAGCTCTCGATATCATCCGGCATTATGGTCTGGTTAGTAATCTCTATGACCCATTTGATTCTCAAAATTTAAAGTTTTCTCGAGAAACTTGGCTAGCATCATCCATACATACGAGAATAATTTGAAAGGTTTACTAAAATTTGAACTATAACATTGTGTAACTATGTGCAACGGTCAACAAAAGGGGGTAAGCGTAAGATGAGAATAAGTTGTAAGGGGGGTATGTGTAATTTGAAATCAAGAGGGGGTATTTGTGTAATTGTATATTTATCGGGAGGCTGCAAAATAGTTTTCATTTTGGATTGTAAAAATATTTCCATTTTATAAATTTCATTTTCTCATTATTGTTGGGGATTTTATCACAGCTTGGAATTATGGTACAACTCGATACTCGTCTTGTTGGCCGGTTACATGAGTAACGCTGAGGTTGCCATATCTGCCTTTTCGATTTGGTAAGTGTTTGCTATGAGGCTTCCCTTATTGTTTTTGTGCTCTAAGATGATTCCTATCGACTAAACTCTATTTTATCACAGCCTCAACATCAACGGTTGGGAGTTCATGATCTGCCTCGGATTTCTTGGCGCTGCATGGTACGACAACCCAAAATGATTGCATTTTTTTCGAGCTATTATTTATCTTAACCATTTATTAATTATAGCTGCGTTTTGTATGTAGCGTGCGGATTGCAAATGAGCTCGGACGAGGAGATGCTAAAGCTACAAAATTTTCGATCAAAGTCCTCATAACTACTTCTCTTATAATCGGTGTATTCTTTACGATTATTTGCTTGGTCTTTGGCAACAATATTGGATACTTTTTCACGGACGATGTGGCCGTCGCAAAGGCTGTCTCAGATCTCTCATTCTTACTTTCCATCTCAGTGTTGCTTAATAGCATTTACCCCGTACTTTCAGGTTAGCTATAAATTTGCTCATATGTATCTCTAATATATATACATATATATATAATGTATTATCATTGTTTTCCTTGAAATAATTGCATCACTCTCCCCTGTAACTATGTGTAATTACATAAATCTACCTTCTTCATTTCAAAATTACACATACCTCCCTTGTAAATTGTAACTCATCTCCATCTCGCAGTTTAATAACGCCATTTAAATTTTGATGAACTTCCCAAGTTATATGTCGATGATGCCATCGAAGTCTTTTAACAAATCTGTTAGTTTCATCAAATTTCAACAGTTAGTGGAGTTACTAGTAATTTTTGAATCCAAGAGGAAAAAAATCTCATAATTAAACGTAATTACCGGGGAGGATGGCGCATATGATCATATTATCGTTTTACTTTTTTTTCTTTTGAGTTAAATGGTTAGATCTCTCTCTCTCTCTCTCTCTCTCTCTCTACACTTCCCATCTGAAATGCTGGAAATTCTTGGTAAAACAGGTGTGGCAGTAGGAGCAGGCTTGCAAGGAACGGTCGCAATCATCAACCTTTGTTGCTTTTATTTGATCGGAATACCTGTCGGGGCTTTACTCGGATACGTGGCTAATCTCGAAGTTGAGGTAAACACCAACAATCTACATAGTAACGTTTATTAAATAATTGCAATATTTATGGATATACAGAGCTAGGGGGTTGGTAGAGACAGTCATCTCCTGCACAAATCTATGTATAGCTATTTTAATACGTGCTTTTACCAAAATTTGAAAAGTAACTCCATCCATCTCTTGCAAACCGAGCTAGGAGGTTGGTAGAGATTAGGGGTGTTCAAACGGTTTTAAACGCAAATTTCGGTTTTTTGGTTCAGTTAACCGAAACGTTCGGTTTTCCGAAATGAAAATCGAAAACCAAACCAAAATGTGTTCGGTTTGGTTTTTGGTTAAAACCGAAAAACTAAAACAATTGAAAAATAATAATAATAATAATAATAATAATAAGAGCATGCAATTTTCGGTTCGGTTTCAGTTTGGTTCAGTTCAATTTTCTTACTTTTGTTCCATAGATTACACAATATATATATATGTATGTGTGTATATATATATATATATATATTTTCGGTTTCTCGGTTTTTTAACCGAAAAAACAGAAAATCGAATTTTCTTGAACTAAAGAACTGAACACCGAACCGAACATGCTTTGGTTCGGTTCGGTTGGTTTTTAATTTTTTTGAATACCCGTAGTAGAGACAGCCATCTCCCGCTCAAATCTTTATATAGCTATTTTAATATGCGGATTTATTAAAATTTGGAAAGTAACTCATTTCCATCTCTCGCGAACCGAGCTAGAGGGTTGGTGGAAACAGTCATCTCCTGCTCAAATCTATCTATAGCTATTTTGATATGTGCTTTTATTAAAGTTTGAGAAGTAACTCATCTCCATCTCTCGCTAACTGGTTCCTAACTTTTTACAGGGTATATGGATTGGAATGAACATTGGGATCCTCACTCAATCGCTCGCGCTTAGCTACATGGCATGGAAAACCGATTGGGACGAACAAACAAAGATCGCAGCTGAACGCCTCCAACGTTTTTACCTTAGATATTCCGAAGACTCGGGTAACAACGGGCACGCCTGAGAAAACCGGTCGACCGGAGAAATGTATTTAAACTGATTGGGTTTACAAGTTACTCCGATGAGATTTTAATCCCTTACAGAATTGATCAGTTCTATATGGAATTTTGGATTATTTTGGACAATACTTGATAAAATGCATTTGATGTTTTCTTGCTCATTCCTTGTGCTTAATTGCTACCCTGTCTTGAGAAGTTGTAGTGTTCCTTTTTGCCTGGTAATTTTTGGTTGTAATTGTTTGTTTTTACAGGAAAATTTAAGAAATATTTGGAGAAATATAGGTTGTTTGGGGGATTCTATTTTTTTTGTTGGTTACATATTTTGTGTGTTAATTTGTTGAATTATACCATGAAAAAACAATTAGAGGAGCTGATTTTTGAGTAACATTTGCTTTTACTAAGTAAAAGAAAAGTAATGTTGGTGACAAAAAATCAAAGAGATTGTTACAATTTTCGCAGATAATGTATATTGAGTGAAAGTAATTTCTTTTTATCACTAATAATATTAATTATTTGAAAATAATTTTGTCGCTAAATATTTTAAATGTGACAAAGTTTAATATTTTAAGTATATTGATAGAAACAAAAAAGAAAAATATATAGTTTGTGGCGAGATTTCCCTTATCATTTTACGGATTGTCAATTATAGTTTTGAGCTTCTGAACTTTATTTTTTTAAAAAAAATATATTTATATATTTTTGTGATCTTTTTTGGTACAATTTTTTATATCCAACTAATGAAGCACATTGGTAAAATTTTTTTTAAAAAATGGAATGTTACGACTCCGGTTAACTGATATTAACGAATAAATACTTTCTAAATAAAGGAAAAAGTTTGAAAGAAAAAAAGTTATTTATGAAAAGACATTTTTGATATACTTTAGATTTCCATATATGATATATTCAAGATACCGATCGATCTCCTCTAAGATTCGGAAGGGTAATAAAATGTTTTGACTAAAAAAAAACTAAACACATGTTTTGACTATTTATCAAAAACAAAAAACACATTTTTTGATTGAAAAAAACAAGACTAAAAGTCTTTTTGAATAACAACAATACCTAACAAATTAAATATATGTATGTATGTGTGTGTGTGTGTATGTGTATATATATATATATATATATCTATACTATTATAAAAAAAAGGTCACTTTCGTATTTAAAATGACAGTTTTTTTTTGTAATTTTACAGAAATTGTCTTTCAACTCTATATGAAATAAATAAATCTATGTCAGATTGTGGCTAATATTGAAAATTTTCATGAAATCAATTCAATTTGGATATCAAATTTTGATGTGTCAATTTTATTCATTTAATTAGTAAATACATGTAATAAAAAAACAAATAGAGAGGACAATATTATAATATCACAATCTAATTTGAAAACTCATTTTCTCAACCCACAAACCACTTTCTGGATTATTTTGGATTTTGGAAGTTAAAACTCATTTTTAATAAAAAGTTCCATTAAATAATAATTAATGTTTTTAGTTTTCTCTCTCTCACACACACATAAAAAAATAATATCTCTAATTACAATTATCGGACGGTTTTTCTTCTTTTTGTGTGTATTTCTTTATCACATAATTTTATTTTATATAATTATTTTATTTTTAGCTTATTGTTATTTAATAAATTATGTCAAATAGTTCTTAAAAAATTATTCTTATAAAAGAAATTTAATAATATATTTATATTTTGATTCTAAAATAATTTAAGCACTAATTTAAGATATATATTTTTTATATTTTACACACACATACAGTGTGCGACACTGCTAGTGTGTGTGTGTGTGTGTGTGTGTCTATATATATATATATATAAATGCTTGACTTTTAATGAAAAGATCAACATTAGATAATAATTTGGAAGGAATCAGAGTCCATTTGGATAGATTTTTTTTAAAGAGAAAAACTTATTATTTTTTGAAAAAAAAATATTTTAGTAAAAAAAACTATGTTTGGATAAACTTTTTTAAAAAAAAGAAGGTACCAAAAAGCCAAAAACCCAAAAGTAGCTTTTTTTAAAAGCATCTATAATCATTTCAAATAAAAAACACATTTTAAATCACTTTTAGTTATTGCATCCAAACACATATCAAAACATTGGGTTTAAGCATATCTTAGTGAAAGAATAGGTGGCCAAAAAAGCCCCAAAATTTTATCGGTTTCTTCAAAACATTAAAAATACTTGGATTTTCGGCAAAATTTAGTGTCAAAATTCCATCGGTTTTTAAAAATAAAAAATAAAAAGAAATAATTCTTAGCTTTTTGGTAGAGTTTTGATGGGAAGCTCTTTCGTTCTTTTCAAAAAAATAAAAGAATGCGAATTTTTTATTTCTCTATGGAATTTTCTGATTTTTACAAAAAAAAAAAAATATGAATATGAATTTCCGGCAAAATTTAGTGAAAAATTCCTCCGATTTTCTAAAAAAGAATAAAATAAAATATTTAATTTTTCGGCAACATTTTATGGGGAAAATCTGCTTGTTTGTTTAGGAAAAAATAAGAAAATATTTTGTCGTTCTAGTTGAATTTTTGTCGGAATTCCGCCATAACTACCAAAATAAATCTGAAATTTCCCCCTTATTTCTCAATTTCTCCTCTTCATCTCTCTTCTCTCTTATTTTCGAAAACCCACCACCACCACCAATCGGCTACCATTTCCCCATGGCTGCCACCCTCCTTTTTTTTTTTTTTTTTTTTTTTTTTTTTTTTTTCCCTCTACTCTCATTTTCCTTATCTTTCTATTTTTCCCGTATTCCTACTGACGGAGCCAACATCACTAGAGCCATGCACCACCTCCCTATTCCACCGGAGCCACCACCGGAATGCAAAGTTAGTCGGATGTGTTGTATATATATACACACGCACAAATAATATATGTAAATATATATTATATGTCTACAGAGTATATATTGCATGAGATAGTATATGTGTACATATATATGTAATATATACTAGTATATTTATGTGGCAGCATATATATATATATATATATATATAACTTTTTTCTTTTATTTTCTAAAATTTCCGAGTGAAAAGTCTATTGGAATTTTAAAAAAAAAATTAAATAAACATGCTTCATGGAATTTTGGTGGAAAATCCACTGAATTTGTCTATTAGAAAAATATAAAAATTATTCCGGAAAAATTTTTGCCAAACTTTTGCCGAATTTATATTTACATATATATATTTTAAATTAAAAAGACTTTCCTTCGAAAATTTTGGCAGTAAACAATCTGGCGGAAAAGAGTTTACAGGGCGATTTCCATCGAAAAATTGAAAGTGACAAAGGTTATTCAGTTGAATTCTGTCAAAATCCCATCAGAAATTGACAGGTTTTTTTTTTTTAGTGGAGTGAAAAAATAAAAATAAAAATCATACTTGATGATACTATATTCTTGTCCCATATCGGAAGGAGTCTAGGGATTTGGTAAGCTTATAAGCTACAATTCATCCTTTATATCTTGCGAGATATTTTTTCATTAAAGGACAAAATCCGATCTTCTTAGGGTGCGAGACAATACCTCGCAGGGTCGACCTATGTGTTCGGCGACGGATTTGGGTATCGTCAAATGGTGCCGTCTGTGGGAACAATGACCCTGTGCCTCTTTCCAAGTCCCTCGACTGGGGGGCTTATGATGATATCATATTCTTATCCCACATCAGAAGGAGTCTAGGGACTTGACGATCTTATAAGCTACAATACCTCCCTTACACCTTGCGAGGCGCTTTTTCATCAAAGAAAAAAAACTCCACCTTCTTAAGATGTAGGACAATACCTCATAGAATCGGATCTCCGTATTCGGCGATGGATTTTGACATCATCACTACTATTGCATGGCTCGGCGTACAAAGTGGAATTGTACTTGGATTAATTTATGAGGGTTAAGATTAAAGCATATGTAATCTTCTTTTGCATTGGATTGAAGTTAAGTGAATTTGAGTCTGAAAAAGCATCTTTGAGTTGTCATTTAATTGCTATTTTAAATTCCACACACACACAAATTTATTGATTAGGAAAGTACGTTTCACATTGGATATGTAGATGTAGAAATACAGAATTAAATCGCAATTTTCGCTGAGGTTGGTGGTTGTGAGTAGGATTAAGCTAAATTTTTTCCAAAGATTTTGTTATAAGTTCTTATCCATTGTAAGACGTTATTAGAGTTCATAAAAATATTATATGGTGCTTTTTATCTTTACAACTTGGAAAGCCATTAGCCTTGCTTGTCCACGCATAAAGCGCAGACATATTATATTGGACTTTATAGTAATTAAGGACAAGAAATATCACAAATTTAACAAACCAACCCATGGTCCACTATATATATATATATATATATATATATATTCTAATTTATCATTTTTATTTATTTTCAAAGGAATTTAGTGATAAATTGTAAATTTGGTGTTTTAGATATCATAATAAACTCTCAGTTTAACAGCATTGATATATTTATAATTTAAAACGGCAGAGTATGTCAATTCCATCAGTAACTCATTAAATACAAATCAAATTATTAAATTATAATTCAAATTGGAACCATTATGTGGAGGATCTATTGCTATAAAATAAAAACAAAAAGGATGCCGGATACTATTTGAATATAACTTTATACGAAAGATGCAAGAAAAACTGTGCAAAGTGAAGAGAATTAATCCTTAGTGTTTAAAAGCACTTTGTTTGCTGCTGCAACACAGCTTGAAAGCAATAGTGATAATTCCCACCTATTATGTTGTTTAAAAAAAATAAATAAGAAAAAAAGAAAGAGGGACGAAAATGCAACTAGACAAAAATGCCCTTCAATTCAATGAGATTTGGCTAGAGAATTCGTCGTAAGGACTAAAGTATTACTCGTTTATAACATAAATGACTAAGAAATAGAGATTTAAACTTTACGGGTAAAAGTGAATCTAATTTTAAACTTTAGGGGACATTACTAACATTATCTCTGATTTTATTTTTATATATTATTTTTTACCCCTTCATCCACCAATTATAGTGATTTTTGTTTACTATATATTATTTATATAGATTACTATGTATAGATGTGACAACAATTATAGTGATTTTTGTTTGTCAAGTATGCATCATTCCTTGGTCATTTGTTTTTATTTGTTATTATTACCTATTTTTAGCAAGGGGGAGTAGCGTTATAGCACAAGAGCCCTCTCCACAGTTAAGTATTATTTTTTTTTTTGGTCAGAGTTAAGTATTATTAACTTGAACCCAAATGTTATTCAACTCAAATTTTATTAAATAAAATAACATTTAGTTAAATGTAAAATAAATTAAAGAGTTTATGTTACAAATAAATAGATGCTGATTGAAATGACATTCGTTATACTATTAAATGAGAGCAATTACTAATTCGATTTCAATTTCTCAATTAACCTTTCTTAATTTTTTTTTAAAAAATATTAATTTATCAATGCACAGTTTTGTAGAAATTTTCTAATAATTAAATGATTTAGAAATGAGATTAAATGATATTTTAACGGTCTAAATAATTTTATCATAATATTTTCATGCATAGATCAAGCATATTACCTAATTTATTTTTCGATTCATAACTACTTATTTGTAAAAGTAAACTCAAAATTAAAAAAAAAGAAAAAGAAATTAAATGTAATAATTCATAATTTTTCTTAATATGATTAAGAATTTTCAAGTGAAAAAAAGGTTTATGAGATACATCTACAAATATATATTTATTAAATTTGATTGAAAGTAATTTTTTTTAATAAATAATGAGCTTGAAAAATTTGGGGTCAATTTAATAACATATAGTTGTAGAGAGCGATACATTGCAATAAAATTTACTATTGGGGGGAATGAATAAATCCTTTCATTGAACTTAAGGGTATTTTCATCCATCAATATATTTCTTTGGATTGAGGGGGGGTGTTTGATAATATTTATATGAAAAATTCTTTTATAAATCGGTGTTTGGGCTCCATATATGAATCAAATGGCTCAAATTATGTTATATTTTACATGTTGAGAGTTTTTCAGTAAATTAATAATGTAATACAATTTGAACCGTTTGTTGCATGTGTGGGTCCACATCAAGTATATAAAAGAAATTTCCTTTTCATAGTACAGAGGAGGTTGTTTGATACAATATGAATAGTATAGGGGTGCAAAGTAATGAATTAAACTCTATTTTACAATACAACTAATATAGTCATATAGCGATACTTGGTACGTGATGGGTGTTGAAACCACTAAAAATAAATCATATTCTTCTTAAAACAAAAAAGAATTATAAATAAAGTGAGAATGGTTGAATCCATATGAATAACTTTGATCAAATTTTAAAATAAGCATGATATGAAATACAATAAAAGCGGAGGGTTTTAAGGATATTAAAACTAGAGATTATTTAAATAAAACAAATGCACGAATTTAAATGGAACTGAATCAATATGAGAAGGTCTAAGATGAGGGTAATTCTCAATAAGATGTTTCTTGAATTGATCATAAATTCAAAAATAACTCAATATTTTCAAGCAATAGATCGATTGTAATCTTTGAAAAACTTTCCCAACTTAATTCTTCCTTAATACTAGATTAATGGAAACTCAATGAATAATTCCTAATTATCATAATTGTTTTATATACTTAAAAGTTGTACTATTGCAGTAAACTTTATTTTTAAAAAATGTGGTTTTTTTTGGGAGAAATTAGAACAAAATTTGTTTATGATTATAGATTGAGCAGGAACGGGCATATAAAACTCGTTTTTATTTAGCAACAACTTTTTGATGGAATCATGACGAAAAGTCTGTTCAAAAACTAAATAAATTTTAACAAAAAAAATATTTTTGATGGAATATCGATGAAAAGACCATCAAAAACATTTTTAATTTTAAATTCTATTTAGAGATTTTGTGGGAGAATATCGATGGAAATTCTATCAATAAGAAAAATAAATTATGTAAATTGAAAAATGTCTTCGACGGAAAGGTTGTTTGTATTCTGTCAGAGACATAAATAATATTTATGAAATAAATAAGAATTTTTGACTGATTAACCTTCAATACTCCACCCAAAAATTTTAATACAATTTAAAAAATTAAAAAGAAAATTCTGGTAATAGTCCGTCAAAAAACTATATAACTTCCATCACCCGAAAAACCAATATTTTCGGCTGATGTTCCGTCAAAAATCCATCTAAGAAAAAAATTTGAGACAAAGTTTTATTGGTAGACGTCCTTCCCTAAAAAATCTGTCAAAATTCCATCTAAAAATAAATTTTTCGATAGATTTTGAAAAAGATACAGGTTTATTGATGACATATCTTCTACCAAAAAGCTATTATGGCCTTAGAATTCAAAAAGACACAAAATATTGTATGCAAAGTGAAGAGAATTAGGGCCCATTTGGATGAGTGTAAAAAAAAGTGCTTATCGAATGGTGCTTTTTATGATAGAGTTTCTTTTTTTTTTTTAAGTCAAGCAGTTTTGTGTTTGGATATAGTAGTTAAAAGTGCTTTAAAATGTGTTTTTATTTGAAACTATTCTAATATAGCTTCTAAATAAAAGCCCCTTTTGGCTTCTTTTTTTTTGTTCTGGCTTTTGCTTTTTTTAAAGGCCCATCCAAACACAATATTTTTTGTCTAGAGCACTTTTTTCAAAAAATAAGTGCTTTTTCCTTTAAAAAAAAGCACATCCAAACAAACTCTTAATTCCTTGCTTTTAAAGGGTTCATTTCTTTAATCTAGAGACACGGACAAAGTTGGAAATTTAAATTGTGGGGGATGAATAAACATGTTCTTCCAATGTATCAAAGTTAAATTCATCATTCGCGAGGTGAAAGATTTAATTTATATTTAGGGGTTGGACTAGAAATTTTTGTTTTGAGGTATGAGACCAAATTTTTTATAAAATATTAAAAGTGTGTTATTGGAGGCAAATTTTAAAATTTTCAAAAAAAATACATATAAAATTTAATTTGATCCAGACTTGGGGGAGCGGGGGGGGGGGGGGGGGGGGGTGTGGAAGCACCGCACCCGCCAGCACCCCCTAGCTTCGTCTCTGTTTATATTTATAATTTTGAAGACTAAAATTTGTGTCACCACTTAAAAAAAAAGTAATATGCCGTGAGCTCTAGTGAAATTGGTTGCGGAAGGAGAAGAGCGACCGATTTGTGGAGAAGAGCGACCGATTTGTGACTGAATGAGACAGTCGAAAAACTTCCCATTACGAATCTTGTTAGTGTGTGAACTTTGTTATCAACGAAAGTGAAGTTGAGAATTTATACGCATTGTCCCCCAGTGTGTATGTGTGTGTGTGTGTGTGTGTGTGTGTGTGTTGCCAGCGCAAAAAATTCTTTCTTCTTTATCAACTCTCTTTGCACATTAGAGAGTGCTTGCTTCTTCATAACTCATCAGATTAGTGCTTGCTTTCTTTCTATCTTTTTGCCTTTTTTCTGTTTCATCTTCCAGCTTTCACGTGTTTTAAAATTCTCTAACCAAAGCTGAAACTTTTGCCACAAAAGTCCAACTTTTGCTTTCTTCATCATCACATGCACACGGACACGCGCACACACACATGCACAGGGACACGCACACAGAGGCGGAGCCAAGGCCCCCCCTCAAGTTCATGTATAGTTAAATTTTACCTATATATTTTTGAAAAATTTAAATTCCTCCCCACCCCCCGGGAAATAATGAAAACACCTTTAATATTTTACAAAAAAAATTGATTTCGCCCCCAAATAAAAGTTTTTTGGCCCATCCTTACACGCACACATGCATATTTATGGGGCTAATTACACTAACACCCCCTCCGAAATACTCAAAATACCAACTCCGCATCGATCTTTTATAATTACAATAACCTCCCATTCAAATTTCACGTTTTCACCAAACTTAGGATTATGCTATACGATTTTTAACAAAAATTATTATTTAAACATCCCCAAATACCTAAACACAAAATCATCTTATAAAAAATTGGTATTCTCATTATTATTTTTAGTTGTGTGTAATTATGTTGTTTTACACTTTCCGTTTGGGGTCTTTATTTACGCAAACTTAGAAAAGTCATTGTAATTATGAAAGATAGAGGGGGGTGCGGGGTGAGTTGGTAATTTAGATATTTTGGAGGGGATGTCAGTGTAATTAATCCTACATATGTCTATCTATAGACAACTTAGTTAGGCACAAAAGTTAAGATCATTTTTCAATTTAACTGAATAAGAAACTGACTTTGATGCTTAAACTTCTGATTTACTAGCTCGCAACCTTTTCCCAGGTTTGCATGCTTGTAACATTCTATTACACCATTTATCTGATCAATACTAACTAGAGAATATATACATATATATATAGAGAGTGTGTGTGTGTGTGTGTTTGGGATCAATCATTCATTCACTTCTCACTTATCTTTGCAGGCATAATGGAAAACAGTAGCATACAAGAGAGTCTGCTTAATCCAGTACTATCAGAACAACAAGGTGATCATTTGAAGGGGAGGATTTGTGAAGAATGTAGGAAAATATGGAGGGTCGCGATGCCGAGCGTCATATCAAGAGTGACATCGTTTGGAACGCTTGTTGTCACTCAATCTTTTATCGGGCACATAAGTTCGACAGATCTTGCTGGTTATGCGCTCGTTCAGACATTGAGCGTGCGATTTGTGAACGGGATAGTGGTAAAAAAAACTTCATACTTGATATATAGCTTTCATCTGTACATATATACATACTTATCACTGCAGTTAAGAACTGCTTTTGATCACAAGACATGCACGTCGCTGTTGAGACGATTTTTCCTCTCAAACTCAGTACTTAACAGCTACGTGTATGGGTTATGCATTTTGTCATTAAACTGTTAAACGGATAGGTGGACGAGGATGCGATTTCAAAATAATAAGAAACTCGCATATATTGATGATGTTCATCCAAACCCCTTAACAGATCGAGTCAGTTCTGATCAAATTTCGACGGTCACAAGGGTGTACTTGTAATTTTTCAAAACCAAGAAATGAAGTTTGTGTAGGCAGCTACACACACACTTAACACAATGAAACTAGCCCGTTGGACTTCACACTGTCTCTTATTTGCTTGTACTCTTTCACATGTTTCTTAGATTGGAATGTCGAGCGCAACCGAAACCCTCTGCGGCCAAGCATACGGGGCGAAACAGCACCACATGATGGGCATTTTCTTGCAACGTTCGTGGTTCATCAATCTTGTAACCCTAACAATCTTACTTCCCATTTTCATCTTCGCGACGCCTATCTTCAAACTACTCGGTCAAGCGCAAGCCATAGCCGAGTCCACAGGGTACATATCTCTGTGGTTCATCCCGTTCCTCTACAGCCTCGTGTTCGCCTTGACGATCCAAATGTACCTTCAAGCGCAGCAGAAGAACAGGATCATCGCGTGGCTATCGGTCGTGCAATTCTTGGTGCACGTCCCATTGTCTTGGCTTTTCGTGAACGTGTTAGATTTTGGGGTACCGGGAGCCATGGGTACTCTATGCGTGTCTTCGTGGCTTTTGGTGTTTGGAGAGTTTGTGTACGTATTTGGAGGGTGGTGCCCCGACTCGTGGAGGGGTTTCAGCTTGGCCGCGTTCAAGGATATCCTGCCAGTGGTGAAGCTTTCGGTATCTTCCGGCGTGATGGTTTGGTAAACCTCTGTTTCGTTATGATTTGTGCTACGCAAAAAATTGCCCGAAGATAATACTATATACTATGCTTTCTTCACTATTTGCCATTGTGTGATTGTTTTGCAGCTTGGAACTGTGGTACTATGCCATTCTGGTATTACTAGCTGGATATATGAAAAACGCAGAGGTTGCCATATCCGCCTTCTCGATATGGTAAGTGTATACCCAGACCCGGGGGTATGGGTACCAACTCCCTCCTGCCTTCGTCCCTGCTATATATGTATATGCTTGAGTTTTGTTTTCGTGCATTATGACGATCACCGCCAAATTTTTCAGCCTCAACATCAGTGCTTGGGAATTCATGATCAGCCTCGGCATCATGGGCGCTGCCATGTATATACACTTGTCATGAAAATTGCTGCACACACGCATACGCACATGCACACATGCACGCGCTTGATCAAAGAAAGAGTAAATTTAGTTCTCGTCGTTCTGTCTAACCAGCGTACGAATTGCTAACGAGCTAGGGAGAGGGGATGCCGGAGCCACGAAATTTTCGATCAAAGTTCTGATCAGCACTTCGGTGCTGATAGGGATGTTGTTTTGGATCCTTTGCTTGGTGTTTGGCAATAAGCTGGGATACTTGTTCACTGATGATGAGGAAGTGGCACAGAGTGTAACTGATCTCTCTCTCCTGCTTGCTTTCTCTGTGTTTCTCAATGGCATTTATCCAGTTCTCTCAGGTTAATCAATCATCAACATGATCCTCTCTCTCTCTCTCTCTCTCTCTCTCTCTCTTCCTATTTACAGTGTTATGTCTGGTAGGACGGAAAAATGAAGAAAGCTACTAGACACTCAGCTCGAGATCGATTATAAAAAGTCCATTTGAGCTCGGTTCATTAAGCATAAAAAAACAAATTTGAACACATGTTTTGATTTGATATAATTTGAATTTCGGCGTGAACTTGATTTGATTAAGTAAAATATGATAATACATGTATAATAACATCAACTTACTTGAACTCAAAAAGATACTCAAATCAAACTTGAATAATACTTTTTTCGATTCAACTTGGATTTGTTTACGCCCCTAATGTCATGTTTGTTTATTGAACTTGTTTATCATCAGGTGTCGCAGTGGGAGCAGGTCTGCAGATAAAAGTTGCAATTATTAACTTTATATGCTTCTATGTTATTGGATTACCCATTGGAGCTGTTCTTGGATATGTCACTCATCTCCGAATCAAGGTAACAATTTTGGCCATTGCTATTGTTCGATAAAATTGTGACAAATACACCAATTTTGTATCCTCCCACATTTTGACCCTCTCTCTCTCTCTCTCTCTCTCTCTCTCTCTCTCTCACACACACACACACACACACACACACACACACATACTGATAACTGATTTCACAGGGTATATGGATTGGAATGATCACTGGAGTCATCACTGAAACACTAGCAGTCACCTTCATGACATGGAAAACAAACTGGGAGCAAGAGGTAAATGTGCAACCCAAACAACACAAAAACGAATCAAATCAAACGATTAATCAAAAAATTTATCGACTATTTCGCAGGTTTTCATAACTTCAGCACGTCTCAAGAGATGGTACTTGAAACCCGGTGAAGAAGATAAGCAGAGTACCGATCATCCTTGAGTTTCAGAAACTCGAGACTTTATATTTCATGTCAAACTCAACAAGAGAAATGATAGAAACATATTTAATTTCAATCGCGAGCTTTATGTCCAGAGAGCACCTAAGAAAGTTATGTAAGAGTGTAATGCTTCAAATTTTATATGAAGAAATTTACAATGTTTGGCATGAAGAGAAGCCTCTCAGATCATTAAAATAACAAGGGTATTTACAGAACTCACTGGAAAAGGTTACGTTAATCATCTGTACATATCGTCAGTAAATTATAAGCTGGTAAGTCTTTCACACTCGACACATCTTCCAGCGCCATCTCACGCTCAAGCTGTGATCTTGTCGACTTGAGCACATCCTACACAGAAACATATAATGTTATTTTTGGGTCGATTACACCTTGCGCAATTGACAAAAACTTAACAAGAAGCCCGTATGATATCATCTGAGGGCAAACCGGAAAGTTCATTAAATTTCTGAGCAGCGACATCAATTAACTATGCGCAATAACCAAAAAAAGAAGAAGACGAATCCAAGTGTGTTTTGTAATTGCATATGGTTAGAAGGCGTGCCACCGGAATTATTTCTTTGATCATTCTTTGATAGCCCATAAACTTGATATGAGAAGGATATACTCTTACATTAAATTCCATATATGAAGCACGCTTTGCTAGCCACTGTGCGTCTAACAATTTGAAGGTGATGCAGAAGAGATTGTCAAAAGCCATCTCATCTTCGCTAAGTAATTCCAGAAAGCGGTGTCCAGCTACAGTGTTAAGTTTCCCTGCAGAAATATAACGTGCTTTGAGAAATTATTGTTTTTAAGTGATATTACAATTCAATGGCGCAATCCAGGAATAACATCTGTCGAGGCAATAAGAAATAAGTAGGGCCATTACACCATCCCTCCCCAATAACTATGGGTAACAGTAAACTTTCCATCGTGTTTTCAAAACACAATGATTGGCCATCAGGATTTGATCAAAACTCGCTAGCAGTTGTGAAAACCTTGAACAAAACCATCCACATATGCAAAAGCAAGTTGCAAAGTTTTCCTAAGTTTGACTAATGACATCATTTAACCATTTGTGATGACCGTCAAAAGGGAGTAATTATAAGGTGATCATACGTTATATAGGAAGAGTGTGTAATTTTGAAACAAAAAGAAGAGAGTTGCACATTGCACATTGTTACAATGGAGGGCCCATTCAATATTCTTAAACAATAGTATTCAGATGAACAAATAAAGGCATGCTAGGCTTAGGATACAGCTTGTTGAACTTAACAAGCACACAGCTCTGTTCAATTTAGCAGCATAGTCAACACGAGGCAAACTGATCAAAGGAGATGAAGAAAGTAGATAATTGACATACCTGATTGAAGATCCAACATCTGCACCAGCATAAATGAAATATTGATGCCAGCCACAGCAAATGGATACTCCCATTCAGATCTCTCTCCATCTCTTTTATGCAACAGGTTCTGGAATGCTTCCTGTAAACATAATAGTAAAAAGGGACAATCACCAAAAACACACTGATGTTTGCCCAGTTTACAAGTTTACAAAAGACCCCTCTAACTATTAAAATCACAATTACAAGCATGTCACTATCAGACATATGTTCAGAATGACAGAAACATTGACCGTCAATTATATCCCTGACGAAAACTGACAAAAAAAAATGAGAAGGCTGAAAAACTAAATGTTGAAATGACGATAAAGCCCATTCGATTTCTAGAACCAAGTGGGGTTTTCTGACCAGAGTTGGTTCATTCATTAATTTTTTATCTCATTTTGCAGGATTATCTTACGGTCAGCCACACAAGCAGAGAGATTGTAAAGAAAGACAAGTTTTCAGCTGAAGCCCACATTCTAGAGAGAAATTCTTCATAACCACATCTTTGAAAATGGGTATCAGTTCAAAGAAACATTATAAATTAAAACAAAATGAAGTAATCTAAATGCAGGAGAAAAAGAAATACAAACCGGGTATGTCTTGGCAAAAAAGATAAGGTTCTCCAGTGATATGAGTCCTCCACCCCTAAATATATTATTCATAAATTTAAAATTAAATACTAATTCATACACCTGTATATTTGTAAAATTAATTATATACGACCACACACCTGAAATCTGTTGAAGGATCAGGTCCCTGCCAGCCCATATCTTTCCAAACCTCTGATTTAAGAGCTGGGAGTACTCTGTCAGGATAAGATAACCTCCAGAGTTGTCTAAGTGCGTCCTATCAACAGAATACCAACCATTGTTTCAGGAATAAATAAAAAAACTTAAAAAAAAAAAGACCAAGCTAACTTATCATAATATTCTGAATAATATTGCCAACTTTTATCATAATTCATCCTATGCAATCACTTGTCCGTTAAAATGGTAGAGTGCAACATATCCGCTGAAAACATTTATGCTTTCAGGGGGGGAAAAAAAAAGAAGGAAAATAGAGAGGAGTACATACTTGATGCTCTGAAAGAGTGCCATCAAAAGGAATTGACAACCTCTGCTTTAGATATTTCAGCCTTGCTTCCTATTACCAAACCAACTCAAGAAAATCAAAGAAATGTTGGTATATAAGCCCAAACTACCGTAGAAGCATATCCAGCAATTCAGAAGACCAAAAACAGCATTGCCACGCCAAACTCAGGTAGTTCGGATGTGAAAGCCAATAAGATCAATAACAAAATATACTCGTTGAACATGTCAGAAATGAGTATTCTGATTGGTCCTGCCTAAGATTTCACTATAAATAATTCTTCACAGTACGAAAAGCAAACAGGTCCAAAACTCATCTTATTGGAAATGTTCAAAGAAGTTGCTGGAAGATACCTGCAAGGGACTAAGTAAAACAGGTCGAAGATTGCCGTTTGCTCCATTTTGAGTGCCCGAGATAAATGGTATAATTCGCATAAACAATGATCCAGATCCAAGTACAATATTTGCTGTATAAGGAAAAGATAAAATGCATGATTCACTGTTTATATTTTAATAAGAAGTACCAGGAGTCTATCTGAACCAAAACACTAATAATCACCGGAACTTTTCCAAATAAATTTAGGGTCAATCATGCTGACCTCCCATGTAATTATGCGTAATGAAACAAAGATCTCTTTTTAGTTTTAAAATTACAAATACCCACTTTTGATCATCGAAATTAATCAAAATTGAACAAAATTATAAAGAAACTTGGCTAACACCATGCATAATACAACAACAGTTTTCAAACAGTTCTCTAAAATTTGAATTATAACATCACTTAACAGAAGGGGATACCTATAACGTAGGAATAAGTTACTAGAGAGGTATGTTTAATTTAAAAACCAAGAGGAAGAAATATTTCCGTGATTTTACATAGTTATAGGGGAGGGCATTGTTACTATTGCAATAAATACTATATACCATGCGTATTATGCTGCTCTAGAAGATCAAATGCTCCTAAAAATTGTATCTCTACAACTATGTGGACTATGTTATCGAGCCTAATTCAACTGACCAGTATAATATCTCAAAGTCAGACACTTGACTCGCCTACAAATTATACTATGTCCTTTATCTCTTAGTACAAGAAGTTACCTCAATTCTACTATTTTATATACCCCGCAATTCCTAAATTAAAAACCTTGATCTACCAGCACTTCATTTGTGTTATTTATATACCTATTTACAAACTAAACCAACAGCTTAGCTTTCGGATCTTGACTGAAGATCAAATGGTGGATTAAATTTATAATTAAATCAGGAAATGAATAGGCAGCACAGGAATTAATTCATCTTCTCAAGGAAAATCAACTATAAGCATCATTGATTTGATTTATTTCCCAATGCCATGACCCGTCCAAAAAAATCACAAGTGCAGAAATTATATCTCGTATTGAAATCAAACAACATCAATTCAACCACACTCAAAACATAAACAAATAATTCTTGCATCTCTATTCTTTGAAAACAAAAAATAAAGAATCGAACTTGCAGTAAATACCAACCTAACCATTGCGCCCACTGCGCAAGCACATTAGAAAATAGCAGCGTCCAATGCAGGTGAACCTTATTCCTTTCATCATCCAAAATACCCGCAAGTGTTTGACCCTTTCATATCGCAAATTGCACAAAATATTCAATGAAAAAAAAAAAAGCATCATATACACCAATTCAAATGAAAATTAATCCAAACTTTCACTTCTCATTCAATTTTTTGACATTTATCAAGAATAAAAGTACCTCGGAGTGTTTATCATAATCGTAATCTCTATTTCCGAGCAATGGCTCGTTCAGCGCTTCGATTCTCGAAGACTCGTAACGATCACCCCTTCCCCCATCAACATCTCCGTGGTGTAGCCTCCGTCTCAAAGTTCGGGAAGTCATCAAGAACGCAACTGAAGATTTACCAAACGGGGTTCACCTGATTCAAACACAACAACATCGTGAGCAATCCGAATCAGGAAAACCCTAATCGCAGAACCCAGAAACAAAAAAAATTCAAAACCGAATCAAATTATTGGGGGAAAAAATAGTCAAATTACATACGAGTAGAATTTGACAAGACGAGAAAAGCGGTGCTCCGCAAATTGGGAAAAACCCTGGATAAATACTGATTCGAAAACCCTATTTTAATCAATTCTTTAATCCCTCTCCCTCCTCTCTCTCTCTCTCTCAGGGTTTTGCTCTATCTTGCGTATCTTACTCGATTTACTTTCTTCACAACTAAGATAGCCATTAATAATTTGATCCCAAGAACGTTGAAAATATGATTTTGAAGAGTTTTGCTTTTTCAGTTATTTTATTTTGTTTTTGTTTCCATTTTTTAATTTTAAATGAAAAATATTTTATCTATACCATTATAAAAAGAAATTAATTTTTTTAATCTAAAATAACAGTTTTTTATAATTTTACAAAAAGTTATCATTCAACTCTACATGAAATAAATAGAACCATATACAATTATGGCTAATCTATACTATTATAAAAAAAAAGCCACTTTTATATCTAAAATGATAGTTTTTTTTTGTAATTTTACAAAAGTCGTCCTTCAATTCTATATAAAATAAATAAAACTATACAAAATTGTGGCTAATATTGAAAATTCCCATTAAATTAGTTCAATTCGGATACTAAGTTTTGATATGTTAATTTTATCCTTTTAATTAGTAAACACATGTAACAAAGAAGTAAATAGAAAGAAAAATATTGTAATATCACAATCCAATTTAAAAATTTATTTTCTCAACCCACAAAGTACTTTCTCGATTATTTTAAATTTTGAAAGTTGAAACCTATTTTTAATAAAAAGTTCATTTAAATCAATAATTAATGCTTTTAGCTCTCTCTCTCTCTCTCTCTCTCTCTCTCTCCCTCTCTCTCTCTCTCTCACACACACACACACACAAAATAATTTCTCTAATTACAATTATCCGACTTTTTTTTTCTTCTTTTGTGTTTATTTCTTTATCACATAATTTTATTTTATATAATTATTTTATTTTTAGCTTATTAGTATTTAATAAATTATGTCAAATAGTTCTTAAAAAGTATTCTTATAAAAGAAATTTAATAATATATTTATATTTTGATCCTAAAATAATTTAAGCACTAAATTAAGGTATATAATTTTTATATCTTGCACACACATAGAGTGTGCGACATTGCTAGTTATCATAAATGCAAATTCAAACATTGGTAACTTGGTAGGGCTGTCAATTGGCGAATTCGATTTGAATTTAAGTATTTTTCAGTAGGATTGTCAATGGGTCGTATTTGGAATAAATATGAAAAATTCGAATTCAAATTCTATAAATTTTTTCAATATTTGAATTCGATTTGAATCCTATACGATTTACATCCAATAAAAAATTTGAAACCCCATAAGAAATCCGATCTAATTAACGGTTAAAAGATTGACACTTAAAATCAAGTAACAAATTAAAAAAATATATATTTCTTTTGTAAAAATTGAAATTTTAATTAAGTAGAAAATTATTTTAGAATATATATATATAAAAACTATACATTATTTTGTTAAAAAATACTCTGAAAAATAAAAAATAGTATATTATTAATTATTATGGTTTATATATTGCATTCTATTAAAGTTTTTTCACTAATATTATATACATAAAATTATTAATCTAATAAAAACTATCATTAAAGTTCGAATTTGGATCTTTAATGGATCAAACTGCTTCATTTTATATCACATCCATTTTATTTTGAATTATGGATATTTATAACTGAGTGTGATCCATGGGCCATTTTAATCAATCGAATTGTGTGGTTGGCACGATGGCCGTGGCAGCCACAAGATTGTGAGTAGGGGACAACCACCTAATCTGAACTGGATAGGTTCAAAATGAATGAAAATGTTGGTGGATAACTTTCCCCCAAGCAAAATTAGGTTTTGACTATACTTCGATAGATAATATGCTGTCGTCGGTCGGTGAGGGACTTTCCACTGAGTAGATAAGGGTTAAAATTTGTTCTAATACCATGTTATGATTAAAATATATAAACTAACCATAAAAAAAATTAAATATGTAAAGTGAAGAGAGAACAAGTGAAACAAAAGGATTACATAGTTTGGCCAACTCAACCTGAGTACATCTATGGGACAAAAGCCCATAGGCTTATAACCTCTTCTTTCTCTCTTGATGGGTGGTCACAATGACCACTTATTTATAGGAATCGTCATTGGTATTTTAAAATTATTATTGACACTTCATATTTATAACTTTTTGTATTGAAAATTGACTAAATTACTCATTAATCTTCTAAACGCTAATTTTATTAATTTGAATGACATATATACCATTTACTTCATTGTTTAATCATTTTCTTTAATTTGTTGTTTTGCTTTTTTTTTTTGTCCTACTTAATACAAAATAAATATTACTGGTAAAATATTTAGGTCATACATAAAACTTCTAATGGATGCCTTTTACTGAGGATTAATGTTAGGCCCTCGTACCATAAAAAATGAGAAGAATCCACAATTTGAGAAATTCACCTTAAGTATCTTTTTTTTTTTTTTATTGAGTAAGAGGCATTTTTTTATTATATTTATTTCGAAAAGTCTTTTGAAGATTATCAAGTTGATCAATCCATAAATTTTGTTTATTTAATAACATATGCCTAAACTCAAAGTGTGAGCAAAAATTTTAATAAAATAATAAAACAATATGAAAAAGAAATCAATTACTCCATTTCCATTAGATTAGATGAGTTGTAAGAATGGTAAAATTCTAAATTTTTTTGGTAGTCTTGCTATTCATTGGCTTTATTATCTTTTCAAGTCAAAAATCACTATACTATATTAGGAATAGCTAAACCCTGTGTAGAATGAAAGGAATTCATTAAACCCACACATATGTGAATGATAATTCCTACGAGAATGAGTATTCCCACATTTGAACTATACCAAGCGTGCCATTATGAATGGGCGTGAATGGGAATGCCAATTTCATTCCCATTCATTTCTTGCATATTAGTCATGCCATATATATGTAGCATTTTGTCCCTTGTAGCAATTAACTTTTTTAGTCTCTAAATTCATGAATATCACCTATCCACTTCCACTATTCACATATTTTTAATTTCTTTCTTTTCTCCTTCTCTCTCCACTATCAATATATATTTTTTAAAGTCACTTTTATCATTTCTTTTAATTTGTTCTTTCTTATTTATTTGTTAATTTTATAGTTTAATTTTTATTTTGAACTATTTTTCTATAATAAATTTACTAAAATACATTATAAATGATTAAAAATATATGTAATTATGTATAAAATCCAATAAATATTTTAATTTCATATTTAGAATTTAAACATATAGTTAAATTATATTTTATTTTTGTTTTGCACACACATCAAGTGTGGCCAACCAACTAGTAAATATAAATGCACATCTCTATTTTGTTCACATTTGTTTTAAGCATACTTCATTTGCGATGACCTCTTATCCTAGAGAAAATTGCATGGGGAAAATATTTTCTAGTGGACTCACTGTTAATCCAACTTTAAGCTATAGAAGGCATTAAAAGTCCATTTGAATGAGCTTTTTTTAAGAGAAGATTCACCTTTTTTTTTTAAACAAAAAAAAATTAGAGCAAAAAAAGGTGTAGTTGGATGGGCTTTTTAAAAAAAATAGAAGCCAATAAAAATTAAAAATAGCTTTTTTAGGAAGCTACCTAAAGTAACTTCAAATAAAAGCACATTTTAAAATATTTTTAATTATTGTATTCAAATATAAAACTGATTGACTTAAAAAAAACTCTATTAAAAAATATTATTTGAGAAGCACTTTTTTTTTAAATCCATCCAAACATGCCCTAACTCTGACTTGTGCGGTGGCCATATTCGGAAATCAGCTATGACTTTACAGTTTGGTCATGTTTGGCATATCTATCCGAACTCCTAAGATGGACATTAAACCATCTTAAATATTTATCCCTTGTGTATTAATTAAATTTAAAAAATCAAGCAAATTGACCATAATTTCAAGTTTAAGCATATAATCATCAAAAGGGGAAATTCAGTTTTTTCATAATTATTTTTCATCCAAAAATTTATTTTTAACTAACCGCTACATGTGATGAGCTACGATGCACAGACACGGCCAAAAATGACACCGTGCAATGTCGAACACAGACAAGAATCCGACCCGGCCCCGATACGTGTCTGACACAACAAAAATGTGTCCGAAAATTAAAAAAAAAGAAAAAAAATCTGACATGGTATCGGACACAACTGGGACACGGTTGGGGCTTTTTTGATATATACAAAGTTTAAATGAGGTCTTTTTTAAAATTTTAAAAAATTTAGTGGAAACACTGAAAATAACAAATAATTTTTTTAATCATTAAATCTTATAACCAAATTAAGAGGTGTTTGTTTTAATGATAAATATTACTATTTATCTATCACATATTTTAATTTAATAAATTATAAATATATAATATAATATAATTTTTTTTAATAACCGTGTCAAAGCCGTGTCGTGTTTTAAAATTTTGAAATTTTTCATGTCGCCATGTTCGTGTCGTGTCGTGTCGTGTCCCCGTGTCCGTGTCCGTGTCTGTGTCTGTGCATCATAGGTGATGAGAGTTCAATAAACGTACTTATTTTTTTGTCTTCTGAAATTTGCATAACTACATTTCGAGAAAAAAAATTCTCAATATTTATACGAATTAATTGCATGCACTGTTTGTTCTAACAAGAGAATTTGTTTTAACCACAAAACTAATAACGTCAGTGTCATTTGGGGTTGTAGTTTAGTAGTAGAGGTTCGAATCTAACACCATTGAACTCCCGTGTTTGAATCTTCTTGTCCTCTCGCTTCATCTTTAGGTGAGAGTGTGTATGCCTAAGTCACATAGTTCTCCTATCACCCCGCCGCTATCGACTCAGTACTCGAACTGGCGAATTGAGTGCTCAATTCTCGCTTTAACACGACTTGAGATTTATTAATCATTGCATTAAGTTTTACTAATTGCGCTTAGACATAATAATAAAAAATATTAAAGGTTTGATATTAACTCAATAAATAAACACTTCCAACAATCTTTTTGATTTAGCCTATTGAGAAAAATTAATACATATCTTAATTAAATGATGTATAAATAAACTTCTACTGATGCAATTAGTATCTAGTAATTTTGATTGCTGGATAGTAAGTACTTATATGAGGACAATAAGATACTTTTTTTAGCGTACTCTTGAAACTAGCTTTTTGTGTATAAATTAAGCATTTGTATGAAAAAAATTTAGGTTATAAGAAAAATTGACAAGTTTAGTCAATAACATTAAATTATCAATGTTATACTTAAACTATAACATTTAATAAAATTATCTTTGCTCATACTACCTTTTCAAATGTAGTTTGTGTTAAATATATATAATTTATAATTATATATAAAATATTTTTTTAATTAGACGCTTTAAGGCGTTTTCATACTTAATTCTTTTTTTTTTTTAACACTCACTCACAGCTGCACTTGCTCACGCACGCGCATTCATTTTATGTGACTTAGGTTGAAAAAAAAAAAAGAAAAGAAAAGAAATCACTGGGCTAGTAATGCCTTCAAACACACCCATAAAATGTAATTCCAAATCCGTAACATTAACATAACGAAATTTTCACTCAACGATACATAGAAAAAAAACTAACATTAAGCAAATTGAGCTAAATCTCGTTTTTAATCCCATAGCTTAGCTCTTTTTCATTACTGGTTCTCACTAATTACGAATTTTCAAATTTAGTCATATATCTTTCTTTTTTTTTTTTTCTCTCTCTCTCTCTAGAATTTAGTCAGTTTCCATTTTCCATTAATATTTTGGCGGCAAATTATTTCGAAAGCGTGTGATTCCACCATCAAATGCTCACATAAAAGTGGAGAACGACTAAAAATTGAAAAAAAAAAAAAAAGAAAATGAAAAATATGGGATAAACCTAAAATTTTGTATTCAATGAGACCAAAAACGAAACAAAGGCAAAATCACGGGATTAAAAATGACATTTGCCCTGTCTTGAGCTCTCACACGTTCCCATTGCTCCTCTTAGCCTTCGCTGCATAGCAGCAAATGGGGCAAAGTTTACGCTACAAGCTGCTAGATTCATTAATCGGGCGATCATACTTAGTAAGCGATGCGATTTGGGACGAATTAGGGGTGATGCTAAGGTAGCACCAAAGAGCAAACCCCATCAAAAATGCAAATACTATAGACGTTGTGCTAGTCTCTTAGACATGGTTGCTAGCTAATTGAGTTTCAATTTACTTGAGTTTCTTGGGGTTGAAGTGATTGAGCATTCTTGCATGTTTTGGGGGTTTATATAGGACTTATAGCAAATATATTTGATTATAATTTTCCAATTTAGTGAAGTTAAATAGAAATTATTATTTCTTAACATGAGTCGGCATGCACAAGGGTATCGTCCTTTTTTTTTTTTTTTTTGGCAGGAGCCTTTAATGTATTAAGAAATATTTTTTAATTGATTTGAAATTATAATTTGTTAAATAGAGGCTAAGTTAAGCATGTTAATACAAGAGGATGGGCCTTTTCTAGTCTTGCTCTTTCTTTTTTGGACCTCTACTTAGATTTAGTCGCTAGTTTATTTTTCTCAAAGATGTTA
This sequence comes from Petrea volubilis, assembly GCA_026212405.1. NCBI lineage: Eukaryota > Viridiplantae > Streptophyta > Magnoliopsida > Lamiales > Verbenaceae > Petrea > Petrea volubilis. The sequence goes on along the minus strand of CM047885.1, from coordinate 11,202,977 downwards.
AAGAAAAATTCGATTTGTTTGATTTTTTTTTTTTTGAAAATTATCAATTAAATATTTAATATTTATTTTCCCCTTTCTTTTTTTTTGGATTAATTATACTTTGCCCCCTTGAACTATACCACTTTTATTATTTACCCCTCTAAACTACAAAGTGTAACATACCCACCCCCCCCCCCACCCCCTCTCAATTATTTTTTTAGACAAAAGTACCCTCATTCATGTCTATTTGTATACTTTTATTATATTTGTAGTATTTAGAAACTTATATTAAGGTTAAAACTTTTTTATGAACTATAAAAATATATTGTATAAATATTCTATTTTTTAAAAAGTATTAATAACTTTAATTCAATTAGAAATTAACTTAATTGATTTGTATTTTTTAAAGTATGAAAAAGAACAGCCCTAGTTATTTGAATTTAATGAATTAATTAACTACTTATTTAAAATGAAGCTTAACTAATTAGAATAGAAAAATAAATATATATTTATTAATTATAACTTAAATATTTGCTCTTCTTGAATTATAATATACTTAAATAAAAGTGCATTTTTTTTGAATAAAAATATGAATAAAAAGAACATGGATAAATTTAAATTAATTAAAATATGGACACCACCCTTTTTCATTAAAAGATCCTACCATTTATTTTTACTTAAAAGTAAAAAAATAATAATTTTAATTTCCAATAATTATTTTTTAAATGTTAATATAAACTTATTGCTTTTATTTTTAATATTTGAATCACAATTATTCAATTACTTTTATATATAATATAAAAACTAGTTTTTGGATAAATAATAGTTTAAAATTGAATTCAAAGTACTAATTATTCTAAACATTTTGTGTAATCTTTTATGTATATATATACATTGTTTAATTTTTAAGTATATAAAGAAAGGGAAAGAGAAAGGGCATTTTTGTACATATTTTTAATAGAGTGGGGTTAGTTTTACATTTTAGGAATCGTTTACATTCACTAAGAAAAAGAATCTTTATATTCTTTTTTTCTTATCGCGACCACTCACCAATGCACGTGGTGTGTATTGATGAGTGTAACAGAAGATGTAACACAATTATGTAACAGAAGATCCGAATTGCTTGTTTTTCAATATACTCAATGTATTTAGTTGGTTTTTTATAAGCCAAGTTTTGGTACATGAAAATAGGCATGCCATGTTGATTGCATTGTATACAAACATCTTGGGTAGGTTCTTTAATTAAATATAAGCATAAAATGATTTATTTTATTATATTGTTCTATGTCCTGTATATTGCTGTTGTCATAATCAGAACAAATTCTATGCATTCCCCATTTAAATACACATACATAGCAATATTAAATGTGAGAAAAATTTTGTTTCTCGTATCATAAGTTAAGCCCTAGTCAATTTTTAGTATCATTATTTAAAAATGTGTCATGTTTTTGTAGCATAACTTTGGTTTTTTTTTTTTCTCTCTCAATATTGGTACATGCGTGCTAACTTCCATCAAATTGTTATCAAAAAAGCACGCGAAAATTACGTGAGACAATACTAAGTCCGTCATTTAAAGAGAAAATTCTCATTTTTCATCGCATAAATTAGGCTTTAATTTTATTTTGGGTATATTGCGTTAGCATCCCAACGTTTGGGGTGTTTTGTACTTTGTCACCCAACTTTTGTAAATGTGCACTTTGCCCCCCAACCTTTATCATTTGTTCCAATGGTACTTTTTCACTGTTTGGATGGAATCTTTGTGGAATATTCGATCATATTTCGGGGAATATTGAGGAATATTCCATCGGAATAGTGTGAAAAGTACCATCAACGCACAAATAATAAAGGTTGGGGGGCAAAATGCAAAACACCCCAAACGTTGGGGTGCTTAACGCAATATATCCTTTTATTTTTTATTTCATTTCAACTTCGGCAACATTATTTCGTCCCTAAGGACGAACGTAACATCTCACATATGTGATTTTCACATATTTGTTTCGTTAAGAATTTAAAGGAAATTGACAAATGTACTAACATCGAGAAAAAAAAAGATATATGGAATAAAATTTAAGATTCAAATCAAATCATATGACCAAAATTGGACAGAGCTTGAATTTTAGTACCAACAATGATATTTCCCCTTCAAATTACACAATACAAACCCAATATATATGTATATATATATATATGTATATATATATATGTATGTATTGAAATTGTTGAATTCATTTTATACTACAATTCAAGTGTACTCATAATAGCAAATAGATCAAAACATGATGTTATGATCATCAATTGGCCAATGCCTTTCAATACAATCAAACCATTAATTTGTAACCAAACACATAACATGATCTAGCACAGTGAGATTAATTCTCATTTAACATCAATACATAGAAAGAAAAAAAAAAGTAAAATACGAAGTGGAGAAATTACAAATAGAATGAATTAAATCACAGGGTCCCATTTTGATTTTTGCTTGTAGCTCCACAGCAAAACCCGCAAAGTCTTGGAGCACATTTGCAGTAACATTACGTACAGAGACAATCTTGTAATTTCCGGCAGTACTTCTCCGGTGGACCGGCGATGATCGCATGGTCGTGCTGTTCGAGCGGACACCGACGATGTAGAAAACAGGGCTTTTCAAATCATAACTTTATGCCGCGTTTGATGTATTGCATTTTATGTCGCATTTATTTCCTTAAACTACATAACGTAACAAATCTAACCCTTAAACTACAAAATGTAACTATTTAAGAGACTAAAGTAGTTATTAAATGACCCTCTCTTTTTATATAGGGCAAATTTTGTTTACACTCTTTGAGGTATGATGTAGTTACAAATTAATGTCTCTTGTTTTAAAAATTACAAATATCCTATCGAGGTTTAGGACCTTTTTGTAAACAATGATAGAAATGTTAAAAAGATACAGACACAGTAGTCAACCTGGCTATTAAGAAATGTGCCTCGTGTAGCCTGATAAATCCCTCAATTTTATTATTCTACCAACCTTTGCAAAGTAATTTCATTTCATACCACTACAACCACCACCGACATTACCATCTATAATTCGATACTGCCGCTATTTTTAATTTCTTTAAAATTGGCTTTATATATAACTTCTATATCTTGGATTTGTTAAAAGCGTGCGAATCTCATATCAAAATCATGTTAAAAACAATAGAAATATAACTCACAATTATATTCCGCCTTAACGAATGCTGAATTTTCTTAAGCTTATACATACCTCAAGCGGGAGTATTTGTAATTTTTAAAACAAGAGGAACTAATTTGTAATTACACCATACCTCAAGGGGTGTAGACGTAATTTGCCCTTTTACATAATAACATACATAGTACAGATAATGATACAATATTCAGACATGATCATCTAATGGCTTCAACACATCAACCCTTATGTAACCAATAACCAAATACATAACATTGATAGCACAAAATACACAACAACATTGATAGCACAATGAGATTCTCTAACTATTACAACGCTAATACATAGAAAAAATTAGCAAGCATATATATATATATATATATATATATATATATATATTATATCATGAGATTTATTACACAGTGACATTATTTTTTCTTATAGCCTCACAGCAAATTGGGCAAAATCGACCACAACCGCAAGCACATTCACAGAGACAATCTTGTAATTTCCGGTGGTACTTCTCTGGTGGACCCGTGATGATCGTGCCGTTCGGATGGACACCGGCGATGTAGAAATCGGGGCTTTTCAGATCATAACCAGTGAAATCAATATTCATCGGGACGATGTTGTCCGGGAAAGGAGTACTTCTCAGATAGCACCAGAATATTGCAAATCCCATGAGAAATGCAAATAGTATTGGGGCTGATTTAGGCTTAGACATGATGGTTTGCAAATTTGTAATTAAGTTTATTAATGGCTCTCAAGTTTGTGAGGGGTGAAGTGATCAAATCCATGCATGTTTTAGAGGTTTATATATAGAGTGTTGTAGCAAACATTTTTTTTTGGTAGAATTTGGAATATTAGGGTATCTTGATTTTTGTGTCCTACACCTTTGTTTTTCTGGGGTTTAGTTACAATTTGTGTTTCTGAATTGTATATTATGTCGCGTTTATCCCCCTAAGCTACAAAATGTAATACATCAGTTCATAATGTATAGATATTAGGGTTTGTTTTTTTTTAAAGTGATATCAGGATTTGATGGGCTGATATGTTACATTTTATAGTTCAGAAAGATAATCCGATATAAGATATAATTTAATTAAGGGTGTAGAATGTAACCAACCCTTTTTTTCTTTGTTTTATGTAGTAGGTAAAGTTACAAAACATAACAAATTAATCAGATCCTGAATTGTATATATATCTTATGACAAGTTGATGTATTATATTTATAGTTTAGGAATATAAATGTGACATAAAATATAATTTAGGAGCATAGAACGTAATCAAACCTTTTTTTCTCTTTGTTTTATGTAGCAATATTAGAGTTCTAAGAAATATTTAATTTGTTGGTTCATATTATTTGTTAAATATTGTTTCAACATATAAATACAAGAGGATGGGCACTTCCAGCCGCTCAGTGAGAATCTGCCCTTTTTGTATATAGCATTTCATTTTCTTTTCCTCATCAAAATTCTAGTAAAACGTTGGTATAATTGCCGCACATATGAAGATCGTGTCACAAACAAGCTTTTAAGAGTATCTTCCGTCTCGAAAATATTGCAGAGAAAAATGAAAAAAAAATAAAAAGAAAAAAGAAAAGCAATTCTATAACTTTATTTTTTTTCTAGTGAAATTGTGGACAAGTTTTATGATAGGATCCCCTAAGTATTTGTGAAATTTCTTTCAATACTATAGGTATATCATTATGCTTCATAGTTTTGTTGTTCATTGATTGATATTTCAGTAGTGTAGTCATCTCTTTCAAAAAGAAATGAGATATTGGGCTCAAATAACACCTAATATTGGAGTAGATTTGGAGCTATTCGATCACTACCTGATAATAATTTAAATTCAGGGTTATTTACTTTTATAGTTAAAATTTGAATACTGATTTGATTATCATTTAATTAAATATTTAAGAGTAACTAAGAGTCCATTTGGATGGGTTTAAAAAAAAAAGTACTTCTCGGATGGTGCTTTTTATAATAAAGCTTTTTTTAAAACCAAGCAGGTTTGCGTTTAGATACAATGATTAAAAGTGTTTTAAAAGTGCTTTTATTTGAAGATACTCCTAGTAGCTTCAAGAACAAAAAAAAAAACCATTTTTTGGCTTTTTTTCTGGCTCCTTCTTTCTTAAAAAAGTCTATCCAAGCATAATTTTTTGGCCCTGAAGTGCTTTCTTTAAAAAAAAAAAAAAACAAGTGTTTCTCCTCTTTAAAAAAGCACATCCAAACGAGCTCTAAATTATTTTAATTTAAACCTTAAAAGTAAACGACCAATAAAGGATATCTTCTAGAGGGAAAATGAAAATGATCAAATTATTCGAAACAAAAAAAAAAAAAAAAAAAAAAATCCTTCCTATTTTTTTAACTAAAAATTTAGGAACCAAACGTAGGGTCAAACTTTTAAAATAAATTCTTTTACTGGTACAAATGAATACTATCAATAATTAGAGACAAAGAAATGGGCAGTTTTAGCCGCCTGATTGGAATCCTCTTACTTGCTCTTAGTCCTTTATCCCAAACATAGATTTAGATGGCTTTTGAATTGTTTTTGTTTTGATTGAACTGCAAACAGCTTTGTAAAATGTAATTTTAAGTTTATGAATAGGCTGTTTAATTTGGAATTGCTTTGTAAAATGCATTTTTAAGTTTCTAAAAATGATGTTGAATTTGGAAGTTAATTTTAAAAATGATCATGAAATGAATATTTCCAGAATTCGTTTGAATGAAATTGTAGTGAAGCGTAAAACACAAATATATATATATATATATATATATATATATATATAGAAACGTAGAACATAGTGACACAAACTCAATGATATCCCACATTTCGACTTCAATCGATACATGAAATGGTTAAAACCTAACAGCAATAATGCAGAAAAAGCCTAATTGTCTCTGTAACACTAAATCTCAAATTCTACAATTAGTTTACATTATCTAACAATTTGCGACGGACCCTTTCTTAAAACAACATGGTCCAAACCAGAGGACAGTTCACTACATCAAGAACTCCTAAAAAGTTACCACAACATTAACAGCAATACTATCAATAAACGAAAATGACAAAACAGGCCCCACACCCCCGGTCCGTGAACACCGACTCACTGCCTGTGTATAGGTGGGGTCGGCGGCTGATGGCTTTGCCCGTAAAATTCAACGCCCACCGGCCTGTAATATCCCCCGCTCACGGACTGCTGCGCTGGTGGCTGCTGGTTCGGCTGAGGTGGAGGTGGTGGGCCCGGCCAAGAAAACCCCATGGGCCCACCGGGCCCCGCCTGTACTACATTGCCAACACCATAGCCGTAGGGCAACCCCATTGGCGGGGGAGGTGGGGGTGGGGGGAGGAATGGAGTTTGCAGTTGGTTCGCCTGGGAGGAAGCTGGGGGCACATTAGTCATTTCCTGCTGCGAAGTTGGAAAATAGGACGAATCAGCTCCCTCGGGGTGGTCCAATTTCTGCCTTTTCAAGCCGGTGCTCATCGAAGCAGCCTCCTCAGCCACGAGGGACGAGAGAATAGATGTGAGCATTTGTGCTGACGAAGTTGAGGCGGCTAGCTTTGCAGCGACTGCAGCAGCCGTTGCCTTCTTGTTGTCTTCTTCCTTGGAGCTCACAAATGAAGTTAATGGATTTGCGGGCGAAGGCAAAGTCAGATTGCTCGTCGCGAGGGCAGGCAGAAGAGGAGCCGATTCAACCGCATGTTGGTTCAAAGTTAGTGGAGCGGAGGATTGGGACGTTAGTTGGAGTCTCATATTAGTCGCTTCCTCAATCTGGCCCCGAGCAACCTGCACGTTGATAAATACGTAAATGCCATCGTTGTTTCCCCCTAAAAACGCTAACGGCAGGGGGTAGTTTGTTAAAAGGCACATTTTTTAAGGGGAGGTGTTAATAATATCGAAGGCGAGAGGGAGGAGTCCGGAATTTATCAGATCCCCCAACGGGTTGGACCCATTGGACCCAGTTTTTATTTTCAATATATTTCATAAATATTTCTTCAAAAAATTAAGGCCGCCGTGACTCCATAAAGATCAAACGAATTAATAGTATTATGAAAGAATCAATTATGTACATAAATTTATACGTGCAAGTTAAAAATTTCACTTTTTAATTTTATATAGATTAGAAGCATAAATTATTTATTACTATAATATAATTAGCTTAATTTATTGAAATATCTATGTGATTTTATACATAAATATATTTATATATAAAATAAATGTAGAATGAATTACACTAACACACCCTCTAAGTTTTCTATTTTACTGAATTCCCCTCCATCTTCTAAAATTACACTAACCTCTTCTCTGAATTTGTGTAATTACAAGACCAAAAGGAAAAGTATAAAATGACTTAATTACCCTCATCTAAGAATAATTAGAAAAAAAAATAAAAATATGAATTTTCAAAAGGATTTGCCCCTTCAAGGTAAATGCATTATTTCAGTGGGTGTGTCAATGTAATTAACCCTAATATATATATATATATAGAGAGAGAGAGAGCGAGAGAGAGAGGATGGGGGAGGGTAGAGAGAGAGAACCTACAAGTAACTCATTGCGAATCTGCTCCAGCTTCGATTCCTGCAAAGCTATAATGAGTCAAAATTTGTGAAGTCTTCAACTTTGAACGCATACTATGTCATTCCAACCTCTCTTAAATGCATTAATACCCGTTTGGCTGAGTTTTTAAAGAAGAGAAGCACTTATTTTTTTTGAAAAAAGAACACTTCAGTGAAAAAAAAAATTGTTCAGCCGGGCTATTTTAAAAAAACTGATGTCAGAAAAAAAGCCCAAAAATGGCTTTTTTTAGGAGCTATCTAGAATAACTTCAAATAAAAGCACATTTAATCACTGCATCCAAACGCAAAATCACTTGGCTTAAGAGAGAGAAAATAAAGAAAAAAAATAGAGTGCGGATTGAAAAGCACTCTTTTTTTAAGCCTATCCAGGCTGGCCCTTAGACACAATCCAGTACTTGCAATAACCGTAAAGCTCATAAAAGTTCATCCTACTCGTTAATTTGCTATCCGTTTCTCTCATTAAGATTTCAGTTTAACCATTCCGGTTATGATTGACATCATTTTACATACATTGATAAAAACAAATCTTAGTGAAATTAATATTTCATCATATCCATGTAACCGAAATTAAGACACAGAGAGAATATAAACGAAAAAATTAAACCATACTTGATCCTGAAGTGCTTCTCTAAGCTGAGAAACGAGGGCGACTCTAATCGCTTCATATTTTTCAAGTTCGCCAATGCTTTGCTGAATCAAATTCTCCTGTTTCTGTATATTATCTACAACATCAGAACTGTGCAAGTTTCCTGAAGACAAAGCTAGAAGATCGGTATCAGACGTTAACAAATACTTAACAAACATCTACAAACCTCCCCTCTTAGTTTTCAAATAACAAAATAGCCCTCTTGACTCTTGAAATTAAATCAACAACGGAAAGAAAAAAATTACAAATAAATTTGAATAACATCATCCAAACATATGAGAAAACAATTTGAAAAGTTCACTAAATTTTGAAATATAACATCATTTACTATGTGTAATAATTAACACTAGCAATATTGACTCACTCGACGTGTGTACATAGTGAAAAACAATATAATTTAGTGATTTTGGGAGAATCTATAATATCAAAATATTTTAAACTATTTTTAATACATTTATTAAACTAGTGATAAGTGAAAATAAAATAATGTAAAATTAAAAATAAAAAAAAAACTAAGAAAACAATTATAAAGAAAGTAAGAGACAGAAAAGAAAAAGAAAAAAGATATTGAAGAGTACAAAGAGATGAAAGAGGGGGGAGAGAGAGAGAGAGAGAAGGGAAAGAAAGTTAGAACGTGGAAAAGGAGAGAAGAGAGAGAAAAGTAAATAAAAAATTAATAAGAAAATGACAGACCAAAATAATTGATAGACCAAAAATAGTTACTATATAGGGCTCTCTCTTTATATGATAGTATCGATATTAGATAGTATAGATAAGGGGATAACTGCAAGGTAATACGAGACACAGGAGATATGGATGATTTTGAAACCAAGACGAGATATTCGTATATAGATACAGGGGAGGATGCAGTAATTATCGTTGAGGGGATTAAATTCTAGAGGAAAGTAACTCGTGTCGAACCTTGAGAAGAAGAGTTTACAATATCTTTCTCGATTTCTTGCATAGAAGAAACTGCGTTGCTACATTTATTTAACGCTGCTTCTTCATTGACAACTTCGTCATGTACCAAATGCAAAGCAGTTAAAATCTTTTCCGGAAAACCTCCAACAGCCAATTTCTGGAATCAACAAAGAAAGTGAAAAGATCCTAATCAAAATCAAAAGTGCGGTCATTATAAAAAACGTCAAACAAAATATAGAGAACTTTTAGCCCACAACAGATACAGGTTTTTTCATGCTTACTATTCTCAACGAGGTGGCATCTCTCTTCACCACCTTGATAGGATTTGAATTCTTCAAAGTGTTGACTGGAGAAGGATTCTTCCCCAGCACTTCGTTTTTCAGATTTTGTCCCCTCGATCCAAAAACTTTTCTTTCTTCCCAGATGTCAACCTGATAAATGCACACACACGAGAGAGAGAGAGAGAGAGAGAGATGGCAACAATCAAGAAGATGAGAACAAAGATGATCGACAGAAATTCAGAAAGCTTGTGCAAGTCATAGAAAACTTAATGCACCACCAGTGTATAACTTGCGGAGAAGGGATTAAATCCCATCTGCACTGCAAATTGCAAAAATAAATTTTACAGAATATTTGAATCATATGTTGTCCATACTCCAATTCCGACAACAAGCAACATGGTAGAGTTTCAATTAATTGTCTGCCTCTAATAGGTCGAGTAGATTTCACTATATAAAGGATTAGTTCTTATAGCAACAAATGTGCGTAGTTTATTGTTTGACCACTTATCTCACCTGAACATCCAGAAAGGATAGTAAATTGAATCGCACACAAGCTAAAGTGAAAGAAAAACGAGCCCCAAAAACATGATTTAAAAATTTCAATGAAACACAAAACAGATCATAATCATTAGAATGCAGAATCACTATGAAAAATGAAACACGAGAAAATTTGGTGATGACATATTTAGTGAATATGTAAAAATTGCCACAAATTACATTTATTAAGTGTAACATCCTAATTATATTAATTAGTAAATTCTGATGTTAAATATCTACTTTATAGTAAAATGGTTAATTATGTCATTTTATTCATAAAAAAAACAGAAAGAAAGAAACATACGAACAAGATTGGACTAGAGCTGATGTAGGAATTAACGATATGTTCTTGTCGACAAGAACACTTCTAATTAGCAATGAACTTCTGATTAGAAATGGCCTATGCATTGCTTTGTTTGTCTCCCACTAATGGTTTCTTCCAACTTATATGTGATTAGTTGTGCAAATCTCAACAACTTTTCATGTTTCATCAAATACAATTCTTATCAAATACAGACAAAAGATGAACGCCCGAGTATTGCTCAAGGAAACTGGAGATCTCAAATGTTTTTAGATTTCAAGGAAACAGTTTTGGATAGCCGGCTTTGAGAGTCTATACAGATCCATATAAAATCATTCTTGGTCTATTTTTAGTACCATTTAAAAGTATGTTCTTCAAGCTTTTTAGGGACATAAAGTTCATCAAATTGAACGAGAGAAGAAAGAGTTATGAGAGTTCAAAATAAGATAATCGCATCAAACTTTCGCTAACGGAAACTGAGGAACCATGTTTGACACTCTCTTCAAATCTTGAGAAGATAAATCTTGGTCAATAGTAAACGCATATCAAAAGTTCACATTGCAAGCTTTCTAGTGGTATAAAATATGCTAAACTTGAATAAGTAATGAGTGAGATAAAGAGTTCGAAAAATAGTTCTTTACAAGATTGCCGATACAATTTCACTGTCTAGTCAGTAGCCTACTTTGGGCTCATCTCTGGATCAAACTGTAGGGATTTTCAGGCACCTAATTGGTTTTGGTAACAATTTGAAGCAACAAAAATGGTAGAGAATCAATTTGGAGTAATTTTATCAAGAATTGAGAGTGTTATTGAAGTTTAAATTTACCTACTCAATGTCTTAATCACAGTTTCATATGGCAAGAGTACAAAAACTACCCTTCTTTTCGCAGCAAATTCGTTGCAGGTTTTTGGGGAATGAAAATTTGATTGAATTACACAGGAATGGGGAGGATAGAAGGCTGAATTTGATTTGGAAAATTGACGAGAATTGCACAACTAATTAGACATAAATTGGAAGAAACTGTCGGTGGGAGACAAGCAAGCAATGCATAAGCCAATGCTAATTAGAAATGCTCTTGCCAACAAAAACATGTTGCTAATTCCCACACCGACTCTAATCCGATCCAGTTTCTATGTTTCTTTCTCTTTTATTTTTAATAAATGACAATTAACTATTTTCCTATAAAGTAGATATCTCATATAAGAATTTACTAATTAATATAATTAGGATTTATATTAAGTGACAAAAGATTTTGCATTGCTGCAAAACTGATTTTCAGAGGTCCAAAATCGTATTTAACCTGTTACTATTGACAATTAGTGTCACTATTATAATGACAACTCAATGACAAGAATCGTATCACAATGCGACAGCTCTTTTTATTACTAAGTTGTCACTATAGGAGATCAGTAATTGCAAATAGTGACAACATATAATACTAATAGAGTGTTTGGCTAAGCTTATAAGCTCTTCAAAACATCTTATAAGATGTTTGAGAGCTTATAATCTCTTAAAATTTGTTTGGTAATTTTTTAAGTAAAGGAGCTTATAAGCTCAAAAAATAGGTTGTTAGGAGCTTATCAGCTCCAAAAAAAAAAGTAAGGTACCCCCAACTTTTTTTTGAAGCAGCTTATAAGCTATCTGACATCAGAACATGAAATGACATAAATATCATTATTTTTTTTCCATGTAGCATTCCTACTATCTCCCAAAAATATTTATTTACATAAATTAATTTTACATTATTATTTTTCATTATCATTAGATTTAAAATAAAATATAATCTCTCATTTTTACCAAACATAATCATAACTTATAAGCTCAAAAAACATCTTATAAGCTATAAGATCTTATTTTATCCAAACAGTTTGACAACTTATTGTTGAAATAAGACGTATAAGCTTATAAGCTCTAAAAATATCTTATAAGCTATACGGGCTTATATGCTCTTTAAAATAAGCTTAGCCAAACACCCTCTAAATCTTATCACCTTAAACCATTATATGACAAAATAAAAATTATTGTCATTTAAATAATATTTTTAAATCATTAATTATGCGACAAAAATTATTCACTCTTAATACATATTATTTGTGATAATTTTAGTATCACCATTTTCAAATTTTTTGCAATAAATACTATAAAACATGCCTTTATCTACATTCCATCCTCAAGGCTCAAGAGAAGAAAAACACAGGTGGATCGTGAAATTTACCAGTCTGGAGGCAACTTTTCTGCAGTTTTCATTGCCACTGTCATGAACAACCTTGAGAGCTGCTGGAAGAACCTTCCAGAATTCATTCACAAACTCGCTGCCCTTACGCCTGCTATTTTGCAGGATGTCATTGGACAAGTACAAAAAGGAAACCCGTCTCTCGTGCTGTACAGATTTGAATAATTTCTCCCATGTCTCAACAACTTGCTTAGCATTTTTGCGGTTAGACACGCACCATCGAGACAAAGCTGATCAAAATGTTAAAAGAGAACTTTCTCTATAATGTGAATGTGAACATGCAAATCCATATTGCAAACATAGCATGAAGGATTTTCATATACATGCAAATGATTCTTGGCAACACTCTATTCTCATATATCTTTCAAGAGACTGCATTCATCATAATATATCTTCAAGCAAGTATCAATTGCCCACAAGAAAGTTAAGAGTCATTGACTGGCTATAAAATTAGGGCATCATAAAAAAATTGCATATGCAGCTCCTCCCATAAGTATTAGAGTATTTCAGTAAAAATACAGCCTAAATAAAGCTGCAGCAATCTGGAAAAAAGAATAAAGCATTGTGAAATGCACCACAGAGCACAATGCTTATGGAAGCATCAATGTACAGATGAACTCTATAACCTTTGAAGGCAAACTGAAACTTCTCGTGCACATATACAATTATACATATATATGTCTTTCATTTGTTTTATCAAGGGTTCATCATGGGGGCTTGATATTTTAGTGCTACCTTTGGAACATCAATTTTGATAAGCGAAATAGAAGGAAAATGAAAACGATCAAAAGTTAAAGCATACAGTAGCCTCATTTGAAGCAAATAAAAAAAAAATTTCCTTTGTTCTTTTCCTTTTCTAAAATCCAACAACTAGACATAGCATAGGTGTGTGTGTAGTTGGTTACACTTACAAAACATGTAAACTAACAGTCAGACAAGGAAAGATAAATTGAAAACATTGATCCACTTTCGCTGTTTCATAGCTGCTTGAATGATATCCCCCCAAGTCAACAAATACAGGCTTCAGTATCAAGAAATCATATGTTACAAATGCAGAAAATGAAACAGATAATGTATGATCAGTGATCACAAACTAAGTAATGATTATCTAGACATGCAAGAAATGCATGCCACTGCTAAAGGCCAAATCCAAAAATCAACCAATGAGTTCTCATCTCCAATAAGAAAGGATACATTCAATGCTTTGCTGAGAACTGTTGAGTTTAGACAGCTTCTCAGCCAATAATGTCTCATCGAGAGTCTCATCACCCATTCTGTTTGAGAATATCTATCTATGTATAGAAGTGCCTGCAATAGCATATGAGAATGTTAAAAACCACAAAAAAAAAAAAGAAAGCCAAAAGGAAGTGTTTGGGGTGGTGATGGGTTCAGGGGAAGGCAGAGTGCATCTTTTTTCTCCAAAAATGTATCATTAATAGTAAAAAGAATAAATCTAATCCACGTTAACAATGGTGAGAAAACAGTTTTCCGGTGAAAGAAATTGATGTAACCAAGAATTAGTGATGTAAAAACCAGAGGTAAGTAAAATGATCTCCGCAATTGAACTGAAATCGAGTAGAGAAACTAATGTTATGTCCACAGCTTCTCCCCTAACATTCTACATTGATGTGAATTCAAATTGACATCAGATGGATGTTTGTTTCTCCCGCAAAACTATGCTTAGCATGAATCTATACATGGTTGTGTACTCATAGAATACATATTGTCATACAACATATGCATGTATAGCATCGATAGGCATACGATGGTCATTTTGTAATCGGTTTTCTAGCACGTACACATTATAAGTTTGCAACAATATATGCCATAACAAATTCAGTTTCATATCACTATCCAAGAGAAGCCTAACATACACCGAGGCTGGATACCAGTTACCGTAGCTGGTTTAAACAGACCCATAAAGAAAATCCATCAAAGCGCAGAAGAACAAGAGAGCTTCTTTTCAAACACTTACACTGAAATATTCCCATAAAATTGTAGTTCCAGTTCCCTACTAACTCCAAGAGAGCTCTGAAGAAAAAGAACCATGAAAATAATGAATAAGAAGTTCTAAATATTAATCAAGGAATTATGTGAACTTCTCCAAGGTTTCCTAATAAAAAGTAAGACAAGGAACCAATTCCCAACTATTAAGAGTTACAATTTCTAATAAACTACATGATGTTATAGTCAAAAGCTCACCATCCATGATTTCCATTTTCTTATTATAAAATCCCAATAATTTAATTTAAAGCATTTTCTCCACAAAATTTGGAGCATAGAGTTCTCCTTAAGTTTACAAGAACCTCCCGTATGATTTTCCTGCACTTTGACAATGTAAGAGAAGATCTTCACGAATTTATAAGGTGAACGCTTCTATCTCTGCATATGATACTCTGGGATTAGTAGTTTGGTTGAGAGCAGATGTGGCAAAGCAACTCCTAGTTGTAGATTTTCATATTTCACCAAGTGAGAGAGATTTGTCCGAATTATAGACTTGCATAAAATTACTAAAATTGGGACAGTCAGTGACCTTCCAAATGCTTTATCCAAGGATTACGCTCCACATTCTAGTAGATATATCAAAAGGTAACAATGGTCATCTATGATTATTGAGATAAGAACGGTTTGGAACTAAAAAATCCAAGAGACTTTAAACTCAAAATCCAAGTATCTCAAATGCCAAATGAACATTAACGTGTACATTTTGGATCAAAATGTTTAAGAAGTTAGATTGATTTGTGCCATACATTCAAATTTCACGCAGTTGACAATTATGTATTGCTTCATCTAAAGCCCATTTCCATGAGAGGACATCACTAGTTAGATTAGATTTCATCAAGAGAGAGAGAGAGAGAGAGAGAGAGTTAAGGTTGTTCATGTCCATGACACATTGAAAGATAAGAAAAGTACAGCTCCCATCCCGTTAGTTTTGTAGGCAGCAAATCACAATACTTGGGAGCATTCAAATAGTCGAGTCCCATAAAGTAGGGAGCCAACAAACTTTAGTAAATAATTACTATCAATAAGACATTTCATTGATTATAATGAGCACTTCATGAAACTAAATTTCAAGAAAACTACAACTTCACTGTATCATTCACATCATTTCTACCTGCAAAATGTACAATGACACTGACACACACACACTCAACACTAATACATACAGACACGGGTACCATTCAGTACTAGGAATCCGCTACCTCGAGTTTATGCCCAACTCAAAGAAAACCCGGCGAACAAAACATTCAAAAACTAATACTTCCACCCTGAGCAATCAAGAATGATAACACAAAATAAGCCCACCAAAAAAACTTAAATAAGACGTAGGAGAAAGACATAAACTTGTTCAAATTTATAATGAAAAAACGAAATCTTACCCTCCACTTCAACCACTTCCGAAAAACCCTGAAAGCAAACACAAGAAAAATTAAACAATAACCAAAAAATACGATGAATTAATGAGGATAACAAGTGGGTTTCAAATTATACGTACAGTCGTACAATCTGTGAGTGTATAGACAGAGAGATTGTGTGAAACCAAAAGTATTTTACTTCGAGGGATTTACAAACAGTGAATGGATAGAAAACCCTCAACAAGAATAACCCGTTGTTTTGTATCGCAGAAAAAACAGAGATGCGGCCAAGAGACGTGGGAATCTGGGGCTCAAGTGGAAATGACATGTAGAATCTGGGAAAGAATGAAATTATATAGGAAATTAGGGACCAAAAATTAAATTACAAATACCCCCAGGATGGAAAAATGTTGCCGGAGAGACCTTCTTATTTGTCTCTTTGACCCCAAGAGTTCTTTCAACCATTTTTTTTTTTTAATTTTAGTGGAACGAAATATATTTGTAATAGTAATGTCTAGGCATACTCGATATATATACAAAATAATATATAATTTATTTATATTTTAAATTTGGTAAAATAAGTTTATAAATCTTTATAAGAATTTTTATATGAGTACAATCTCCTTAGTATTTAATAGATTTATGATAAATAAATGGTGAAATAATTTTTTAAAAAGAAAATTATGTAATTAAAAAATAATTAAATAAGAGACTCAAAAAAACGTTAAGCAGTGCAACATTACAGAGAAGGAATAAAAGAGAAAAGAGAGATAGTGCGAAAGTTAAAATATTAATATCATGATTTGACATGTAGGAATTGAGTGGGAATAAAATAGGCATTCCATAGTCTATTCCTAATGATAGGAGTGGTATACTTGAGGTGGAAATTATCATTCCTATATATATGAGTTTAATAATTTCCCCATCGTATATGGGTTTGACTATTTCCAACAATTTGATAATGAACTATATTTTCATATTTTTAGCACAATACTTGATAAATTTATCATGTGTTATAAAGTTTATATTTACACTAATTAAATATTAATAAATACATTAAATATGTATTAAATTATATTTATTATATAAAAACCTCTCTCTATACACATACACATAAATCATATATATATATATATAATTTATATCTAATATTTCATTTTAAAATATATAATATATTAGCATATGCTAACATGTATTCATACACACACATATATGATAATATAATATTAATACTAAATAAGGTATTGATATATTTGATATTCATGGGGAAACATATATTAGAATTATTATTTTAGGCGATATATAGTATATCATATATAGTAAATGCCCGTATAATTATATATACGAACATAAAATAATAGATATTCATGCATACTTTGTAATAAGCACACAAAATCTAATTGATGCGGGTCGAAATCAGAAGCTGGTCGATCTCGGTCGGTTACTCTGGTCGAGTATGTAGGTGAAAGTGTTTGAACAGGAAGTTAACCTGCAACAAGGGAACGGCAATGTGAGCTAGCCGAGATGGACTCATCTAAAACCCTTCGATGCTTAAGTCAGTCGATCGATTTTTGAGGAGATTTGAGCAGAGTGGAGGTGCTAAGAATAATTAATGCGTGTCTCTTACCATAAATATGAGGGTATTTATACTATATTTAGGTAGACCGTGCTCATGTGGGCCCGCTAGGCCAAGTAGGTCGTCTGAGGACTGATGTGGACGACCCATGAGCCTAATGGTAGGGTCCGTAGGTACTAGCACTCCATTAATGAGGTATGGGGTTTGGTGACACCCTCATACCTGGTTTGACGGAACATTAATGATAGCAGGGATCCGTTGGACCCGGCATGGTTTTCGGTCGATCATGTAATCGATCAGGAGGCCGATGAGCTGGGTTCAAGGGGCCGAGGCCATGGGTCCGATCGAGAGGAAAATCATCCTGTCGAGCTCGTCAGGAAGAGAGGTTTGCCAAATCGATCAATATACGGCATTCGGTTGGAATGGTCTCTGAGGAAATCGATAGGGGGAACTAGCGAGCACGTCGTGGAAAAGGCGATCGAGAGGTACGGTCGGAATTATACCACGTCACTAATATATATCATGTATAGAAATTAATATATCATTATATAAAAAAATGTATAATATATACATTTGATGTGGGTCGATTTCCGAGCTGGTCGACACCGGTCGGTTCCTCTGGTCGAGTGTATAAGCTTTGATGTTTGAACGGGAAGTTGGTCCTGCAACAAGGGAATGGCAACGTGAGTTAGCCTAAATGGGTATCGGCTAAGACCATCCGATGCTTAAGTTAGTTGATCGGTTTTGGGGTGATTTGGGCAGAGTAAGAGTGTTGTGTGTATTTAATGCGTGTGTCTTACCATAAATGCAGCGGTATTTATACCATATCCAGGTAGAGCGTGATTAAGGGCCCGTTTGGATGGGCTTAAATAAAAAGTGCTTTTCGAACGGTGCTTTTTATAGTAGAGCTTTTTTTTTAAGCCAAGCACTTTTGCGTTTGGATACAATAATTAAAAGTGCTTTAAAAGTGCTTTTATTTGAAGCTACTCTGGGGTAGCTTCTAAAAAAAGCCAGTTTTGGCTTTTTTTCTGGCTTCTGCTTTTTTCAAAAAGCCCATCCAAACACAATTTTTTTTCTTCGAACTGCTTTTTTTCAAAAAAGAAGTGCTTCTTCTTTAAAAAAAGCCCATCCAAACGGGCTCTAAATCCCTCTCAAAAATACTTTCCTTTGATGGGAGTCAAACTTGGAATCTCTAGATGGCAAAACCTTGAGCCCTCCTCCTCTACCATTTTGGACACATTTAATTTTTTTGTAAAATGAGACTTTAAATTATATTTATACTAATAACTTCGGTTCAATTTTAAATTTTATTTATCAAATTTTAATATTCTTCCTTCAATTTGTTTTCCAAAGATATCTAATATGAATAAAATTACGAAATAATTTTTTTTTTCAATTTAAAAGGACAAAATCAAAAATTTTAATATATGGATAAGATTTACACTCTTTACATTCAATTTTCAAAATTCATTTATCTATTTTTCATATTTTACCTTCAATATTTTTTACAATAAATAATTTTTTAACTCTTAAGCATATATATGCATTGAAGTTAAATAATCAAAATTATATAAATAAATTCTATTTAATCAAATAAATTAATTTTTTTCCTTTTAACTTAAAAAAATTATTTTATTAAGTTATCCATATATTCGATATATTTATTTTGTGCATTAATAATTCATATTACTTTTATTTTAATATCAATTTTTAATCCAAAAAAATAAAAGGAATAAATTATTCTTTTTAAAGAAAATTTTATCTTGTTAATTAATTAATTTTAAAAAGACATTGATAAAAGAATATTTTTAAAAGAAATGGGATAACAAAATAAAATAAAAAAATTTAAAAGAAATGGGATAAAAAATAAAATAAAAATATTATTTTATCAATTTCTTTTTAAAATTAATTAATTAGCAAGATAAAATTTTCTTTAAAAGAATAATTTATTCCTTTTATTTTTTGTGGATTAAAAATTGATATTAAAATAAAAGTAATATCAATTATTAATTCACAAAATAAATATATTTCTTTTATATTTTGAAATTTAAATTGATATTAAAACTCATTTATTTGAATCTATGTGGTGCAAATCTATTAATTTGCCTCAAATTTGACAATAATAGTGGTTGGCAAAGTGGTAGTAGGTGAGGTTGCACTCCTTATCAACCCAAGTTTGAATCCTATAGGGCATATTTTTGCAAATAATTTTTCTACAAGTGAATGACGAAAATGCCCCTACCAAGATCACATGTCATGCACGTGTTACTGTTCCGGTGACCTTTTTGGCTGGAATTCGCTCTCAATTGGTAAAGTACAAAAAATCATGTAGTTTGAATAGTAACTGGAGACAAAAAAAAAAATTAGGTGGCAAAGTGTAAAAAACGTATACTTCGGATGACAAAAAATAATTATCTATATTTTAATTGCCAACATATACAAATTGACGGTGCCTTTGTGAGACAATTGAGTGATAAAAACATCGCCATTGTAATTTGTGACAAGGTTTATTGTAATTAAACTAAACTATGAGAATTGATGTGGCATATTTTGAAGCTACCACGTGGCACAATCTAATCTCAACCGAGCTCATATATCTCCCTAAGGACACAAGTGTGAGCTCGATAGCAATGCTCAGACAAATATCAAGCGTTCATCCCATAAAGGGACCTATGAACACACCACCCCTTGAGCCTCACCCGATCAGCCATCAAGGGAGTTGTATCTGAGAAGTCCGCTCGGCCAAGCTCAAGCA
Source organism: Petrea volubilis (assembly GCA_026212405.1). Taxonomy (NCBI): domain Eukaryota; kingdom Viridiplantae; phylum Streptophyta; class Magnoliopsida; order Lamiales; family Verbenaceae; genus Petrea; species Petrea volubilis. Next base: position 11,182,638 of record CM047885.1, on the reverse strand, counting down.
TCCCCTATCCTAGATTAAGGCATTTAGGAATCCCATGGATACTCATATTCAAGTGGATAGTTGATATTCGATAATCTCAATATATGATAGTTTTAACTTTAATTCTTATTGACTAGTTCACGTTTGTTGACCTTCTTTTGTAGGAAAGTCCATATTCCCCCTCAAAAACATCTTCTTGAGCGGACCATTCTCCTTCATTCAATCGGACACCAAAAATCACCCACATTAATAGTGTTACTATTTTTTTTATAGTAACTTACATACCCAAGGTAAAAAGAATTATTTATAATGATAATTTGAACATAATTCTGATTAATATATTGTTAAAAATATATTTGTAATAAAATAGTTTTGTATCACCTTATATGTAACTAGTATAGTTTTTATATTATCACTTAATATATTAATTATTATTAATATTCTCTTTCTTGCGGTGATAGAGACCCTGTACATATTTATAGAGCTGGGTTTGTTTGTTTGTTTGTTTGTTTGTTTTTAATAGAGGTGGTGTAATTTCATGAGAAACTTCGAAGTAGTATAATGTAATTTTGGTGAGGGGATATATATTTATTTATGGTAATTTTTATATATTTACGTCAATATATTTTCGTTAATTTTCTTTTTTATTGTAGTGGTAGAGATCCTATAATATTCGTAGATGTTGAGTAAGGGACTATTTGGATGAGCTTAAAAAAAAGCTTTTCGAGCCGTATTTTTTATTGACGTGGCATATTTTCGAACGGTATATTCGACCAGTTGCGTGTCACCTCTACTTGTGTTCAAGCTATCTAGCCCGGTTTATTGACCAGTTGCGCCCCTCATTGGTCGAGTTAAGGGTTATTGACCCATCGATATTCCTGATCGATCACTTTATCGACCAAGGCTATATCATATTCACTCAACCCTTGCTGGCATTAAATACTCCGTCAACTCAATGTGTGGGTCAACTACCTAACCTCATACCTCATTAATTAAGAGTCAACTGATGCCACTAGGCCTTACCTTAGGTTTATGGGTCACTCCACATCACCACATGATGACCTACTAAGTCTATGGACCCCCGATGAGAGACCTACATGGACAAAGTATATATACCATTGCATTTATGGTAAGACAAAATACATTAATTACTTTCACACACTTACTCTGCCCAAAGTACTACACATCCGATCGACTAACTTAAGCATCGGAGGGTCTTAGTTGAGACCCATCTCGACTAACTCATGTTGCTTTTTCCTTGTTGTAGGATACCGTTTCCCAATCAATTCCCGGCTTTCTTCTTTTCGACTGGAGCAGCCGATCAGACCGATCGCTCCCCAAAATCGACCCCGCATCATTTTTAGCACTGTCTGTAGGAACGATGGCCTTCTGCCTCTTCCCAAGTCCCTCAACTGGGGGGCTTATGATGATACCATACTCTTGTCACACATCGGAAGGAGTCTAGAGACTTGACAAGCTTATAAGCTCCAATCCCTCCCTCATCTTGCAAGGCTTCTTTTCATCAAATGATAAAATCCTACCGTCTCAAGGTGCGGGACAATACCTCACAGGATTGGGCCTCCATATTCAGCAACGAATTTGGGTATCAGCACTTATATTATCATTTTTTTTTAAATCAAATAGTTTTATGTTTTGATGCAACACTGAAAAATGTTTTAAGAAAAATATAAGCGATTTTTAAACAGTTTTGTAACTTTTGCTTTGTTTAAAAGTCCATCCAAACAGAGTATAATTTGGTGGGATATTGATAATAGTATAATGTGCTTTTGGCCATGAAATGTGATAATATCAAATATATAAAAAAAATATGTTTTATTTATTTATTTGAGAAACAAATAATCTTGATATATTTTGATGGTGGTCCGCATTTTGATGAATATGACTTATGAGGCCAGATAAGACAGCCAACCGCCGAGGATAAGTAATTGCACAATCTATCATCTTTATGAGATTGATACAAAAATGTAATACTATGATTTAATATATTCGGTCCCTTGATTTTTTTTTTCGAACCATAAGAAAAATAGGTTCACTCCATCCATTAAAAAAATTTTAAAAATCAAGAAAATTATTTTACAATTGAATCATATTCTAATTATCTTTTAAGTGGCCACTGGGTCTATAGCTCAATGGTGGACGTTCGAACCAGTACCATTGAGGTTCTGAATTCGAACTTCCTTCTCCTCTCCTCTTTCCCTTCGGGTAAGTGTGTGTGTGTGTGTGTGTGTGTGGCATTCCGATTGATATTTATAGGATGTTTCGAGTTGATTGTATAAAAAAAAATATTATCTTTTAAGTGAAAATTGATTTTGTTCGCAATTTTAAATGTAGCCAAGTTAAGATCGTATATTTTTCCTTTTTAATGAAATAAAAGGGCCATTGAGGGGTTTGGGTTCTACACTTCTACTTTCCTCCCAGTTATATTTTTAAGTAGAAAAGTTATTTATGCCAAATTTATCAGAGAAACCAGAAAATATAATCTATTATTTTTACTTATAGTGAAAAAAAAACAAAAAACTAGAATCATTTATTAACATTTCAATTTTGTTTGATTCACCCAATTTAAATGTTAAAATTATCTCAATTGTACTTTTAGCTCGTAAAATTTTAATAAGGCAATTCAGAGGTAAGATTTGCGTACATCTATTATGAGGTTATTCCGTAGCGATTTTTTTAACCAATTTTAATTTTTATTGGACTGTTGCTTTCATGTAACATAGAGACCGTTTGGATAAGTTTAAAAAAAAGTATTTTTGATTTATGTCTTTTATAATAGAGTTTTTTTTTATTTAAGCCAAGCAAACATATATTTGTATGCAATAATTAAAAGTGCTTTAAAATGTGCATTTATTTGAAACTACTCTATATAGCTTTTAAAAAAAAATTATTTTTGAGTTTTTTCCCCCTAACATCTACCTTTTTTTGAAAAATCCATCAAAATACAAGTTTTTTTTTTCACTTAAACTATTTTTTTTCAAAAATAATTACTTTTTTTTCTAAAAAAATCTATTCAAACGGCTCACAATTTGGCACCTTGAATAGGTTCTTTTATATTTGGTGATTGTTGCAATGGAATGGCTCATGATATGATGATCTTGGCCCATTGACAACTTAAGCCATGCATGTGTTGCTCTTAGTTCTTAATATGATTTAACTTTTGATTGTTGGTTTGTTTCTCTTCCAATCTATACGACATTCCAATTTTTGTGAATAAGATTTGTACATTTAGTTCACATAATCACACCCATGAAACATTTTTTTTTTGTTAATATACACACATATCACAATTCGCGTACACTGTTACAATTCGAACCCCCACATTACACTCCACACGTTTTTAAAAATGGAATACATGTTCATGAAACAGTGACGGAACTAGATTCCCATCCTAAGGTCTAGGGTGCACCTACCGACTATGGAATATCGATAATATAAATGTTAATTAATATATACATATAATCTATCAATTTTATCCAAAAGGATAAAAGAGATAATAAATATTAAAGAATTATCTCCATAATTGGAAATCATACGTATAATAATTATCCGTAACACGATTTCGTATCATACATTTCATATCTCTTAGTATAGGTAACTAAATAATCATTCATCTTACCATCTCCTTTGACTATCTCAAGTACATCAATTGCTGAAGAAAATAAAAGAATTAAGTTTATCTAAGTACTGCCACAAGGGCTATAGCTTAGTGGCACTACAAGAAATATAGCTTGTTGCTAGAAATTTTTTTGCTACGCCTTTTAAAACGTAGTAAAATATAGTAATTTACAATAAAATTTAGACCGTAGCAAATAATTAGATAATAAGATAATTATTCACTACAAAAGTTAGATCGTAGCAAATGAACACGTAATAAGACATTTATTTACTACGAAATTAAGGTCGTAATAAATGAATGCAGAAAAATCAATTATTTACTATCGAATTCAACCGTAGCAAGTAAAACAAATAATACAATAGTTATTTAATATGGCATTTCAATTGTAACAAATATAAAAAAAAAATAAGAAAAACTGGCATAATTTATCAATTTTAAACAAAGTTTTAACAACTTTGGAATAAAAATAATTTCAACTATCTTTACTTAATTCACTATGAAAATATGCCAACCCATTCCAAAATATTTGAATTTCACATCAAATTACATGTGGAAAAAGATATGTTTTTTCAGAAGTTTATCATTGAATTAAAGTAATTATATATTAACTGTATATTCTCAAATCTATTTAAATGATTAATATTTTTTACTACTATAAATTATTTAAATAATAAAGATATATCGTTTCAACCTTTAGGGCCTTTTACATGTAACACTACCCCCGAAATATGATTCAAAGATCGTTTACTTTGATACTTTTGGTATTAGTTAGAACTGCTTGTTTGAGCAATTAATTTAATAGTAATGATGAAATTATTGAGGAATTTACACCTCAGTCAAATAAACCCAAAGGATCCAAGTGAATAATTTTTTATTTTTCAACAAAAATTTTGATGAAAAATAAAATATATTAGTTTTTATATTTTTGGCAGAATTTCCTGAGGAAAATCCAAAAAAAATCTTTATTTTCTTGTGAAACTTCTTTTGGAAAATAAAAAATTATTATTCTTTAATTTTAGACAAAAATTCCATTGGAAATTCCGTTGAAATATGAAGTATAGAAAAGGCTTTTTGAAAAAGAAATGTTAAATAACTGGACAAAATTTGGAAGATATTTCCCAAAAATTTAGTAAAAAAAATATTAAAATTAACTTAACTTCTTAATGTGCCATTACTATAATATATATATATATACACACACACATATATAGTAAAATATGACAACCCTAAAATAACTTTTGTTATAATCGTCACGTATAAGCATATACTTAGATTAATCAACATATATAGTAATTAAAATTGCGAAAACGTCCAATTCGCATAATGGTATTGGAGGAATAATTTTCAATAGAATCTATTCAATTCATCAATTATGAAAAATTAAAATAAATAATTTAATAATTTAACCTTAGATTTAATGAAACTAAGGATAAGTAATATCAATTAAATTAATAAATTGATAATTTTTCAGAAACATATAACAAGGAAAGAGAAATGTCGATAAAGATTACAATGGTACATCAGCAAGACTTCTCATTGCGTAAGGTGGAGGGTGTGGGTTCGAACTTCAGCTTATGCAAAAAAGAAGGAAAAAAAAGCTCTAAGTTCCTCATACACGTGTGTGTGCCCTACCTATAGTATAGAATTTGGGTTGAATGGTTCAATTCTTGATTGGCACAACGAATTATATTAAAAAAGAACATAAATTTTGGCTGATTAATTTAATTTAAATAATAAAAATAATATTTTGTACAAAAAAAGGTGGCCTATTTCGATTTTATTGGCTACGAAAATCATATTGTAGCAAAAATAGATAAGTTCGTAGTAAAATCTATTTACTACGGTCTGTGTCCGTAGTAAAAGTATTTATTACGGCTGTATTGACTACGATAGTACATGCATAGTAAATTTGTAGCAAAAATTTTTAACTACGAAATTTTGTCTTTTACTACAATTTTCTTACCGTAGTAAAAAACTATTTTTCTTGTAGTGTGGTGGGGGTTTGGACCTCTCTCTTCCCTTTTCCTTTGAATGAGTGCATGTGTGTGTATGGCATTTTAATTGATATGTACAGGATATTTTGAGTAACATACCCACCAGGAATTTCTCCCTTCTCCAGTGCTTCTTTAACTTTAGCAACTCGATCATGAATCATATTCTTTCGGTCTATCCCTTGCAAGAGCTCCCATCAACATTCAGTAAAAATAGCAATTGAGTTGAAAATAGATGCAACTTGGATATGGTTCTTGGCAATAGCAACAAATGGGAGTTGCAAACGACAAGCAAAGCAATGAATAAAAAAACTAGATGAGTTTCTAATACGATGGGATCCTATATATGCGTTCCCATCTTATGCTACGATCTAATTTTTGTGGCCGGGACATGATTTAATGAAGGCAGAGTAGATCTTAGTGGAGTGTGGCATATAATTAGATGGCCATTGGCCAGTGGCCAATTAGGTGGGGATATACCACGTGAAAAATGTAATATCAATGAAAACAATATTAGTCAAATATATAAAAATTGTTATTAGCAATATATATATTTAGTGATGATGCATTTTATTTTATCACAATAATATCAATTAAATGATAATAGCTTTTATTCTTTGGAAAAAATACATTTTACTCCCTTCAACTATACCAACGTAATACTTTACCCCTTTGTACTATAATAAATTTCACTTAACCCATTTGTCTTAATTCGTATACAAATATGGCGTTAATTATTACTTGTAAAATACCTATTATACCCTTTTATCTTTTAAACTCCATCACTCATAAAAAAATATAGAATAGAAAAAAAAAATCAATTATTAATGTGAAGCAAAACTTTATACTTTTTGATATTATGTCACTAATTTATTTTGGTAATGAAAGTGCCAACATCAAATTTATTCTAAATCTCACGAGTTTATTATATATTGAAGACCATAACTGTAAATTTTCAGTTGTTTATAATTCTATTCTTTGATCCAAAAAACTTAGCTCAATTATTGTGGAATTTCCAACTCTTTCAACAAGTTTGTATCTCAACGCAAAGGATAAAATTTCTACCATTATATTTCTAAGTAATAAACTTTAGGAATTCGAAATAATAAAAGAAAACAATAACTGATGACAAAACATAATAATAATAATATATAATTTGTTCAGATCTAAAACAAATTAATCTCGATATTTATTAGAATAAAATAAGCATAAATAAAATAAAATAAAATCACCCAAAAAAATCCAAGTCAATATACATTTGCATTATGAAAGTGCTATAATAAAGACGAAAAAATAATTGTGATTATACAATTTTTCTCTCTTACACTAATGAGTATTTTATTGTTTAAAAATTAAAAGAGTGAAATTTATAATAGATATTTACAAGAAATAGTTTTTCTTTTTTGATGAAACTTAACAAATAATAGTTAACACCCTATTTGTGTATGAATTAACATGAAAGGTTAAGTAAAACTTATTATACTACAATGGGCGGGGTAAAGTGTTACGTTAATATAGTTCAAGAGGATTAAGTGTATTTTGCCTCTTTAGTTTGGCCAAATTCCAAATTTGCCCCTTGTGGTTTGTTAAAGTTGCTCGAAACTCCCTATGGTTTAAAAATAGGCGAAATGCCCCCTGTGATTTATAAAACTATGCTCACGTGCCCTGGGGCAACGTTGCTGTTAAATCATAGTCGACGGCGTTAAATTTTGACAGGCATTCCCCGTTATATCCCTTTATTGTGAGCCATTAGATCTTGACTTAGAAAAATTAACTATTGAGATTGATTGATAATTATAAAATTAAATAAAAATCATAATATATATATATGATGCGGGTCGAATGCAGGGCTGGTCGACTCTCCGATGGGTCTCGGCTAAGTCCTGCAACAAGGAAAATAGCAACGTGAGCTAGCCGAGATGGGTCTCGGCTAAGACCCTCCGATGCTTAAATCAGCGGATCGGTTGTGGGGTAATTTGAGCAGAGTAAGGGTATTATATGTATTTAATGCGTGCCTCTTACCATAAATGCAGGGGTATTTATACCATGTCCAGGTAGACCACGCTCCTGTCGGGCCCACCAGGCCAAGTAGGCCGTTGAGGACCGACGTGGGCGATCCGTAGACCCAGAGGTAGGCTCCATAGACAATAGCTGGCGCCCCATTAATGAGGTATGGGGTTAGGTGGCTCCCCCATGCCTCGTCTGACGGAGCATTTAATGCCAGCAGGGATCCGTTGAAACCGGCATGGTCCCGATCGATATGTATATCGATCAGATTGCCGAGGAGCGGGCTTCTAGAAGGGGGTGTTATGACCAGTGAGCCGACAAGGTGGGGAGTCGCGGAGCTGTTCGGTGCCGGTCGACTCGATCGGGAGGATTCGAGGGGATCGACTGGTGAGTAAATGGCTTCTTGCTTTGAGAGAGAGGGTCGAATTCCCGTTCGAAAATGTACCACGTCAATATATATATAAAATATAAAAATATATAATTATATATAAATTTAACTAAATTATAATAATAAAAAATACACATAAACACACATAAATTAACACACACTAAGATCAAACACACACACACACACTCACTTTGCACGCACACAACATGAAACACAAACACGCACTCTGTGCGCACGCACACACACACACTCTGCACACACACTAAGTCACCCACACACACAGACACAGACACTGTGCACACACAGTCACACACACACACACATATGCACACACCCTCTACACAGTCACAGTCCCACACGCACACCCTTTACACAATCACATTCACAGTCACAGTCACAGTCACAGTCACACACACACACACACACAGTCACACACACACGCATAGAGTCACACCTTCTCCCCGATGCCACCAAGCTCGACGACAGCGAATCTCCTTCTCCCCCAACAGCACCAAACTCGACGATAGCAGATCTACACACACAGTCGCACACACACTCACACACATATACAGGTATACATACATACATAATTTTTTTTAATTTTTTCATCAAATCGTGTAAAAGTATACACTATTTCGACCAACTCGATGAGAGGAACCCATTGGTGGTGATATTATTGAGTTTTAATAGTTGATTGAACAATTATTAGGGGAGGAAGATGCAATCACTATTGTAGCAGATCTAGGGTTTTTGTATGCTTTTTATTTTTCAAATTAAATGTAAATAGTTTGAGATTTGGTGAAATTGATAAGGGGATTTTGTTTAGCTTGAGAAGACGCATATAACAATGTTGTCGGCCATTCCTCCGATGGCGGCTCCGGCAACGATGGTGGTGGAAGAGAGAGGTTGAAGATGGTGAAAAAAATAAAACTTAACAAATAAAAGGACTTATTTGTAATATTAGATAAGTTAATTTAAATTTATAAGAAAGTAGGCATAATGGTGAATATATTTGTATTTAAGAGTATTTCGGTCATTTTAATCACTTTTAAAAGTCAAAATGAAGCTAAATTATATGCTCAGTCGCATCATAGGCGCGTGCACCTCACTCTCCATTATGGTAGAAAATCATGCAGTATTTTCATAAGCACATGGGATTTTTCCTATATTTTTAAACTGCATGAGATTTTATGCAAATTCGGTAAACTTTGGAATTTGGCCCTTTATTTTTCATAATATTATTCTTTAGTGACAAAGTTAATATCTTAATTGCCAATATTGATGATTAGTGATACCTTATATAATGACAATTTAATAAGAAAATATTATCACTATAATTTGTGTCAAGATTTATTCAGTAAATTACACTGTAGGAGCTGATGTTGCATATTTTGGCGTTGTTATGTGGTACAATCTCAACAAGGTCCACACACATTACACATAAGTCTCCCCACAGGCCCACACACACAAGTGTTTGCTCGATAGCCACACTTGGACAGTTATGAGGCGCTCATTCCCTAAAGGTCCCATCAACATACCAACCCTCGAGACGTCCTTGATCAGCCATTAAGGGGGCCCTTTGTTCGAAGAGTTGATTCGATCGGGCTCATAAATTAAGGCATGTGGGGATCCCCAATTCCCCATATTCGAATTCGAGAGAAGATATCTGAGCCCTTGATCGACTATCTCTTTGGCGGAACATACAATTTTTCAGACGGACTAGGCATTTAATACAATTTAAGTCTGAGCATCCCTACTATAAATACCTCCACATTAATTGGGGTCATCAAACTTTTTTTCTTCAATTATTCAAACATTTGATTTTATTTTGAATTGATATTCACTCAAATCGATAACTAACTCAAATATCAAAGGGTTGTGGTCGAGACTCCTTCGACTAACTTACGCATTTGTTCGCCTTTTTTGGGAAGGAAAACCCCATCTTTTCCCATGAAAGCATCTCTCGAGCCATATTAGAAATCACCCAAAATGAAGAGTGTTACTAGTTGTCTATAGTGACTTCTACAAAAGGATATATATATATATATATATATATATATATATATATATTGATGCGGGTCGAATTTGGTTCTGGTCGACTCCGGTCGAGTTCTCTGGTCGGCCCGGTGTATGCTGTTGTTCGAGGGGAAAGATAGCCTGCAAAAAGGGAATGGCGACGTGAGCTAGCCGAGAGGGGTCTCGGCTAAGACCCTCCGATGCCTAAGTCAGTGGATCGGTTGAGTATGAATTCGAGCAGAGTATGGGTATGTGGAACAATAAATGCGTGTCTTTTACCATAAATGAGGGGGTATTTATACCATATCCAGGTAGACCGAATTCTGTGGGCCCCGCAGACCATGCGGGTGGTTGAAGGCCGACGTGGGCGACCAGTAGACCGGGGGGTAGGGTCCATAGGCCATAGCTGGCGCCCCATCAATGAGGCATGGGGTTAGGTGGCTGCCCCATACCCGGACTGGCGGGGCATTAAATGCTAGCAGGGAGCCGTTGGGCCCGGTATGGTCCCGGTCGACTATGTAATCGATCGGGAACACCGACGGCGAATCCAGGCGGTATGTATCGGGCGGTCGGGTCCGAGCAAGTCGATCGATATTCGAGTTGGGGATCGAATTCCCGGTCGGAATAACCCCACGTCATTAGCCCCCCCGCTCCGAGGGTCGATTTGTGAAATCGACCGAGGAGGTAGAATCGACCGGGTTATAACCGTCGGGAATTTGAAAAGTCACAGCTGTAATTATGGCGCCTGTTGGTGTTCCCGAGGCGGGTTTTTACCCGCCTATAAATAGGAACGGCAGACCGCGCGTTGACTTCACCACTCCTGCGAGAATTATTGCGCTGTGCCGATCGTTTGTCTTCCCAGCCGTTCGAAAATCCCTACTTTAGGTCGATCCGACTCTCTCACTAGGTAACTCTTCTCTCCCGATATTTCTTTTCCGTTTGCTCAGTCAATGGCTAGTCGTAGTTTGATTCGAGAGGTCGGATTAGGAGGCTCCTCGGAGGGTAGCTCCGAGGGGAGTACTTCGAGCAGTGGCTCGACTTCCTCCAGCCAGGACCCGACCGGGAGTGGAGCCGAGGGGGAGGTCGAGCATTATGCGGCTGATGAGGGGGAGGATGTTGATGAGGACGTCGATGCTCCACGTTCGTTCAGAACCGAACGTGGCCACGACGATATCCCATCGACGATGACTTCCGACCGAGGTCGCAAACGCTGTGACCAAGTACCATATCCCGTCGGATTTCCAAGCCTTCGCGCCGCCTGTCGACTCGCAGATGGGTCGACCTCCACTTGGAGGCATTGTGGAACGGGTTCCAGTTCCCCATCTCGGACGATGCGGCGGCAATTTATAATTTTTTGGACTTACCCCCTGCTCAACTTTCTCCGAATTCCCATTGTATAATTTATATCTTCATAGTAATGATGAGGGCTCTAGGCCAGGTCCCATCAATCGAGAATTTTGCATCATTTTTTAAAGTACAAAATTCCGCTCGGTCGGGTCCGGGCGATCGAGGCGGCTTCTTTTACATAATGGCCCGGACCGGGTCAAGAATAATACAAACCCGCCAATCTTCATACGGGGAGAAGTGGAAGGCGAAGTTTTTCTTCGTTTACCACTCCTCGGGTTTCCCCGTTCAGAGAAAATGGAACGATGAGATCGAGAAGATCGAGTTCGGCGGGGTTGGTAATCCGACCTGGGAGGACCCCTTCTTTCGTACCCGCCAGATCGAGCGGGGGGTGATGTGGAGCGGGTACCTCTTACAAGAGGAGTTTTTGTACCTCGCCGGCATCTCCCCGGTCGAATCACCACCCGATATAGTACTCGGTACGTTAATTTCCATTCGAGTCTGTTTTTCGATCGTCAGTGTTATGGTTTCTAACGACCGATTTTTCTTGCAGACGCAGAGGTGCTTATGGAGGCCCAAAGAGCCATGCTTGCCAAACTAGCTGCCGCACAGAAGAAGAAGAGAGATCGAGCGGCAGGTCGATCTTCGAGCCAGAGGGGCTCATCATCCGGGGGCGCGAGGGCCCCGTCGAGTGTACCCCAGGCCGTTCGTCGGGGCGCCCCCAGCGTCACCCCGCCAAGGCGGAGGTCGGCTTCCATTCCGGAGCTCAATTCGGAAGTCGAGGTAAAAGGTGAGCGGTCGCGGACCGCCGTCGCGTCTCCCATCGAGGTGACCCCGCCCAGGCCGGTCGAAAGGGGGGTCGTAATAAGAGAGGGAGGTGCCCCCGCGTCCGGCACAAAGAGGAAGAGGGGTCCCGATCACGTCGGCAAAGGGAAAGGAAAGCAAGTTGCCGATTGGGAAGACCTATCCGAATCCTCCGACTCCGACGAGAAGGAAAGGATCATGAAGTTCGACCGCCCGTCGGACAGGGCGCTTCCCCGAACGGAGGGTAAATCGATCAACACCTTCCGGGGGCGGGACCAGGTCCCCATTCAGCACCTGTCGCAAGGGTGCCAGTTCGAGGAGGACCACCGCTTCCTCCTCGGCCAGAGCCTCAACCAGGTCCGCTTCTTTTGTTGGATCGGTTTGGCGGTCGGGTCGACGTTCAGGCGATGTACAATCACCTCTGGGTCGATCCCTGGAAAATTCGAGGGGCTCCATGTGAAAACGTCAACATTCTCTCTCAAAAAGTCGATCAGCATAACCTCTCTTGCCTCCCCTAAGTGTGAGCCGATCCGGGTAACCTTCTCAGGATTTCCAGGGAACCAGCTCGATGATTTTCGGGTCCCCGATCGGCTCGATCCTGGTCTCCTCGTTCTTTCGCTTTCGCGAAGAGGACCCTTCGGGGGGATCGAGGTCGATGTTGATCGACGGAAAGATCGATGGGGAAGTTTGCGTGACTTTCTTTTCCTTCTCCAACGAGACTGTATAGCACCTCCATGCGTCCCGCACGTTGCATTTGACTTCCCCGACCCCCGCTGGGGTGGGGAACTTGATTTTGAGGTGGTAGGTCGACACTATTGCTCGAAATTGGTTCAGTGCCGGCCGTCCCAATATCAAGTTATATGCGAACGGTGCGTCGACGACGAGGTAGTCTACGAGAAGTGTTTGCCTTCGGGGTGCCTCACCCAATGATGTTGGCATCCGAACTATGCCGATCAGAACGATTTCGAACCCCCAAATCCGACCAAGGGGGGTGTGGACCGGCTGCATGTCTATTTTCCCCAAGTTCATTTTTTGCAAAGTGGAATAAAAAAGAACGTTGGCTGAGCTTCCATTATCAACTAAAGTGCGTGCCACAGCAAAATTCGACACGTCGGTAGTAACGACCATCGGGACATCGGGTGACTCACCCTCTCCCGATGGGCGATTTACATCCATATCCCTATCGCTAAACACAATAGTGTTGGACTCGATGTGGTTGATATGGTGGGCTTGATCCGGAGCCGACAAGCTCGATCTTCCTTGCTCCAGTTTTCTCATCACGCGCTTCCGGCTTGATCGGGAGTCGCCGCCGTTCGGACCGCCGGCGATCGTGTTGATGAACCCTCTGGTCGGAAGGTTGTGATCGACCGGGTCCTTCCCACTTCTCCGGGATGGGGATCCTTTGTTGCTTTCCGGTGAGGATCGTGGAGATCGGGACCTCTCTCGCTGGGTCGGCGCCTCCATGTGGGCAGCCACGAATTCCTTGAGAAGGCCCTTTCGAACGAGGCGCTCGATCTCATTCTCGAGGCCATAACAGTCATCCGTGACATGCCCGTATTGCTTATGGAAGGCACAATACTTACCCGACTTTTTGGCCCCCTTCCCCTCGGCTATCCTGTTCGGTTTTTTGAACAGCTTCTGATTCACGACCGAGAAGATATGGCCTCGGGTGGAGTTCAGAGGGGTGAGATCAGAGTACCGTTTGATCGGGGAGTCTTTCCTTTCCCGCTGGTCTTTGTCCTTCTTGTTACCCCCTTTTCCTTTTTCTCCTTCTGGTCTTTATCCTTCTTGTCCCCATGTTTGATATGGTGCATTTCCTCAGAGATCATGAAACTGGAGGTCAGTGTTTGTAGCTCCCTCATCGATCGAGGTGGTTTGAGGACGATTGCTTTAGCGCAGTCTTCATGTCTGAGAGCGATGTATAGAGCGAAATTCACAAAATCGATCCGGGGGTCATCGACCCGCAAGACCTCATTGTTGAAGCGGGTCATGAAGTCCCGTAGGGACTCCCCTTCTTGTTGTCGGACCCCATGAAGGTGAGTGTGGGGGAGCTTGGTGTCTTTCTTGGCCGCGAAGTGGTGTAAGAAGCGGTCGGCCAGCTCCTCGAAGGAATGAATCGACTCTGGCTCGAGCCGTGCGAACCATTGTCGAGCCACCCCGAAGAGGGTGGTGGCGAAGAACTTGGCCATCATTCCGTTCGACAAACGGTAAACGTCGATGGCATTCTCGAACTATAACAGGTGATCGTCTGGGTCGGAACTCCCGTCGTAGTGAGGGAGGTTGACTGGTACTCGGTCGTGGAGACCGATCTTCTCTTCTCTTATATGGTGGGCAAAGGCCCTTTGCCTCCGGCCGTGATACCGATCAGAGGAGGATCCTTGCCCGTCGAATTGCTCCGTCCTGATGTCTGGTCGTTCGAGACTGGCTATCTTCTGAGTAAGGTGGTAGAGCTGACTCCTCATCTGCTCGAGCTCCCCGAGGGCAGGATCAACCCTAGAATTCCCCAGAGCGGGGGCCCTGTAAGGACGCCCCGAATCCGGGTACTGGCGACGGGGAACCCGATCGTGGCGGCTTGACTCGGTGTCTTCCTCTTCTTCCCGGGATGACCGAAAACTCGTTTCCCGACCAGAGGTCTGACGGGATGGAACTATCCGGTCGGTCGGCAGTGATGCTCTATTGGGCCCGAGGTTGGCGCGGATGACGCTCTCCTTGAGTTTTTCAAAAGCTTGCAGATTGCATTGGCCCACGAAATCCCTCAAACTTTCGAGAGGGATAGTTATCAATTTCTCCGTGTTGGGAGCTTGCGCGGTTGCCCCCGCCGGTGGGAGCGGTGCTCGGCTCCTGTAGTCGGTATTGGCAGTCGCGAGCGGGGCATTCGCCTGTGCCCGGGAGGAGCCCGCCAAGTCCGTTTGGACCGCCGGAAGGTTGATCGCCGGTGGTGGAGGTGGGGGAATGTCGTGGACCGAATGTTGATCCTCGCCCACGGCTGGCGTACTTCGTGCTCCGGAGGGGTTTCTTCTAGTTGTCACCATCTCTTCTACCTTAGTTGCAGTGGTTTCCCACAGACGGCGCCAAATGATGCGGGTCGAATTTGGTTCTGGTCGACTCCGATCGAGTTCTCTGGTCGGCCCGGTGTATGCTGTTGTTCGAGGGGAAAGATAGCCTGCAAAAAGGGAATGGCGACGTGAGCTAGCCGAGAGGGGTCTCGGCTAAGACCCTCCGATGCCTAAGTCAGTGGATCGGTTGAGTATGAATTCGAGCAGAGTATGGGTATGTGGAATAATAAATGCGTGTCTTTTACCATAAATGAGGGGGTATTTATACCATGTTCAGGTAGACCGAATTCTGTGGGCCCCGCAGACCATGCGGGTGGTTGAAGGCCGACGTGGGCGACCAGTAGACCGGGGGGTAGGGTCCATAGGCTATAGCTGGCGCCCCATCAATGAGGCATGGGATTAGGTGGCTGCCCCATACCCGGACTGGCGGGGCATTAAATGCTAGCAGGGAGCCGTTGGGCCCGGTATGGTCCCGGTCGACTATGTAATCGATCGGGAACACCGACGGCGAATCCAGGCGGTATGTATCGGGTGGTCCGGTCCGAGCAAGTCAATCGATATTCGAGTTGGGGATCGGATTCCCGGTCGGAATAACCCCACGTCATATATATATATGATGACAATTTGAAAATAGTTTGGATTAATATTGGTATTGTGAAAATTATATTTTTAATAAAATATTTTTTTTATCACTTAATATATGTAACTAGTATAATTTTCATATTATATTGTCATATTTTTCCCCTTGTGGTGATAGAGATCCTATACATATTTGTAGAGGTGGCGTAATTTTGGGGGAACTCCATAGAAGTATAGTGCAATTTTGGTGAGGATATATATTTACATATGATAACTTTTACTTTTTTACTTTTATATATTATCATCAGTTTTATTTTTTCTTATAGAGGTAGAGATCCTACACACAATTGTAGAGGTGGAGTTAAAATGGTGGAATCTTTGGTAGTCGTATAATGTATTTTGGCGATGAAATATATTAATTTATACCAAGTAATTAAATCAAATATACAAATAATATATATATATATATATGTTGATGCGGATCGATTTTGGGAGCGGTCGGTCTGATTTATCACTCCAGTCAAATATGAGACGATTTGGGAATTTGATCGAGAAGATGGGGACCCTCCGATACTTAAGTTAGTCGATCAGATTGAGTAGTGATTTAAGCAGAGTAAGTGGGTAAAAAGCAACTAATAAGTTGCGTCTTACCATAAATGTAAGGGTATTTATAATGTATCTATGTGAATCTCCCCTAATGGGACCCTTAAGCTTAGTAAGCCATCAATTGATGAGATGAAGTGACCCATAAGTCTAAAAGTTGGGTGTAGTGACATTAGTTGACTCTTAATTAATGAGGTATGTAGTTAAGTGTCTGTCCCACACCTTAAATTGATAGAGTATTTAATACTAGTAGGGACTGACAAGATGCGATATGGTTTCAGTCAATACGTTACTTGACCTGACTATCCTCGATGTGATCGGGTTGAGATTTTATTGGCCTGATGTCAGTTATATCCCTGGGCTCATTCTTCTCAGATCCCATGAGGAGGTGACACATGACACGTATAGATCGATCGAAATCCAATCGAAAAAGTGCTACGTCATATATAATATAATGTATTTTTGGCGATGAAATATCTATACTATTATAAAAAGAAAACCACTTTTGTCTCTAAAATGACAGTTTTTTTTGAAATTTTACAAAAGTTGTCCTTCAACTCCATGTGAAATAAATAGAGCTATGTAAAATTAAGGCTAATATTGAAAATTCCCATGAAATCAATTCAATTTGGATACCAAATTTTGATGTACCAATTTTACCCTTTTAATTAGTAAATACATAAAATAAATAAACAAATAAAATAGTTAATGCAAATCAATAATAATTAAAATCTTTAGTTCTCTCTCTCTCTCTCTCTCTCTCTCTCTCACACACACACACACACACACATGCACACACAAATCTCTAACTATAATTATCCGACGTTTTTTTTTCTTCCTTTTATGTTTATTTATTTATTTATCACGTAATTTTATTTTATATAATTATTTTATTTTTAACTTATTATTATTTAATAAGTGATATCAAATAATTCTTTAAAAAGTATTCTTATAAAAAAAATTTAATAATATATTTATATTTTGATTGTAAAATAATTTAAGCACTAACTTAAGATATATATTTTTTATATCTTGCATATACATAGAGTGTGCGACACTGTTAGTATTAATTTATGCCAAGTAATTAAATCAAATATATATATATATATATATATATATTGAAGAACAAATAAACATGATATATTTAGATGGCGGCCCATAAATGAATGTGATTGGCAAGCCGCCAGATAAGAAACTAGGCGTTCCGGATAAGTTCTTGAACAATCTATTATCTTTGACAGCTTGATTAAAAAAAAAGGTAATAGTACCCATATTAGTATATTCGGTCCATCGATTATCTTCTTCTTTTTATTATTATTATTTTATAAAAATCGATCTATCGTATTTAACCAATTACATCCAAGTAACGACACATAAGAATTAGAATATAATTAAAATAATATTCAATTTTGGGAAAATTTAAATCCAAAACCTAATTACCTAAAGCTTATAAGACCTCTATTATTGATGCGGGTCGAATTTAGTTCTGGTCGACTCCGGTCGAGTTCTCTAGTCGGCTCGGTGTATGTTGTTGTTCAAGGGGAAAGATGGCCTGCAAAAAGGGAATGGCGACGTGAGCTAGCCGAGAGGGGTCTCGGCTAAGACCCTCCGATGCCTAAGTCAGCGGATCGGTTATGTAAATATTTTAGCAGAGTAAGGGTACAAGGTGTCATCCAAAAATCCTGTCTTACCATAAATGAGGGGGTATTTATACCATATCCAGGTAGACCGGGTCCCGTGGGCCCCGCAGACCATGCGGGTTGTTGAGGGCCGACGTGGGCGATTGGTAGACCCAGGGCTAGGGTCCGTAGGCTATAGCTGGCGCCCCATTAACGAGGTATGGGATTAGGTGGCTGCCCCATACCCGAACTGACGGGGCATTAAATGCCAGCAGGGAGCCGTTGGACCCGGTATGGTCCTGGTTGATAACCTGGTCGACCACAAAAGCCGACGGGCGATCCCGGTGGTATGCAACAACCACTGGGTCGACTTGAGACGAGAGCGATTTCGATCGCAAGTTCGAAGGGGAATTATCAGTTTGGCCGCTCGGAGAAAGGGATCAGATTCCCGGTCGAAATAACGCCACGTCAATTATACTCATGAGGCAATACTTCAACGGCTTTTGAGTTTTCCTTTTCCGAACCTAATGAGGTCAAATTTTGGTGGTCTGGTTGCGCACGAAGTGGCAAGACTTGGATCTAACTAGTAAATTGGTGGGTTGCTCGACCTATTGATACGAAACACGCGTAAACCTAATCGGGAGTATTTCTAACAAAGACTATTCAATGCTTAAGTCAATTAAAATAGGAAACTAAGAGAATATTTGAGCAGAGTTTTTGCAAGAGAGTGAATAGTTACCGTTTTGAAGGATTCGCACGAAATATTTATAGGTTAGGGTTGACATGCCTTTCCACCAGGTTAGGACTGGCATGAAGGGTCTATGAATACTGGGATTTAGGTGGTCCCTTTATCCTAGGATGTCAGAGCAGTTATGTATCAAATGGATACCACAGAGTAATCCCAAACTGAATAGGAATTGTTGTACGAGATTTGTATATCCTGTTTGACATAATCGAGCAACCCCGCTCGACAAGAGCTAGAACGGGCCAAACGATTCTTTAGGTGAACTCCTCGAGGAGATAACTAATTTAAAGAGAAAAGATTTACACGCGACATTCCTTTAGTGGTCATTTAAACAGATCTAGAATATCCCACATTAGAACTATAAGAAACATGGGTTCACCCCATCCATTAAAAAAATAATAATCATCAAGAAAATAGTTTTACAATTGAACCGAATTCTAATTATTTTTAAAGTGAATTTTGATGTAGTCCGAAATTTCAAAATTTAGCCAGGTTAAGACATTCATTTTTAATTTTTTAATCAATAAAAAGGGCTAGATCGTGGGGTTTGGATTTTACTTATAGGATATGAATTTATAAGTTCAAAGACTAGAGTTTTATAAGTTTACTCAAAATGCAGAAATTTATGAGCAACTTTTACATTGTTAGTTTATTTATAATATTTTATAGGATAAAATATGGTTGGCTCTTTTGCACTACCAAATAATATTCTTTTATTTTGCAGAAGTACAGTTTATGATAACATGTATATGTTTTTAATGTGGTCGGATTTTGGCCTGCGACACACGTCACTTCGATCTGGGAGTAAGTGTTCGAGTCCGGTTAGGTGGATCCGAGTAGGAGTATCTGAATGCTAGTCAGGTTCTATTCTGCAAGGATGGAGCACACGTAAGACTAGCCGGAAGTGTCTCCGGCAAAGACCCTCCGACGCTCAAGTCAGAATTCGAGCAGGTAGAGGGGCGAGTGGTAAACGAGTAATAATCAGTGTATTAGTGGATAAAAGTGTCTTACCCAATGACTAGTGTCGCCGTACTATTTATAATAATAAAAAATAGGTGGGCCGGACCAGAATTAGGTTGGCCCAATCCCGTTGCTGGTAACGGGCATTCCCCATGACGCGCTGTGGGCGCGTGGGATGCATTCCTTTTTCGAGGAGGATCTCAGAGCATTGAATCCGAGAATCGATCATGTCATTTTATCGAGGAGAAGTGGTAACTCTGGCCGAACAAGGCCGTCAAGAAAAAGACATGGGCCTGATCGAGATGGGTCTGACACGTGGCAGCAGGAGAATGGCGGCATGTGCTGAATCGGATCCGACGTGTGAGCTGAGGAGGCGCGTACATGGCCAAGGCAGGTTTGGCCACATCATTAGCCCCCCCAGTTCTTGGATTGTCCGATTTTCGAAATACGGGCAGACCGAAACTGTCCGAGGAAATAACGCAGACGATTTCGCTCAGGACTTATCGATCAGGCGTTGGCGGTAACTTCGAAAACTGACTGTTGGGATGTGAACGTTGGTAATAATTACTGGCGTCTGTTGGACTTCCCGAGGAGTATTTTTACCGTTCTATAAATAGGGGCTCCGGGCGAGGCTACAGGCGCGTCATTTCGCAATCGAGCTGAAGTTCCAATTCGAGCATAATCTGAGAGCACCAGCACACGGGAATCATTTCGAGCAGACAAACTCTCCTTTCGACCAGCCAAACCTAGGTACTCCCCTTTTTCCGAACTATTTCTTTCTTGCTCTTCATTTTCGTTAGACAAATCAATCCTTAGATATGAGCCAATCCGTGAATAGCTCGGATAGTCAGAATAGGATGGTAGTGTCCCCGATTGAAGGGGGGGTTAAGCGATATAAGTCTGTCGGTCTCCCTCGAGGCAGAAGCCTCTTTAGAGGGGGCCTTGTCTCGTTGCCCGGGCGAGGCGAGCACTAGTCGGCCCCGAGGGGGCGGTAAGAGCCCGAGCAGGATAGAAGAGATGAGGCTGCGCATGGAGGCGGAAAGGGGAGAGGCACTTCTTCCGATAGGCGACGTGCCTGACGTGATGGTCCCCTCGTGGAGGTCCGTTTTCGAAGAGGCGGGCCCATCCGGTCAAGAGCCTCTTCGGGGGAGGAGAAAGGCCATCACCGGGAACCAGACCACGGTGAGTTGGGGAAATATCATAGCGAATAACACCGATCGGGACGTAAAGAAGATAATGAACCACTACATCCGAGGCAAGTTTGGGGTCATCTGGCCGAGCAGGGAGGATTCCATTACGAACCCCCCCGAGGGGTGCATCCCCATTCACTACGCTCACGTCGAAAACAGGCTTAGATTTTCGATCCCGGCCTTCATTTCCACCATCCTAAATCGATTGAATATAAGCCCGATTCAGCTGACCCCGAACTCATACGCCTCGATGTGTGCTTTCGTTGTTTTTTGTCGCTGTACCGGGCACACTCCCACTGTGGCCAACTTTTCTGATCTATACCAAGTTAACCACTCGAGCAGGTCATCCCTGGATGATGAATTTAACTGCTTTTTCGTTAGTGCCAAGAATGGAAGAAAGTTGATCGAAACAGCTTCATCGTCCTACGGGGCGGACTGGAAGCAGAAATGGTGCTACATACAATCCGATGATCCATGGCCGGTGAGGAGGGTGCATAACCCGGAAGCGAGGAAGCTCTCCCTGGCCGGGCTGGGATCGAGTAGTTGGACAAGGGAGTGGGTGCTCAGCCAGAAGACCCTGGGCTTATTGAGCCCCACCTTCCTCACCAGGAACGCTTCCTAGTAAAGGCCGGGCTCTCGCCGGCCAGGCTTGATATCGATCATGTTACTTTTGGTATTATTTATTGCATGTTTTTACTTGAATATTCATGTCTTTATACTCGATTATCCTCTAATCGGTTGGTTTTCAATTCTGCAGATCTCAGCGTATTAGAAATGGGACGCATGAACTTGATCTCGAAGGTAGCCGGAGGGAGGAGGAGGCAGTCCCCCCCACCGGAGGAGGCCCGTGCCATAGAGGCCACCGCTAGTGCTCCGAGGAGATCGGGGCAGGCAGCAGTTACCACCCAAGGCCCTAGTCGGGGGGACATCCCCGATGTGGGGGACACCCCTCTTGTCCGGAAGAGGAAAGCCCCGGACTCCACGCCACCGACGAGGCCAACGGGGCCTGCTCCGAAGAAGCCCGCCTCGAAATCGGCCAAAGGCAAGCGGCCGGCTGATGGCTCCGGGTATTCATCGAAAGAGCTAGAGGTGTTAAACTACCCCGACGCCCCGGAACCCCGCTTCGGCCCCAAATATGGCGACCTCTCTGACCGTAGTATCCTCGGAGGGACGAGCAAAAAGTTGGCGATGAGGAGTTTCCAAAACGCCGTTTTTAAAGCCGATCAGGTCACCCTCTCCGAGCTCGACGATGCAGAGCTGGCCCTGAGCATCGCCCAGGACATGAACACTCTCCAGCAAAGGGTGTTCCACGGTCTTCGTCGGCTGGAGGTCAGCCGGGCGCGTTGTGATAAGGCCGAGCGGGAGGCTCGAGGAAGCAGCCTCCAGACGGATTTGGAAGAAGAGCGGCAGAAAAATCAAGTCGCTCAACGGGAGATCGCCCCGGCGCGGGGGAAAACTCAGGCCCTGGAGGAGCGGCTCGAGAAGCTCGAGTTGGACTTCAAAACCAGGGAGTCCTTGCTGGAGCAAGATGTTACCCTCCTGAAGAAGAAGGCCAAGGAGGCCTTCGTGCAGGGCGAAGAGAGGGGTCGCCGCTTGATGAGGACCGAACTGATGGCCTCGGTCCCCGACTGGGAGAGAGAGGCCGTGAAGCGGTTCGTTCGAGGACCTGTGTTCGAATATGCTACGATCCTCCACGGGGCGAACGACGCCCTCCTCGGATTCCAAAAAGCCTTCAACCAGCTGAAGGCACGTAACGTTATCCCGCAAGACTTTCCCATGGAGGGGTATGGCATCCATCTGACCGATGCCGAGGAGGATGAGGGGGATGACGGTGAGTCCTTGCCGGCGTATGAGGGCGCAGAGTTTGCCCGGGTAATTTCAATCGTGGAGAGGCAGGTCCGCAACGAAGAGCATAAACGCTTGGGGGAGCCTCTCTCTCCGGACGTGGAACCCGATGATCCCATCATCGTGGACGAAGGAGCGCCCGAAGTGGGGGCGACAAGTGCCCCGGCGAACAAGGGCGTGGTCGATGCCGGGACCGACCAGGCCATGATGGTGGCGATCGAGGAGGTGGCCGAGGAGGTAGATGGCGCTTAGGCCATAAGAAATCATATCGGGCCATATACCCGCAAACATGTATATTTTTTTTTTCTCTTTTTTTATTTTTTTTATTTTTGCAACCTGATGTAAACCTTTATTATCAACGAACAGTTCCTTATCGAAATATGATCTTCTCGAAATTTGATCTTCATTTTCTCATCGAAGCATGATTTTCATTTCATAAGTAATCATGAGCTCGAATAATAATTTTAAAATTGAACTTTGGAAAATTTGGTAAACGGGAATCAAGCTTGATACGTAAAGTATTCGATAACAAACTGCGATTTATTCCAAAAGAAAGAAATGACAAAACTCCGAGGAGAATGAAAATTTTGTGGGCGGATCACTCATGACCATTTGCGCTCAATCTAATCATACGTAGAATCGTTTGAGGTTCGTGGCGTTCCAAGGACGGGGCAGTTCTCTCCCCGACATGTCCTCGAGACGATAGGCATTGTTTTTGCAAATCTTGGTCACTTTGAACGGACCATCCCATTTAGGGTCTAACTTTCCCACAGGGTGAGAAACCCCGGCCTTCTTGGTGACCAGGTCCCCGATCTGGAAAGTCCGGGGACGGACATGGCGATTGTAAGCACGTGTAGTAGATGCCCGGAAGTTGTCCATCCTTCGAAGGGCGGCACACCTTCTTTCTTCGGCGAGGTCGAGCTCGGTCAGGCGAGCGTCGACGTTGGCGACCTCGTCGAAGTGTGCAACCCGAGCAGATGGGTGCAAAACTTCGGCAGGTATAACGGCGTCGGAGCCATAAACTAGGGCGTACGGGGTGTCGCCCGTCGCAGTCCGAGGAGTGGTCCGGTATGCCCAAAGCACGCCTGGGAGCTCGTCGGCCCAATTACCTTGTGCGCCGGACAAGGCGGTCTTGAGTCCATGGAGAATTGTTCGGTTAGTGACTTCGACTTGACCGTTTGCCTGAGGGTTCCCTACTGAGGTGAAACGCTGCTCGATTTTGAGGCTGTTGCACCATTCCCTCACCCGATGACTTTGGAACTGGGTTCCGTTATCGAAAATGATGACCCTGGGGAGTCCGAAGCGGCATATGATGTTTTTCCAGATGAAGATTTTGACAACCGAGTCGGTGATCTTCGCAACGGCCTCCGCTTCGGCCCATTTTGTGAAATACTCGACGGCAACAATCACGAACTTCCTTTGCCCGGGAGCTTGAGGGAACGGTCCGAGGATGTCTATTCCCCATTGGTCGAATGGCCAAGATACCTCCACGTTCACCATCGGGGCGGCAGGCTGGTGGACTAGGTTGGCGTGCAATTGGCAAGCTCGGCATCTTCGGACGAAGTCGAAACAATCTTGCACGAGATTAGGCCAGAAAAACCCTGCCCGTGATACCTTTTTGGCCAAGGACCTTGGCCCAGTATGGTTTCCGCAACACCCTTGGTGTATTTCTTCGATAACTTCCCTGGCCTGCCGTGTGCTCAAACACCGTCGAGGGGGCCCATCGAAGCTTTTCCTAAACAGGCGCCCCTGCCCGTCGAGGGCGTATCGAGAGGCCTGTTTTCGGAGTCTTTTGGCTTCGACGGGTCCCTCGGGGAGAATTCCGTCCTTCAGATAGGCGATTAGTTCTGCGATCCAGTCCTCCGGGGGCTCGACGGAGAGTATGCACTGTCGCGTCCCCGACCCGGTCAAAGGTGTTGGCGAACTCAATATGGTTATTCTTCTTTCTTTAGTCCTTTTTACCGAACTAGCTAGCTTCGACAATTGATCCGCCCTCTCATTTTCTGTTCGGGGAATTTGCTCGAGAGAGAATTTGGCGAACTTTTCCTTCAACTTGTTGACCTCCTCGAGGTACTTCGTCATCGATGCTTCCCGGGCATCGTAATTGCCATTGACCTGCTCGGCCACCAACTGCGAGTCGGTCAAAGCGACAAGTTCGTCCACGCCCTTGTCCAGGGCAATCTTCATCCCCGCGGCGAGGGCTTCGTACTCGGCCTCGTTGTTGGAAACCGGGAATTCTAGGCGAATGGCGAAGTCGAGCTCGTTGCCCAACTCATCCCGCAGATAAACCCCGGCTCCCCCACCTGAGCTCGTGGAGGACCCATCGACCATGAGGGTCCATGGTGTTTTTGGCTCCGTCTCCGCCCTCGGGGCCACTTCCGCTAAGAAATCCGCCAGGACCTGAGCATGAATCGCTGTCCTCGGTTGGAATTGGATATCGAACTCGCCTAGTTCGACGGCCCACTTCACGAGCCGACCGGAGACATCGGGTTTGGCCAACACCTGCCTCAGCGGCTCACTGGTCAGGACCACGATGGTGTGGGCCTAGAAGTATTGCCTTAACTTCCGGGCGGAGTGGACCAAAGCGAGAGCGAGCTTTTCGATGGTCAAGTAGTTCCGTTCAGGACCTTGTAGGAGCTTGCTGAGGTAATACACCGGGCGGTGAACCCGATCCTCCACGTGTACTAGGACCGAGCTGACCGCATTTGGGGATACCGCCAGGTAGGCGTAAAGGGGTCTTCCCGGGACTGGTTTCGACAGCAGAGGGGGCTCGGTTAAGTATCTTTTCAATTCGAGGAGCGCGTGCTGGCATTCCTCCGTCCATTTCCAATCCGGCACCTTCCTTAGTGCTTTAAAAAATGGGAGGTTCCGGTCCGCTGAGCGGGATATGAACCGATTGAGGGCGATTACTCGCCCTACCAACCTCTGTACTTCCTTCACTGAGCCAGGCGGCTCGATGTCGAGGATGGCACGAATCTTCGAGGGGTTGGCTTCGATCCCCCTATGGCTGACAATGTATCCGAGAAACTTTCCTCCTCGGACGCCGAACGTGCACTTGTTCGGATTGAGTTTTAGGCCATATTTTCTTAGAATCTCAAATGTTCGAGCCAGGTGCCCGAGATGGTCGGACTCCCGCTCACTGCGGACTATCATGTCGTCTACGTAAACTTCGACGGTTCTCCCGATCTCCTCCTTGAACATGAGATTCACGAGCCTCTGATACGTAGCTCCGGCGTTTTTCAGCCCGAAGGGCATCACGAGGAAGCAATAGGTCCCCGTCAAGACGACGAACGACGTCTTCCCACGATCCTCCTCGGCCATGTAGATCTGGTAGTAGCCTTGGAAGGCGTCCATCATGCTCATCAACGCGCACCCTGCCGTTGAGTCAACGAGTTGGTCTATCCGAGGAAGGGGATAGTGATCCTTGGGGCAGGCTTTGTTGAGATCGGTGAAGTCGTTGCACATCCGCCATCGGCCATCGCCATTGGCAACGACGACCACGTTGCATAGCCATTCTGTGAACTGGACCTCCACAATGTAGCCTGCCTCGAGGAGCTTGTTAACCTCCTCCTCGATGATTCGGTTCCGAGCTTCACAAAATATCCTCTTTTTCTGCCTCACCGGCCTGAACGATGGGTCTGCATTGAGGCGATGAACAATGACTTCGGGATCGATTCCCGGAAAGTCTGAGGCCTTCCAAGCAAAGACATCGGCATTTGTCCGGAGGAAGTCGACCAACATGACCTCGTGATGCGGCTCGAGGGTCAATCCTACCCGGGTAGTCTTGGATGGGTCGCCCTCTACGAGCTGGATTGTCTTGAAATCTTCCGCTGGCGTCATCTTTCCTTCCTCTAGCCTCCTCCGCTTTGCAGGATCGATTTCGGAGGACTCGGGGATGTCCATCCGCGAAGCAGCTGCTTCGACTAGTCGGGGTGCCGGAGTTTTCTTCCCTTCGACGGAGGCCGAGTAACACTTCCAGGCGTCCAGGATCCGACATGTGACTTGCCCGACCCCCGTGGGCGTGGGGAACTTCATCTTTAAGTGATACGTGGACACCACCGCCCGAAACGCATTAAGAGCGGGTCGCCCGAGGATGATGTTGTAAGCAAATGGAGCGTCAACTATTAGATACTGGACCATCATAGTCTTCCTTCTCGGGGCCTCCCCCAACGAGGTGGGGAGTTGAATCATCCCGAGAGGGACCACATCGGAACCCCCAAACCCGACGAGAGGGGTCTGCACGGGGGAGAGCGTGTATCCTCCTAAGTCCATCTTGGCGAAGGTGTTGGCGAAAATGATGTTGGCGGAGCTCCCATTGTCGATCAGGGTCTTTGCCACGGAGTAGTTGGCTACGTCCAAATTAATGACCATCGGGTAATCCGGTGTGTCCTCGAGGCCTTCTATCTTCGGGATGTGCGCAAGATCACGGTCGGAGAATTCGAGTGACTTTGGCGACGGCGTCGCCGCTTCTGATATGGTGTTGACATGCAGCCTCTCGTGGTAGTAGCGCTCTTCGATACGGTATCGGGCCTGGTCGAGGCGCCTCTCCACCTGTCTTCTCCTACTTTTAGAATCTCCTCCACTAGGGCCTCCCGCGATGGTGTGAATCATTCCCCTGATCGGGAGGTTGTCCTGTGCGGCGGGCTGTTTGTCGTCCCGACCGGAAGGCGTGTAACCTCGTCGAGGAGAGCGAGATCGAGCCCTCTTCGGTGGCTCGTGTTCATCGTCCATGGAGGACGGGGAGTTACATCGGCGGCTTCCCTCACCTTGGTGACCCTGTCCTTGCTTTTTCACGTATTTTTTGATTTCTGGCCGGCCTAGATCGATGAGGCGCTGTATTTCCTTCTTGAGGGCATAGCAGCCCTCAGTGTCATGGTTTCCCACTTGCTTATGGAACGCGCAATATTTATTTCCTCTCGGGGGGGCTCCGTCCGCGTCCTGGATCTTCCTTGGTCTTCGGAAAACCGTCGGGTCGCTGGCGTTGATCGTGGCGAAGATCTCTTTCCTCGACATGACCAACGGGGTGAGCTCGTTGTCACGTCGACGGTCCTTCCTTTCCCCGACCTCTGGCCTCCTTTTAAACCTCATGTCCTCGATATTCATGTATTGTTGAGCGATGGACATGACTTTCTCCATGGTGACGGGGCGCTTTCTCGCCAAGTGGTCCGAGCACGCTTGGTTTCGGATGGCCCCCATGATTACGTCGAGGAGGAAGTCCATCTGGACGCTCTCGACTTTAAGCAGCTCGGTGTTGAATCGGTTAAAGAAGTCCCTCAGAGACTCACCCTCCTTTTACCGAATCTTATGCAAATGGGATGGGGGCAGCTTCGCTAGGCTTTTCGTCTGGAAATGGTTGACGAACTTTATCGCCAAATCGGCGAAGCTTCTGACCGAACCTGGGGCTTGGCGAACGTACCATTGCGAGGCTACTCCCTGAAAAGTCGTAACCAGCAACTTCACGGCGAAGTCATCGTCGATTATGTGCACGCGCATGGCGTGTTTGAATTGTATTAGGTGTTCTTTGGGATCCGCTTCTCCATTGTATCGGGGCAAGTCGGTTGGGATTCGGACCCCTCTGGGTGCTCGGGCTCGTTGAAGGTCTGCGCTAAGTGGGTCTGCCTCGTCCGGCACAAAGTATCGCTGTGCCGATCCCTGTCCGGAGCGGTGAGATACCTCCTCGATCTTCCGGTTAAGGTCTTCCATCCGATGCGAAAGTTCCCCAACATCATCACGGGATCTTTCTCCGCGGCGGACCTCATCGATCTTCCGCTGGATCTCTGTGGCCTGGTGGGAGATTTCCTCCAACCGTTCTCTGTGACTTCGCGTAGGATGACCTGAGGACGCCCCCACAGAGGACTCGTCAACTTCCTCCGCCAGTCGAGGAGCCGGGGGCCGTCTCTCTCTGCGGACCTCCCTTGTTGTGGGGATCCCGTTCGCGCACCCGCGCGTCATCCCGCTCGGCGTCGGTTGCCCGAACACCTCGCGGGGGGCGAATATCCTCCCTCATCGGATGAGGGTCTTCAGCAGTGGCAGCCGGGGCGGGGACTGGGTTCACCCGCCGGATCTCGTGCAGGAGCGTATTGAACTGATCAGCCGTCAGAACGACGAGGTTCTGCCCGGCGGGAGGCGTAGGTGCTGGCCCGATGGCTTGCGGGACAGCGTGAGGTGGGATGACGTGAGTTTCGGGAACAGGATGGGCGGTGGTTTGCGGGGCCCCTGACTCTGTTCCGGTCCTTCGTGTGTTTACCATTTCCTCACTTGCTCGAATAGAGCCCTCCTTCTAGCGCCAAAATGATGTGGTCGGATTTTGGCTTGCGGCACACGTCACTTCGATCTGGGAGTAAGTGTTCGAGTCCGGTCAGGTGGATCCGAGTAGGAGTATCTGAATGCTGGTCAGGTTCTATTCTGCAAGGATAGAGCACACGTAAGACTAGCCGGAAGTGTCTCCGGCGAAGACCCTCCGACGCTCAAGTCAGAATTCGAGCAGGTAGAGGGGCGAGTGGTAAACGAGTAATAATCAGTGTATTAGTGGATAAAAGTGTCTTACCCAATGACTAGTGTCGCCGTACTATTTATAATAATAAAAAATAGGTGGGCCGGACCAGAATTAGGTTGGCCCTAATCCCGTTGCTGGTAACGGGCATTCCCCATGACGCGCTGTGGGCGCGTGGGATGCATTCCTTTTTCGAGGAGGATCTCAGAGCATTGAATCCGAGAATCGATCATGTCATTTTATCGAGGAGAAGTGGTAACTCTGGCCGAACAAGGCCGTCAAGAAAAAGACATGGGCCTGATCGAGATGGGTCTGACACGTGGCAGCAGGAGAATGACGGCATGTGCTGAATCGGATCCGACGTGTGAGCTGAGAAGGCGCGTACATGACCAAGGCAGGTTTGGACCACATCAATTTTATTTAATTATCCTAATCAGATTTTATATAAAAAAATATTTCTTAAGTACTTTCAGCTTCCAAAATATTGAATAATTTTTAATTTATAATGTATAATTTTCAAGTCAACTAAAGTGCCAAAAGTATATTTTTTTAGCATAATTAACTTATTATTAATTAATCATGTCATATTATTCATCAAAAAAGACAAAAAGATCAAATCTAATCAAATTCATTGAACTGCCTTACCATTTTTTTTTTTTTTGGTATCAAAAAAGGCGTCTTACTTTTAAAGTAGTATCATTATGTGGAGGAAAATTCTTCTAGGCATCAGGTGTTTTAACCCGATTGATATATTTAATGATTCAAATTATTTATATATTATTTATATTTTATGAAAAAAAAATATATAATATATGATTAAATCTGAACCGTTAGATGTCCTGATTTACGAAAGAATTTTTCCTTGCAAACAGTAGTATAAATATACAAATTATCACATGGAAATTAAAAGAAATATCATTATCTGGAAAATGAAACGCGTACGTTTACGTACTCAAATCAAATTAATTAGCACTAAATTGTGCTAAAAGTAGTTGATGTGTGTGGTTTTGGAAACAAAAAGCAAAAGCAAAAGCAAAATCAAAATCATCATATTAAATGATGCGCCGTGCGTTTGTAATGGACCTGACAATATTGTTTTTTGTCACTTTCAATATCTCCATGCATTCGTTGCACTTTGGTGGATGAATCACCTGATTTTACACATGACTCACGATAAAATCTTTTCAGCCCAAAAATTGATCGAAAAATTAGATACGCAATTATTTATTTGATGTTAAATATTAATTTAGAGGTTGCATGGGGGAGAGGCATTGTATACGAGACAATATCCATTTTTCGATGAGTTTCTCGACCCGAAATAAGTTCAAGTGGACAATGTGTAAAAGTCGAAAAGAGAGGTAAATGTCAATTATTAATACTTCAGGAGGGGTCAAATTGTGAATACCATTTGATGCTAATATTGATTCAGAAGTTGAATGGGGGAGGGACGTACTATATGTGATGATATTCATTTGTCGATGAGTTTTTTGATCAAAAATAAACTCAAGTGGGTAATGTGTAAAAGTCGAAAAGCAAAGTAAATATCAATTACTCATAATTGAGGGGGTGAATATGTGAATGCCATTTTATCCAAACGCCGCACATGTAAACAAATCTAGAAATTATTCCACATTTTTTCGGAACTTGCTTTTTATAGATATCCAGCACAGCTTCATAAAGTCGAGATTTTTCAAGGCTTCCTCAGAAATCAAAAACCCTTTTTTTATTTTTATTTTTGAGATTTATAAGAGTTTTTTCTTTTAACGTATTCCTTTTCCTTTTTTTTTTTTTTTTTTGTGATGAGTAAAGAAATCACGTTCTTCACGAGACGTTGCTTTCAGACCACCTGTGCAAACGAGTCCACAGGACAGTGATTTTAATGGATCTTGTTAAATAGGCTCAACAATTTTGAATGGTAGTGAGAGGGCTAGAAAGAAGTGAAAAAAGTGAGAAAAAAAAATAAAATGGCAGAGAGCCATACTGAGCCGCTCATCAAGAAACATGAATATCAAGAAAATTGCGAGGCTTGCAAGATTGAAGAGCTTAAAGGAAGCAATAATGGGATCCCATTCAAGCTTTTCTTTTTCGTATGGATTGTCACTCTCGCAGCTGGTTGGGTTCTCGCTCTACTTGTTTCTTGATTTTTCCAGAGATAATCAAATATCATTCCTTTTTTTTTTTTTAAGATTTCTATTGTTGTTTGTTCTTGAATCTTGTTTGAATTGATTGTCTGGCCTTCTTTAATTTTTTTTTTCTTGTTGTTGTTGACTCTGGGGTCCATTGAGATGAAGAGATGAGTTCCATCAAATTACTGTCTTTTTTTTTTGCCCCTTTTAAATAAATTTATCCTTGTTTATTATTTGCTTTATTTGTAGACCCAAAAAAATTTAACTGTTCAAGAACTAGGATTTAGTTGTTGGGAGAATTATTATGTGGCTTAGACGGGTTAAGAGTCTTGGAGTCCAATGTGTGGATTGCTTGAAATAGGGTTCATATTTGCTTTGTTATCTATAATATTAATTATTAGTTTATTTCT
The DNA here is from genome assembly GCA_026212405.1 of Petrea volubilis. Classification (NCBI taxonomy): domain Eukaryota; kingdom Viridiplantae; phylum Streptophyta; class Magnoliopsida; order Lamiales; family Verbenaceae; genus Petrea; species Petrea volubilis. The sequence continues at coordinate 11,150,846 of CM047885.1, read as the reverse complement.
AGTTCTTTATGAGACTACATTGCTTGATTATTTGGTCCAAGTATTACTACGACACGCCTCTGTAGCAATTTCACTTACTATTTGATTTGTTGTTCTTTATCAAAACTGGTTTGCTTTATTATTGGGTCAGAGTATTACTTATGAGACAGCCTTGTAGTCCCATTGCGATGATAATATGAAGGATATTTGCTTTATCCCTGTTTTAGAAGTTGCTTACTCACTTACCGCTCATTGGTGTCTGTAAATTGCTTTATAGTCTTACAAAAAGGGACCTTTATTTTTCATGCTCATGTTTAGTTTCTTGTTTGCAGATCTTACATTAATTCATTGCATTCTAATTATTAATATCTTATTGTGTCATTGACAGCTCTGCCGATATCGTCTCTATTTCCGTTCCTTTATTTCATGGTAATGATGCTCTGGAAAGCCTCAACTTTTACGCATAACCTCTTAGCTGGACTTTTAGTTCTTTAGTTACAAACTACAATGAATTTTAGGCTTGTTACAATATAGTTCATTTTTTTATTTCCTCTTCATCAATTTTTCTCCTATTCTTATTTTTTTCTTCTTATATATTTGATCTCAATCATATGACATGGTTTTCTATGTTCTGTTATCTTTTTGACAAATCAAAATAGTTACCATTTTTTTTCGTTTTGCTTACTTCAGATTAGGGACTTACATATTGCGAAAAGGGAGGAAGATATAAGTTACTACGCTGGATATGTAGGTTAGTTTCTTTTTTCTATCATAACCCTATTGTATATAAGTCAATTATTGCAGCATTTTTATTCACATATATCTAATATTCCTTGAAGGATCTTCATTCATGTTTGGAAGAGCTTTGACGTCTCTTCTGTGGGGAATGGTGGCTGATAAATACGGCCGGAAACCAGTAATAATTATTGGCACATTTACAGTGTGGGTGATTGTGACTGTTTTTCGATCGTGTTGCTAATTGATATTTAATTATCATTATTATTTTTTTTAACCTCCACTATCTCTGATGTTTCTTCATTTTGGTTATCATTTTTTCTTCCCAGGGTTATATTCAATACGCTTTTTGGTCTTAGTGTAAACTTTTGGATGGCGATTTCTACGAGGTTCCTTCTTGGAAGTTTGTGTGGAATGCTTGGCCCTTTGAGGGTATGTCTGTTGATCCAAAATTTTCTTAGATTGATTGTTTTATCCAAAAGTTTACGCTGTTAGAAAGATTGATACTAAATATTTAATCTCTAAAATGTCTCCTCGCTTGCTGGTGGTACTTAAAACCATAATGAAAAATGTCTTATATGTATTTGTATAGTTATTGATTGGACTGTTTTGATTCCAATTACTCCAGGCGTACGCCTCTGAAATTTGTCGTAAAGAACATCAAGCCTTGGGGATGTCAGTCGTGAGGCATTTAATCCTTTTCTTCTTCGTTTTCTCCTTCTCCTTCTCCTTCTCCTTCTTCTTCTTCTTGTTTCCATAGTTTCATCCTGATATGTTGGTCTGGCTTGTCGTATTTGGTTATTTTTAGATTAGTACATCATGGGGCATAGGATTGGTCATTGGTCCGGCTGTTGGAGGTTATCTCGCACAGGTACTCTCTGTCCTTTGTTGCTCTAGAATATCTGCAGTTGATTCTCAAAGGGAAATTCTAGCTCGAAGTGGGTTTGGCAAACCAAAGCGAATCTCGTGACAAGTGCATGACACTTGCCACATGATTAGTCTTCAGTATAAGGAGATGACCAATTAGATGACGGGTGCAACCAAACTTGCCACATATTATTGGTTGGCTGTGGCGAAACCTAGTTTGGGCATGAATTTTCCGAGAATTATTGAATTTTATAAAGTAAAGGTAGTTAGCTAACAATTATTTTGGCTCGTATCATTTTAGCCTGCGGATAAATATCCCCACATATTTTCTGAGGAATCTCTATTTGGGAGGTGAACTATAAAACTTTGCAAATTCATTTCTTTCTATCTGTGTTATTGTTAGTTGCAAAATCATTATTCGATTCTTATCGATCTATATCAATTTGCAGGTTTCCATACTTTTTGCCTTGTCTCGTGATATCAATCTTTGCATTGGTGGCATTCATCATCTCCTTCTTGCTTCCTGTATGTTTCTCTCTCCTATTCTTGCTTTCTCATGCATAATCGTTGCTCAAAGTCTTTCCTATTTTGCAAACTTAGTCTAGTGTTTACTTGCTCGAGTATGCAATTAAAACTTCGGTCTCTCGTCTTTGCTGTTAACCAATGAGAGAGGTTGTTTTATCATTAGAACATATGCTCGTGCAAACGAGTCAAGCTCCTGAAAATTTTCTAGCCTCGAGCAAATTGTTTGGACAGGGCAAGCTTGAGAAAATTAAGCTCTGGGGCTCGTTTAATCTATAAAAAAATATTTAAATAAATTTAAATTAAAATATTAATTTCGTTCAGACAGTAATGTTATTCTTTCACCATCTTTATCATCATAATGTCGTATGTTGTTAATTAAATTAGCAGATAGTTTACCTTTTTTATTTTATTGTTATACATATTTTTAGCCTATACACTATTAGTAAAAGAATAAAATTCTTATGATTTTATTTTCATATATATTTTTAACTCTAGTATCAATTTATTGTAAAAACACCAATAGATCAGTTTACTTTTGTATGAAAATAATAGTATTATTGATTAGTTTTACTATTGTTGAAGTAAACTAAATATGGCGAATATTAAAATAAAAAGATAAAGCTCGCGTGCTGGCTCATGAGGTTCCAGATATTTGTGAGTTTGAGCTTGACTTAGTTGAAAAGCTTGAGTCGAACTTTTTTTGAGCCGGCTCGACTAATCTTGTACCTCCATGCTGAAGAATGTTTTAGGCTCACTAAGTTTTCATGTAAAATCGGTACCTGAGATTAGATACCTATATTTATTTGTTTTTTTTCGTCAAATATGAACTGTTGCAGGAAACTCTTCACCACCATATTGAAGAAGATGCTGGAAAAGTTGCGTTGGAGGGCAATACGGACGAGTACATTAAGTCCCAGAAAACCAAGGTTCCTCAAAAGAGCCTCTTAAAAAATTGGCCCTTAATATCTGCCATTATTGTGTACTGCGTCTTCCAACTTCATGATATGGCCTATAGTGAGGTAATCTCTTCATTATTTTAATTTCATATCTAATAGGAATTTTATCAGCGACAATCTCAGACAACTCTTTTCGTGTTTAAGGACTAGTCTCATACGTGAATGTTTTTATTTCCTGCGTCTTGTTGATATGGTTACTTAATTATCTTACTAAAGTAACACTTCTGGCTTTGAGACAATACGATACTAATTTTCGGAAATGGTCCCCAAGATGATTTTGAACAAGACACCAACACTCTTTAATGGTCCACACAAGAGATAAACTTTCTTTTTTATTCATTCTAGCATGTCAAAATCTCGACTTCTGTCCATTGCTGCAATATTAACATTTAGCTATATTTTATGTTCTCTCTCTCTCTCTCTCCAGATATTTTCACTGTGGGCCGTCAGCCCAAGGAAGCTTGCGGGGTTAAGTTTTACCACAGCTGATGTTGGTGAAGTTCTTGCAATTACAGGTACATAGAACTCTTTTTCAGAACTGAGTGGCTGTGACATTTGAATCGACAAATTCTTGTTTGATCAGTCTCTAATTCCATATTGAATGACAACATCATCTGAAAGTTTATGTTAATAGACAAATATCTCTAACAAGTCTGTTATTTTTACCGAACTTTGATGTGTCTCATTGACCTTCCGTTGGTCATTCAGGGTTCGGAATGTTACTCTTTCAGTTGTTTTTTTACACTTGGGTGGAGAGGATACTGGGGCCCATCTTGGTTTCTCGGATTGGAGCTGTATGTCTCCCGTAAAACTCATAAATCTAATCCCTCTCTCTCTCTCTCTCTCTAAAAAAATTTCTAGAGTATTTTGTTATTCATCAATGTAACTGGCTTTTCTGCAGATCTTGTCCATCCCATTGCTATCGAGTTACCCTTTTATAGCCGGACTTTCTGGTCTGGTTCTCTTATTGGTGCTTAATTGTGCTTCCTTGTTGAAGAATGTCCTCGCAGTAAGTTCATTTTAAATTAGTTGCATTAATATTGTTTTCACGTTGAGTTGAAGTTAATAGTTCGTTACGAGTCTTATGACCTCAAATGACTGTATTTTCATTGTATTTTTCTATTTATCTGGATTAGATAATTTTGTTTTTGTGTACTGCTTTTTGTGTCAAAAAATGAAAAATATGATTGGATTTGTAGTACAGGAATGTTAAAATTTCTAGATTGAAATTAATATTCAAATATGATACATTGTTGTAGGGTTTCGTTATGAGGATGAAAATGAGTCTGTTTTTGTTCGAAAATGGGACAAAAATCATATTTTCGGTTGAAAAAAAATGCTTGAAAATGAAAAATACATATTCGAAAATATAACTATTCAAGAAAACATCACGCAATCTATTTTTGGAAAGCAAAACATGGATAGATCAAATAGTTCGTCCATGCACTTAGCTCCTCTCTCTCTCTCTGTCTCTCTCCCCTTTCTACTGATTCATGACATACATAACCAGATATCCATCACGACGGGCCTGTTAGTTATTCAAAACCGAGCTGTGGTGAGTTCCCCATCTCTCTTTTCTTTTTCATTTTCTCATATACCTCTGCAAATCAAATCGGTGGACGTGTGAAAAGTTTTAAACAAATGTATTCGACATTCATTTCAGTCCCAAGAACAAAGAGGAGCTGCAAATGGCATATCTATGTCTGCTATGTCTCTGTTCAAGGCGGTTGGCCCGGCAGCTGGGGGTTCCCTGTGAGTTTCTCTCCACACACACGTGTATATATGTGTGTATGTGTAATATGTATTTGTATTTTCTGTTCATCAGTTTTTCCTGCTAAATTATCCTCATCTAGTTATTTCTTCCCTATGTTATGTTGCCTCTATCTGCTTTTTCACCAGCTTTTAAAGGCTCTATGGCTTTATGTTATGAAAAAAGATTAGAATTTTAATTATACTTTAAATTCTTGAACTATGACCTCGAGCGCATATACACAATTGAACTATAATACGCAAGAAATCAACTCGTCATTTTGGGTTGATTTGTTACGTTTTGTGCACAAGGGGCTATTTGTTAAAGCTTTGTAGTTCACGAGCGTATATGCAACCAAAAGAGCGTAGTTTAGGGGTGCAAAGCGTAATTAACCCAAGAAGTCATTCAAATAGTGTCGCTCCTAGTTGCTAAATTTGCGCGCTAAATCATCTTTTCGTTTCGACACTGGCAGACTCTCTTTGGCTCAACGCCGTCAGCATGCAAACTTTTTACCGGGTACGATATTAAATATTTAATGTATGTCCTTTCTGATAAATTAAGTTTATATACGAGATGATCATTCAATAATATATATATATTATATATATTATTGTCATTCAATATAATATCAGACCTGACTGCTGCTTTTGTTCTTTGTAATGCAGGTGTTCATATAGTTTTCTTCATGTTGAACGTCATCGAGCTTATCGGGCTTGTAATGACCTTTAAGCCCTTTCTAGCCCTCCCTCAAGATGAGAGCGCGCATTCGGTATCGGACCTCGAAAATTGATTGGATTATAAGGGGCATTTTTGTAAATGGCAATATATGGTCTAGTTCAGTGTATTAAGTTGCTTCAAAAATGAGCATGATTCTTTAGTTTCAATAATATTTGCAAGGGCATTTGTTTGAGTTGCTTTTGTGCCCCCAAATAGCATAAACTAATGATAAGAAGGTGGCAATTATATAAAGGGATAAATATTTTTTACTATCCAAATTTTTTGTATTTTTGAACTTTACCATATGAATTTTTTTTTTTACCATTTGTCATCTAAATTTTGAGTTTTTTTATATATTACCATTTAAGGGTATTTTTTGGTAGAATATTCCATCGGAATTTCATTTCGTATATGTCACGTGACTTTAAATAAGGGCAAATGTATCATTTTACGTGGGATAAACACTTTTAATCTTCCAAATTTTTCTCATTTTGGGATTTTATTATATAAATTTTTTTGTTTTGGTTATTTGTTATTTGAACTTTGCATTTTTTACATATTACTAACTAAGGGTATTCACATGTATATCATGTGATTTTAACCTGCTGAAATGATGCATTTGCTCTTAGCTCCATCGAAAAATATGATGTGTAAAAAAATTCAAAGTTTAGATGACAAGCGGTAAAAAAAAAAGTTTATATGGTAAAGTTCAAAAATATAAAAAGTTTGGAGGGGTAAAAAATATTTATCCCTTATATAAATATATACAATTACATAATATCTGTAGTTGGATCCTTGGCAGTGTGTGTATTATAAAATAATGATAATAAATAAATATTTGCTATGTCTAGGGGCAATAACTATAATATCTTCACTTGTAATTATATACGATTACATAAATATTTTTATTCTCATGCCATTATAATATCTAAAGTTATTTTCAGCTTAATTATTTGATCCATCAATCACTATTATCGTCTCTAATAATTATTTTCAACTCAACAAGAAGCCCACAATATAAATATTGTTTTCAATCAAATAATTTAATATTTTCACATTACTCATCCAAGTGTATTTTCATTCATTCTCCCACAATAGTTGGATTAACTAGAATCATAAAACTAAAATCATATTAGCGGATTAACTACATCTACTATTTCTCTAAAATTACGAAATTACAGTTGGTTCTCAATTTTTTTTTTAATATTATAAATTCATATCCTCAGAAATTTTAAAATTACCAATACCTCCTGGTTAGTCGATTTCTGATTATATATTTTTTAAAATTTTTGATTTTATCCCTATATTTTTCAATTTAAAAAATTTTTGTACTAGGAAAGACAAGAATATTTTTGAAATTTCATAAAAAAATTTAATGACGCCAGTAGAATATGATCGGGAATTGACTGATCAAGAGGACATTTGTAATTTTGAAATTTCTCAGGGTATGAGTTGGTAATATTGAAAATTTTTAGAGGATCAACTGTAATTTCGTATCTTTAAAGGGATAATAGATGTAATTAATCCTTATATATTAAGTTGCTCTTTCAAGTATATTTTCATTTTCAAACAAAAATTAATACATTAAGTAAAATACAGAGAAGAGGTATTTTTTGGGTCAAATAATAGTGTTAACCATCATAAATTTAAATTTTACATTGTAATTGACCTTTTAATAATTTAACAAGTTTATTAATCCCTTATCTCTAAATTATCTTAAAGTTATTAGACCATAAAAATTAATAATTTTTTAATTTCTTAATTATAACTTTTTAATTTAATTAGTCCGTTAATACTACATGATTAAAAGTTATTACTTTCTTTATTAGTTTTAAAAATTTCCCAACTTTAAAATCCAAACATGAATTATAGATATTGAATAGCAGCCTTTTTACCTTTACCACCCCATGAAGGAAAACTATTTGCAATTGCGCCCCTATCTCAAGAACAAATGACAAATCCCCACTCCTCGCCTTCGCTTCGAGCACAGCAAAACAGTGTCAGTAAACCAAGAATCATGAAGAAATAGATGAAAAATCGAAATCTTGAAATTGATCGAGAAGATAAAAATGGCGAACCCCAGAAGAACATCGTATTCCGCGAACCAGCTCCCGATTTCGGATCCGGTTCCTCAATTCCAATCCCCAAACCCACAAACAGCGGCGGCCCTTTTGACGTCGCTCAAGATTTTCCTGAAAAAACCCCACGCATTCCCTTTTCTCCTCTCCATTTTCCTTCTCCTGACGTGGGTTTCTCTTAGATTCCGAGACCGTTACCCCATTCGATCCTTCCAGCAATCATCGTATGCTGTGAGTGAGAAAAATGGCGGCGGTTATGTTAAGGATTCGAATGCCAACGTTGTGAAATTCTCCTCGTTTTCTTCTCGTGTTATGAAGGATAAGCGTGGCTGGTTGATTGACCCCGTTTCACTTGCCTTGGAATCTCACATTCCAGGTGTGTGTGTGTGTGTTGTGAGTGAGTGAGTGTGTGTGTATGTGCGTGTTCCTCTTTTTTAGAAAATTCTGTCTTGTTTCTGTGATTTCCTTAGGTACAGTTTTGATGCATAGAGGGCTAGTTATGTTTGGCCTCGTTTTGCTTGCCTTGGATTCTGACATTGCAGGTGTGTGTGTGTGTGTGTTTTCTGGCATTTCAGAGGGGTTTGTGTGTGTGTTTTCTTCCTTTTTAGAAAATTCTGTCATGTTTTTGTGACTTCGTAAAGGTACAATTTTGATGCCTAGAGGACTAGTTATGTACTGTTTTAGCTATTGTAATTTGTGGGGAGAAGCAAATGAAGGTGGAATGCTGTAATGGTTGATGGAAGGGACAGGTACTGGGTACTAATGTTATTGCTTAATGTGCAACAAAGTGAAGCTGCCTTAACATGATTGACTGAGAAAAAGGTTGTCTTTTTAATGTTTTCTTGGCTTTGTGGCCTTATCTGGCATTGACTGTGGCTGATGATTTGATGGCATTGTTTTCCAAAATGGTACAATATTCATGCTTGTGTTGGAATATTTGTTCTTTCTTTAGTATTCTTACAAATATAGAAGTAGAAATTTAAGTCAGCATCATAAAGTTCACATGCGTTTGTAGTAACATACCGGCGTTGTTTGTGTATCGCTTTATGTGTTATTGAATTATAATGGTTATTAATGTGGTGGGCTTGTTTTAATCTGCAGGGGGAGCGGTTTCTTGCGCTTCGGTTCATTTGGGCGAGATCCGACCGGGAAATATGAGGGGAAACCATAGACACCACACGTGTAATGAGACGTTTGTGATATGGGGAGCTAAGACTGTGTTCAGGGTATGCTTTCCCTTTTCTTATGAAGACATTTATTTGGTACTCGAAAACGATTTATGGAATAGTCGTAGCAATGCTTGATGCTGAGATTGCAGATTGCATGAACTATAAGAAATTTGGCCCGAATAATGGAAACTTTCAGGCTTTTGAGGATAAAATAAGAGAGGAAAGGAAAAAAAAAAACGCTTGTTTAAACGATCTTTTTCTTTTTCGTTTACATTAGAGTTTGATGCATGTGTTTTGCAAGTTTTTCGTGGCAGCATAATGAAGGGCGTGACTGAAACATAGCGTGGTACCCTGCCTATATTTATTCACATTTTTTGTGCTTATTACTCAGTTGTTTCATCAAGTATGATATATACTGTTGAAGAGGAATTTTCCCTTTACCGTGTTTGGGTGTGGGGTGGGGGTGGGGGTGTTTGCAATCTCTAATAAAAAGTGCTTTTCCGGCATTTACTGAAAAAAAGCAGACAGCGAGTGTTTTGTTTTCATGCTTTTGCTAAAAATAAAAGTAAGCTAGAAGCTGGAATCAGCTTTCATGCTGCTTTTTTCATCTTTAAGTTACTTTTTCAAAAGTCAACCACTGCTTCTCAATATTCCTTTTCGAACATTACCCACTTTTACTTATCAATTTATTTTCAACTTTCTTTACAACTTACACTTTCTTCAAAAGCGGAAGTATTTGCAAACACCCCCTTAGTGTATTATTGCTGAGATTAGAAGTCTTTGTAGGAAATGCAATGCTCGGCTGATGCAGGATGTCTTCTCTTTTGTGGGTGGGTCGCTGTGGGTGGCTGAGGGTAAGCATGTTATAAGTAAGATGTTTAAAGGAGCTAAGCATAACAATCACCCTCTTACGAATATTAGGTCACAAGCAAGATCCTTTTCACTATGCATCCGTTGCGAATACATAATTGCCGAGAACCACAAAAACCACATTAGAAAAACCGAAACAGCGACTATTGTTAGATTATTCTATCTTCTATTACTCTAATTTTGGGTTTATAAGTTTGTATTTTAACTCCATAACCTTGATCCGAAATGCAGCTGGAAAACAAGGCAGTGAAAAAAGGGTACTCTGAGGTAACCATCGGTGCAGATGAAGTTGCGGTTGCAGCTAGTTCTCGTGGCACTGCGCACGCTTTGGTGAATATAGATGCCTCACGAAGCACGTTTTTCTTGGGCTGTCAGGATGGTAGCGTGTCGTATAATGGCTCCTCGACTGATTTTAAAGTTTGGAAGGATGTATAGTTAGCCTCTCTCTCTCCCCGCCTCCCTCCCTCTCTCTCTCTCTCTCTCTCTCTCTCTCTCTCTCTGTAGCAGAAGGCATGTTTTCTGTCTATATACACATATGTAGTTATGTTTCATCTACTTTGTAGGAGTTTGAAATTGCTTGTGTATATTATCTCCAGTTAACTACTCTATTGTTTATGCCATATTTTTGTGCATTACACCTTGGTTCCATTTAATCCTTTGTTGCTCCAAAGTTGAGATACATCTATACAAGGGAATTGATATTGACATTTCAAATATTGTTATTGAGACTTCATTCTCGTTTGTTTCTCAAGAAATTGACCAAAATTTTCATTTATTTTTATAACTGCCTAAGAAACTTATATTTATACTCATAAGTTTATTCATTTAGTACAAATTCACAAAAATAAAATAAATAAAATAAAGTAAATATAAAAATAATGATGATATTTATGTTTGTGATATTACAATGGATGAGTTCAACATTAAAAAGAAAATCTAAGATTTTTTGCATCAATGAAATTCTTTTTTTTTTTTCACTCAAATCAACTAAATGAATAATCTTTTTTTTTTTTAATAAGAAGACTCAAATTTTGTGTATTTCCCTATTATTAGTTTCTACTAATCTAAATTTATATATATAAAAAGAACTTGAATAAATGTTGAATAGTGATTGTATCATATTTGTCCAATAAGCAAATTCAATGATGTTGAATAAAACAAAAAAGGGCATTTTGAGGGGATTTTGGTGAATTATTGATTTTTAAAATATAGTTGGAGCCACAATATCAATTTTAGGAGTGTCGATAACAATATATGTCAAATAATGGTGGGACAAATATTATTATCTAATTTATCGCGGATGCTATTATGAAAATCAAATGAAATATATTTTTATTAAACATAAATAGTAAACAATCATATTTCAATTAACACAAATAATCATATTTTCAGTTGAAAAAAATAAATAATAAATAAAAAAAACTGAAAATGAAAAGAGAAGCAACCAAGAATTACAGAGATTTTGACACACCGTCTCATGGACATTACTTCTGAGGTTGGCTCAAGAAACCTGCACCAGCATTTTCATCACTGCAATACAAGCACGGATGCTGTTTGTTAAAATGCTGCAATGACAAAATCTTCCTAGCCTGCAGCACAACTTCCCTGTTGCTCAAATCGCCCGAGGCCTTTGCCTTGAACACCATCTGGACCGCGTTGCTGAACGCCCCACACGCTCTCCTCCCGTTCTCCGCCATGATCTCCACATCTGCAGAGGTCTCGTTCGTCTGACAGCCGCTCAGCAAGATCCCTTCATCGGGCTTCAACGGGGGCTTGCTCGTGGGCTCGTGGAACATGAGGCTGGCGTCGTGTCCAAACACTTCGAGCAAGTGTTCGCCTATGTCGGTGCTGATTTTGCTTGTTAGTGATGTGAAGTATTGGAGGAGTGATTGGAGGGGGATCTCTTTCGGCTTGTGAGAAGCTGGCTGTGGATTGGTGATGGTGGTGTTTGGGGTGATGGACGGGCCGATTTGCTCGGTTTCTTTGTCGATTAGGCCCCCGCTGTGGCAAGAGTCGGAGAGGATGGTGAACATTGCTCCTTTTGGGACGCGGTTTACTAGATGCCTGAAGTCCACGCCTGTCGAGAAGCGGCGTAGTTTTAAGCACCAAGAAATTGTCAAGAGTGTGTAGAATTCAAAGTAGGGTTAATTACAATGACTCCCATCTGAAATATCTAGATTACCAACGTCCCCCTCAATCTTTCATAATTACAATGACCTCCCCTCTAAGTTTACATGATTACAAAACCCAAATGAAAAGAGTACAATGACCATATGACACGCAACTAAAATAATAAAAAATAATAAAAATACCAAAGCCCTGAAAGGCGATTTTTTGCTTTGGGTCTTAGGGATATTTAAGTGATATTTTTTGTTAAAAATCCTAACAGAATGGGGAGTTTGTTAAGCGGTGAAACTTTGGAGGGGAGGTTACTGTAATTATCAAAAATTGAGGTGGTGGAGTTGGTAATTTCAATATTTTACAGGGGGTGTCAGTATAATTAACCCGTATATATCAAGATAGAGGGCCTTACTGGTAATGAGATTGAAATCACAAGGAACAATGGCTTCCTCTTTCTTTGTAGAATTACGTGGCTTGATCAAAGTGCCGTGGCCTGAGTAGTGAAAGAACAAGACATCGCCCGGTTCAGCCTGATCGACCATTTTGTCTAGTGCTTTCTTGATGTTGGCGCCGGTAGGCATGATCAAGCTACTGGGCTCGTCTGTCAGAAGCTCCACACTACTTGGATTGAATCCAAACCGGGCTACGAGCACCTCGCGCATGGCCAAAACGTCGTTGTGGCACCCATGCAGCTCGTTCGGGGTGTTGGGATAGTTGCAACCCACAAGAAGAGCCATTTTCTTGCCTTTCTCCATGTGTAATGTGTGCATTGTGTGTGTGTGTGTGTGTGTGTGTGTTTTCTGAAAAATGAGTCACCAAGTGATTGTGTGATGGGAATCATGGGATTTGTGGTACTATTTATGCAGAATAGTGGTTTTGCAGTTCAGACAATTGGTTTCTTTCCTTGTACTAACAATTTTGCTTGGGTGTTGAATTGACGTTTTGGTCATTGCTTTCAAGTGATCTTTTCGAATGAGAACTGCCCCATCTGTTCCTTGTTTAAGTACATTATGTAATCATGTATACTTCCTTCTTCTCTCTCTCTCTCTCTCTCTCTCTATATATATATATATATATATATTATCACGTATACCAATATAGAAGCAAATAGCAAATATTGCTTCTTAGTAAGGGAAATAAGAGGATTTTGAGTGAAAGCAAGCACAATTCGTTACGCGGTAACTTCAAAGCTATACGGAGGAGTACAATATTTATATCGATTTTTTTGAGCTCATGCTCCCACCAATTAATAATTATGTATTTCACTTCATCAAATAATAATAATAATAATAATAATAATAATAATAATTTTATTATTATATATTTTTTTGCCAACTTGATAGCTAACAAAAATACCTTTAGAAATGTAACCAAAAAAAAAAAAATTAGAAAACAAAATTTTTTAACTTTTAGATCCGTCTTAAAGGAATTCTCAACATTTTTAAAATTTCCAACATAAATCATACGTCTTAAAGAAAATTTCTCAACATCTTTGAACTATAGTCCAAATTAATAGGTGTTAATGTGTTATTCTTGGATACATTTATGGGCTTGTCCAAATAACATGATTGTAACATTCAAAAAACTGTGAATTTGATAAAATTACCTATTAAATCTCTTATATTATTCTTTCCATATTTAATTATGAATTAATTTTCTTTATCCATATATTATCTTTTCTCATCAAAACTAAATTATGAAAGTTTTAGCTTTTTTATATTGTTCATTATAATTTATGTATCTTAAAATTCTAAGATAGTATTTTTCATAATTTATACATCTCAAATTCAATTTTTTTAAGAAAATTTGATTTATTAAACTTACCGACAATTTAGAGACCCCAAGGGAATGAGTTTCGATTAGAGAAAAATGGTTCATTAAGTCTATTAATCTAAGAGGCGAAGGATAATTTAATCAAAAAAATATAACTTTTGAATTTTTGGTATGAGAAATTGATTAAACGTATTTTCAGATTAAGAATTATTTTTATGGGTTTTTTTAGATATGAAAGTTAATATTAGGGAGTTTTGATATTTTTTCATATATTTATTTATAATTCTATAATCTATAAGAGAGTAATATTTGTTCGATAGAGTTGTTTGATCTATAAATGATATAATTTGAGATATGATGTAATAGTTTGATTTGTATTACATGAATTAGTAGTCACATTCCATAGTAGTATTTAAACTCCAGCAAGTTCATTCGCAATAATGTCACTTAACTCCTTCTAGGGCTGTCAATGGGTCGGATTTGGATCAAATCAGAAAAATTCGAATCCAATAAACCTATTTAGTATTCGAATTCGACCCGAATCATATAAGATTTACATTCATTTCAATTGAGTCCGAATGCGAAAAAAATCCGAAATCCTATAAAAAAAATCTGACCCGATTAACTGTTAAAAAATTTGAAACTTTAAAATCAAACAAGCAATACAAAATTTATTTCTTATGCAAAAAATAAAATTTAAATAAGTGGAAAATTATTTTATAATATGTATAAAACCTATACATTATTTTTTGAAAAACACTTTGAAAAATATAAAAAAAGTGTATTATTAGTTATAATGGTTTGGATATTGCATTCTATTTAAAATTCTTAACTAACATTATATATGTTAGGCTGCTAATATAATAAAAAGTATTATTAAAGTTCGATTCGGATCTTTAATGGATCGGACTGCTTGATTCCAAATCCAATCCATTTATTTCGGATTATAGATATTTGCTATCGGATCTGACCCATCGAACATTTTAATCAGTTGAATATGCTAAAATTTAGATCGGACTCTGATCGGATTCGGAGTCAAATCCGCTCCATTGACAGCCCTAACGCCTTTCTACTAATTTTAGCCCAATGATATATCTAACTTACAGTCCAATGGGGCTCTAGTCCAAATTCTTTAATAAGTTAAGGATAGCCCAGATTAACCCAAATTGATAAGTCCAAGTCACAAAATTCCAAGTGAATTAAATCAAGTCCACATTATAAGATTTTACCCAACTTGGGCTACAGTTATAGCTAGTGTGTGTTTTGGTGTGTAAAGTGTGTGTGTGTGAGAGAGAGAGTGAGAGAGTGAGAGAGAGATGGGACGAAGATGAAGAAAAAATAAATAATTTTAATTTAACCACAAAGTCTTACCAATTTGCAATTGATCGCAAATAACTTAAACCGCCCCCGATTGAACCCCACAATTTTACACAACCTTCAAATTGATCCCTAAATTTTCTAGTGTTATCAAATTAAGCCATTATTTCTTCAATTCACAGCCCCTTAGATTTCATTCTATGTTTTTAAGTAACCTTCGTCCATTTTAGGTATTTGAGTGTAGTAATAAAGTGTAACTAAGAGGGTGTTTGGCGAGAGCTTATAAGATGTTGAGGAACTTATTAGCTCTTGTAAAGTATTTGGCTATTATTTTTTCAAAAGAGTTTATAAAATGTTAAATAAGATGTTTTACATCTTATAAGATCTTAAAAAATAAGTAACCATATCCTAAATTATATTTTTAAGATCTTATAGCTCTGTGCCTTATCCTCACTTGAAAATTTTCTATTCCCACTTCACACCTCTCATAATTAGCGTCTTCGACCCAAATTCATAGAAAATCTCTCAAACCCTAGAAAGGACGAACTCTTCACGAGCTGCACTGACGCGAATTTTCACTGGAGAAAACAACAAAATCATCTTCACCTTGGTCCTAAATATGTAAGTAAAGATCTATTTACCTTCGTCTTCTTGTTTAATCGACGGATTTTTTTTCGAT